>CM063501.1:140092749-140175249 GCA_032207245.1 Pardosa pseudoannulata
CAAGGATATAGATTTGTAAATAGCATACAGAATAAAAATCTTAATCTCAATATAAGGTATCATATTTTTACTGTGTTTCCCCTTTGTAACAGAACACTGGTGTTAAGGTTGTAAGGACATTACAACAATCCCTTATGGTATCAACTCTTCAGAAGTGTAGATGTATTACGTCTCTAAAATGTAGCTCATGCATTTTTGTACTATGTGTCAAAATTATATTTTCTATGTTGAACTGTAACTTAAGTAAGCTTAAGTAGCTTAAGTAAGTTTTTAATGTCTACATCTAACAAACATTAGTCAAATAAGTTTAGCCTAAAAATAATTACCAATTGAAATAGTAGGTCCTGAGTATGAAACACGATAGTTAAAGTCAAAAACTTACAAAGGCTGATGACAGTTAAATTCAGTGCATCACTCGTTTTATTAAATGTTTACAAACAATAAGATAAACTAAACAGCGTCGTCCTTATTTTCCTTGAAAAATGACAAATGCACCTTCTTTCTCTCTTGTCAGAAGATCCCATAGGGCAGCCATTATTCAGCACACTATTGCAATATGAACACATTGTATCTCTTGCAAATGTATCAGAAAGTTACTTAAACATGCTGTTCATGAGTCATCTGGTGTACGTTAGAGATTATGTTAATGCTATAGCTTAAATAAATTTCATAAATAAATTTCTAACAAACTTTACCCTCAGTGAGACACTTTATATACCGAGTGATCCAAAAGTCAGGACTAACTTTAAAAATGAATAATTCGAAAACGAATGAAAATAAAAAGATACAGTTTGCGCCAAACAGATGGAAAAGATACCGGATTTTGTATGTTACAACGAAAAAAAAAAGTTCTGTTGGCGACCAACAGATGGCGCTGATGTAGGATTATGCAAAGCATTAAACGATATAAAAAATAGCTATTGCAGCAGGTAATGGTAGTCTAAGCTTGTATGCATCGAAATGCTGTCCATAGGTGAGAAAGCCATCTTAGTTAAACTATAACCACATAAAGGGTATGCGAGATAGCAAAGGGCCAATGTGTCTTCTGCTTTTAACAAAGTGATGAAGAAATTTGAAGCTACAGGTTTTTTGGCATCACGTCAAAGAAGTGGACGTCACTCAACAACGGCTACTGTTACCACGACTGTGGATTAGACGATGCAATCAATGTCAGCGGTTGCTGCACATGGGAAGTGCAGTGCTCGAGAAGTTTCAAGGCAGATAGAAGTGTCGAACGGGTCTGAAGAGCACTGCGAATGACTCTGAAACGGTATAACGCAAATTGCGAATAACTCAAGAAATGCTACTAAATGCTGTGAACTCGTCTCACAGCTGTACTACTGAATGTTGGACAGTATATTGAACATTTACTGTAGTACTATTTAACTGTAATTAAGTTGTCAATATTTTTTCATTTGTAAATCATCTTTTGGTGCAATAAAACACTACAGCGTCATCTGTTGGTAGCCAACAGAACTATTTTTTTGTTGACAAACAAAATCCGGTTTCTTTTCCATCCGTTTGGTGCAAATCGTATCTTTGTATATTTATTAATTTTCGAATTATTCATTTTTAAAGTTCGTCTTGACTTTTGGATTACCTGGTTACTGATTTAATTCTCGATAATAATTGGTATCACAAGACTGAAAAGTTGATTCTTCAGATTTTCTGAAATGAAAACTTTAACAAAAATTTATTTGTGTTTTTTAAATAATATTTTTAAAACAACCTTTATAGCAAAGTAAAATGTAAATATGAGTATAACTTTTACCATCTAAACGCACTATCTGTTTTTGTTCAAATGTATTTGAAAAATGCATTTGAAAATTTTTTATTAATTTTTAAAAACCCACATTTGCATATTTTAAATATACATTTAAATATACATTTGTAGTCCCCCCATCTAGTTTTTCAAGCATCATATCTGACTCTTTGAATTTTATTTAACAGGGTCAGAGTGACAAATTATTTTCTCTATATGGTTTGAAATATCCCAAAACCCATCTATTTCTGATGTTCTATAACTGAAACCGCGGCTTACTGTATTATTTAAAATTTGGTGTTTATGGTATAAATATGATGTTATTTCCCATTTATGCAAAACAGTTGGGTGTTACTTTATATTTTAAATGCCCGTTTCACACTCATATTCAGTAATAGTTATAACCATTATTTGCAAGTAAAGTAGAATGACTTGCAAATATTTTGTTTAGCATTTTTCTTCTTAGCAAATATAAGTTTTAATTAATCATTAATTGAAACTTTTCAACCTCTGGAATCAGTATGTTAAAGATATTTATTCAATAAATGATATTTTACCTATAATTTTCATATAAATGAAAAAGTGGTTTAACCCCTTAAAAGTTTCATTTTTTCTTGAATTCGATCCAAAAAGGTCACATTTTTTATTGCATATTTTTGTTCATTTTATATTTGTCAGCTGGAAAATGTTATTAAAAGTAATATTTATAATTATTTTAAGCATGTATAACAACTTTTCTACAGTAAAAAAATGTTTTCCTTGGAAGTTGTCATTTTTCTTTCACTCTAGACAAGAAAGTTAAATGTACAGTTATGCCCATAAAAAATACAAATATTTTCAATTACAATTACTAAAATTATTTTCGAATTCAACAAGTACAAGTACATTTACTTAAACTGTTTTTTTCAAATATTAGATTTAGTGCTGTAAATTCTTGAAAGAGAGCAAGAGGCATAGTCCAACGTCACAGTCCGGACAAAAAGGTCTAGACTCTTTTCTAATTCTTTTGCCGATGTCATTTTTCTCCAATGAACACACATAGCACTAGTTTGCAAGTCCTAGTTTTTTGTCTGTAGGTGGCAATACCTCTAAAAAGTCTCTTTCGGCCAGTTTCCTAAAATCTTAAATTAAAATCAAGCCAAAAACTCAGATAAAAACTCGCAGAGTAATGAAAAACTTATCAGAAAGCCCGCGTTTTTAAACCACACAGAATACACTACGAGAACTAACATCTTGTGGAGATCTATACAACTAATTTGATGTTAAAAATACAAAAGAAATGACCAAAAACAGTGAGAAAGACAAAACCATCAGATTGCCCGTAAGCTGTACGGGCAAATTCCTAAAGGCACGGTGACCCCGCCCGTATGGTGTACGTGTAAAACAGGCAAGGGGTTAATCTTGTAAGCATTGTATCAAGGTAACATCTAAAAAATCAGTGTGACAATGTAATATGACAATTAGTAAATTTAAAGCATTGAAGCTTTACGCTTTGCTAGCAGTGAATTGTTAAATTGTTATTTAACTTTTTATAAAACTACAATTTAAGAGAAAAATTTATAAGGTTCTAAATTTTCGAGTATTATCAGGAGAATTTTTCTTTTGATAAAACTGTAAATAAAACCAGAAAGTGCTTAAAAAACAACACAGCTCCTTCCAAAAACGAAGTTTTTTAAGAATATATCAACAGAGGTTATTAATCTTCTTTACTTTGATTCCAAAATTTAAATAAACGTTACGTGATAGGAATGAATACGCTACGTTCCCCTGAAATTAAAATAGGCCCACAAATAGTTTTTAAAATAATCGATAAGCATAAAATCCTTTCTGAACTTTATAAACAAAACTGCTCTGATAAACATTTGGGGGATAAACATTTTGCTATGAAAAATTAGTTTAGTTCCCACGTGATCTTTTACGATCGCGTGCGATGGGCGTTTGAGTAGTAGGAGCTTTAAGCCCTGGTTTTGTTTATTTATTTTTTAATCTCTGAAGGAGTTGCAGCTCTAAAATACTAAGTCGTCTCACGCGAAATCAAGTTAGCTTGAGAATGCTGCTATATTTTGAAACAGGGGTCATATGTGAAAATGAAAAATACATAATAGAGGGTTGGAACACAAATTGATCATAGTGGGCACTTAAAAAAGAAGTGCTGCTAGGGTTGTTAAAATTATAGAAATTTATGTTTTCTAAAGAATAGAGTTGTGTAATTCTGATACCAAAAATGATAAAGAGAGTTGTATAGGGGAGAGTGGGGCACCTTGGGACATAGCCCACCTTGGTACACCTTTATTTTCAGGCTTTAATTTGCAGCCAGGAATTAGTGCTCATGTGTATTGATATATGACACTACTCTTCACTTCTCAAAGAATTTTGATGAAAATAGTGCTTATAGGTAAGGAACAATTTCATTTTCTTTGTTTTGAATAACCCAAAATTACATCAATGTGCATTTTAAAAAGTAATTTTTTTGAAAAAAATTAAAATATTTAAAAAAAGTGTATTGTTATGAAAGAAAATTCATTTATTATTATTTCTATGCTAATAAATAAATTGTATTGTTAAGCCTAACTGTATAGTAGTTACCAAAAGATACTATGTAAAATGGGGCAGGTTGGGACACACATAGATGGGGCACCTTGGGACATTTTAAAAAGTGTAAACAAATATCAATTCAAGCAAAATAATTAATATTTTGGTGCCTAATTTTTAATTGATTTAACATGTCAAAATATTAATTTATTAATCTTTTTTTTTTTCAGAAAAAAATGGTGAGAACAAGAAAAACAAACAGAAAGTATTCTGCTGTAAAGTTGAACATTTCTAAAGAATCAATAGGACAAAGGTGTATTTATGCTTAGATTTTGAAGAAGAATTTGCTGGCAGTCAATATAAGATTTGTTAAAAAATGTATTAACTTGAACAATTTTCAGCTATTTCTCTTTTATAACAGTTAATAAAAATAATTTGAACAGTATTTTGTATTTGTTGTTTAGTGTCCCAACCTACCCCATACAGTGGGGCAGGTTGGGACATTGGAAAGGTATTTTATTTCTTTTATTACTCTTTAACTAAATGAGATATTAAGTAGGTTTAATGTTTATAAGAAGAAGATATGATGACAATATATGCATGCATACTTATTTTTTTTCAATTAACTTTAAAAAAGATCATAAAAATGTTTAACTGAAAAGTGTCCCAAGGTGCCCCGGTCTCCCCTACGCGAAAAAAAAAGATAATTTACATTTGTTTCGAGACATCACTTAAACAATAGAGTAAAAAAGGACAGTTAAGAATTAAGTTAAATTATAATTAAGAAAAGAAAAGGAGAAGTACTATGATGTATGTAAACTGGGTATCTCATACATTAGCGTTCCTTAATTTTTCATATAAATTGAAAAAGTAATTAAATAGTGGTTTTCCTTTCATACATTTTCGTGTTGCATTTTTTTATATTTTTCTAATTTTTGTAAGAATAGCAAGGATTTATTATAATATAGATATCTTAGATGATCTTTTATGAAATATAGATGTCTATAGATGTCCGCTTTGCTTCAAAACAGTTGTTTCATTTTTTATTTAATTAAAAGAAATTATTAGAGGATTTTTTTTGTATAAATTATGAAAAAAATTCAGTCTTTGATTTTTATCTCAAGAATTCTTACTTAGTACAAAAAATGTTGGTTATAACGAAAATTTACAAATATTTCAAGTGTCGCTTTTGTGCTTTTAGCATCTTTTTTATAACACTTTTAATATCACATGTTAATCAGATGTAAGTTAACATTACATTATTATTTATTAATAATAAAATATCTTCAATTAAACTCTTAGAAGATATTTTTTCAACCTGTTTATTTTTTATTGATAATTTTAATGGCTAAAAAAAGGGGGTAGTATTAAAAAGTTGTGAGAACTATTGACCTAAATAGCCACTATAAGTATGTTAAACCCTTCTCTAATGACTAGCATATAAACCGTGATATGACGGGATCTGTAAAACTTTTAATTTTCCAGAATTCTAAAGTACCCTACGAGGTAGGTAAAAAATTGTTTGTTTTTTGGATGAGAATTATCTTGTACAAGAAAAATAATTTCTTGATATTCATACTCCTCTAAAGTCCCCCGATACTGAGAATGTAGTTTAGAATCACAATGAATTCATTTAGGCAAACCGTGTGCCTATGTATAGAAACAAGCACACAAACGAACAAACTTCTTAATTTTCAAAGATATATAACTTAAACGATACATATTTATTAGTCTGTGAAATAGACTAACAGACATTTATAAAATGAATTTGTTGTTAATACCGGTGATAAAATTTTCATTGTAACAAAAAATAATCGATGATTAAACTTAAAAATTATCCCATATGTACCTAATCTATTATTTAAAACAAATATAAAGAAAAATTTATTAATGTAATATCAAAGTTCATTGATAAACGTATGAAAATAATACAGATGATATTTAAATAATTTAAAATAAGAAATGATTAAATGAGATGGTTAAAGGAATGAAATCATAATGCTAGAAAAATCATATTTTTACCTATTTATTATATGATAAGTTGATAGATTGAATCGCCTCCTCTTACCCGGGTAAATAGGACTTAAAATGGCATTAGACGCTTGGAATGTGGGGAAGGGGTGGATTTCGAATGTTTTAAAGACTGCAGTATTTTTCTCTGTGATATGAAGCATATTCATAGCAATTTCCTTCGGATCGATAGTTTAGGAGAAGATAAATTTTACTCGCTTTGAATTTTGCTAGCCCTAACTCATCAAGTTTCCAATATGGATGCCTCTATCCATTCTAGGTCTAACCGCTTATGAATTCGAGAACAGACATGACAGGTAACTTATTAGGCTATTATTGCATAAAGGATTGCCATAAATTGATTTAAACTGCTCTTTATGTTATGAAATGTTAAATCTCAAATGAGTTTTGAAATCATAATCGCTTAAAAGATATCTTTGGAAAAATACAAATTCAACAAAACAAAAGATTGTATTTGCAAGTAGGCAAAAAGTAATTCCTTTTTAGGTAAGATCTAGATGTCATCATATCCGTCTTACTTCATGTTAATGAGAAATAAAAGCATTGTCTTACATAAGTAAACTTCTTGTTCAGTGTTGTTAATTTAAGCCCATAAAAATGCGGCACCACTCTTCCAAATGGTTCATACAGTGATAACTGTATTCTGAAGTCTGATCAGAAGCAAGATAAGGAAAGGGAAAGAAAGAGTAAGAAAACAGGAAAAAGAGTTTTATTGCCCATATTTAGAAAGACATGTCATGATAAGCTTTGATACAGTGAAGTCTTCAAAGGTGCCTTAAATACAACACTCAAATCAGTGTTTTCTGAAGATCATGCAATAAATCTTTCACTTTTATAATCAGTTTCTGTAATAGCGTTTGGTAAAGGAGAAAAAAAAGATATTTAATGTTTACTTAAGGGAGGGCGTATTGAGTAGAAAATTAAATTAGTTCTTTATAAAACCTTTTATGTTCTATAAAATAGAGTATCTCACACACACACAAATATATATTTATATACTATATTTTATATTTACATATATAAATATATATAATTGTATCTATATATAAATCATCATAAAAATACAATATATAAAAAAAAAACTATATATAATAATAATATATATATATATAAGATATAAAAAAAAGATATATAATTAATGTCGTATTTGCAATTATATCATAAATGCATTATAATGGATAAATTTTAAAAAAAAAACTTTTTAAAAAAATTCAGATTTATAAGACCATTGTTTAGATGATTTAATATCACAAAAGAAGTATTTCAATGCACATATTCAAATTTATAAACCGTATAATTTTAGAAAATGATATATTTAATATTTATCACAATAAAAATAGCAACTGTACATATATATATATAAATATATAATATATATATATATATATATTAATTTATATATATATATATATATAAATATTATATATTGTATATATATATATATAATATATAAAATATATATATTATATATATTTTATTTTTTATTATTATATTATATATAAAGATAAGGATGCATTAATATAACCAAAAATAAAAAATACTGTTAAATAATGTAGGAGTTGATTGAGAGATAGAAAAATATTTTATTTGGAAAGGATATCACAAAATAGAAGGAAAAAAGAGTAAGAAAAAATATTTGATGTATATATTGGTTCTCAGGAAAAGCTCGCATCTATATCATTTATATTAACTTGGAAAGATTTATAAAATAATGTCATGTTTTTTGCTCATCACTTTACTTTAATTACTTCAGTATTCTAGTTTGTAGAAGAGAAAAAAAAAAATTGCTTCGATTCTAAATATAAGGTGCCACGAAATGAATACATACATACATAGACACATACACACATTTATTAACATAATTACAACATTTATTAACATTTAAAACACACACATGTCTGTGTGTGTGTTTAAAATGTTAATAAATGCTGTAATTAAAGCATGTTTAATTTTTCAAAACATCTGATTAAATAAAAAAGTATGTGGGCATTTGATTTACCATTTCAACCGAATAGTATTTGTTAAAAACAAAATATTAAAGCTGAATTTTGCATGGGAAATTAAGTGGGTTTATCTTTTTTAATTCATTAGCACTTATAGAGTAATGAAAGCGTTACGGTCATTTTACCCGAATTATATGCTTCACTCATTTATTTTTTTCAAACAGGACATTTTACATGTAAAACATATCTTTTTTTAAAATTTTCTACAAATTTTTATTTAGAAATAAAATAATGCAGCGTTTGACATACTAATTGCTCTTCAGTTGCACTTTTAACATTATATGTTTAAAAACAATATGACTACTTCAGCTCAATTACATTAGCTTGAAAGTTTATAATGGATGTCGATTGCCTGAAATTAAATTAATATTAAGAGGTAAAAGGCATTAAATACTTATTTAATGAGCTTTTTTTATATTAAAATTATTAAATATTAATACATATTTCTATTTTTTATTTAAAAGTATTGTTATAAAACAAAATTTACTATAAAATATTATCCTAAAATAATAAAATCAACTTCATACACTTTTGTTTTTCACTTTATCTTAAAGTTTTCATTAATTATATTTTTTTTATTATTCTACAAAATATTAACATAGATTTCATTTATAAATTTAATAATTATTTTATATAAGCTGATATAATATACACTTGACAATTTGCTAAAATATATTTTTTTTTTAATATAGTGTTAGTTATGTGATCAATATAAAATATATGTAGAGATAAATAGAAAGTCTGGCATCTACATAAAGGACAATGTACAAAATCTCTTTATTGATTTGAAGATCATGTGACCAGGTACTTGATGAAAATAGTACCGTAAGTTCTTGAACTTAATTATTTAAAATTTTGGAGTTACACATATTTATTTGAAGGATAATAATTCTAACAATGGTAGGAAAATATTGAAGACAGAATAAGTGTTACTACTGTGGCTGTAACAACTGGAGTGACAAAAAGGGACATTTAGTGTGTAAAAGAGTTTGCTGAATACAAAAATTTTATACGAAATTATGCTAGTATTAGTAGAAGGAAAATCACATATCAAAATTTTCGATATGTATTCTTATAAAAACGAACATTACTTTAGAAATTACTAATTATGTATTTAATTTCTTAATAAACACTAGAAATTTTATTAAAAATTTTATTTTAACACTATGATAATATACATATTAGAAAAAATAATCAGATGTATCTTGATTAATTTATTTACACTGTTTTTATTCTTTTACATTATAAAAAAAAAACATTGATACAGGTAAATTAGTATGTATTAGAATGGTACTAACTAATTCATTCAATATTGATTAGCAAGAAAACAATGTAGTTCGATATTATTAGAAGATCTCACAGATAGTTTGAAAAAACAAAAATTAAGAGGTTTTGAATATGGAAATCCAGCACAGGGTATCAATCTCAGCATAGATTTATAAGACGGGATTTTAATGAAACTTAACTGGTCATTTACATTTTAAAGGAAAGCAACATTATTAAAAAAAAAAATCTTAGATTGGTCAAGGCGATTCTGAATTAGTTTTCTAGCTAACATTTTAAAAAAAAAACAAAATCTTTTCGTTTCTGATTAAAATGTTAACAATTTCATTATTTCACCTAATATTATTTATTAAAAATCTAAACACTAATTCTTAGTTATTTGAGAAGCGGAAATCCTTTGTCGTTGCGATCATTTTTCAGCTGTCAGTGACTATTTTGATTATTTTTTCTTTATATATTTGTAATTCATTTAATAAAAAGAATCATATAATATTTCAACAAAGTTTATGATAATATTCTAATATTTGCAGTGTTCGTTATACTGGAAAGTAAATTATTTCGTGGTCACAATGTCCTACAAGTTCTATTAATATGGGTGGCATTTAGGTCTTCTGTTTTCCTATTAAAATTACAAACCATTGAGCGTAAGTCTTTTCTTCACCGTTGATTTTGTCAAAAAGAAAACCTTTTGCCTTAATAAGAATATCTTTTCTTGGTTTGACCAAGGGCATAATCAACAAAAAACAACAAATGTAGTAGGAAAAGTTCTCCAATGACATTTAAAATCTTGCATAAAGGATCATATGAGGAAAACTATTTGCTTAATTACAAAATTTTCAGTGATAGAGGGAGATAAAGAAGAATTATGTTTATTACGAGTGTGAATTTAAGCACATATAATTATAGAAACAATCTTATCATAATTTCTCCGTATATTTAAAACCAGTACTTTTATCATTTTGTTGAAAAAGGAGGCATTCTCAATGGGTTTGTTTAATTTCTGTTATTGTGTGTCAAACATTATATAAATTGTAATTTTGGTTTTAGGGGAGATCGATCCCCCCCCCCAGTTGACCTTCGTCCTCGTAGTAGCCGACGCGGTCACACAAAGAACAATTTCTTCTTTCTGTCGGTGCGTTGCCAAAACGGCAGATTTGACACTTCTAATCGTCCGTGCGTCAAAAAAACCATTACTGCCGTTTTCCAATTGTTTGGCGTTTTTAAATGTTCGGCGCCATACAATTAACCAAAAGTTCTCTTTAACCGACACATTTCTTGATACCCAACAGAGACGGAGGCGATACATACATATTCTTAGTAACGAAAACGAACAGAAATCTCACTTCTAGAAAACCTTGCAACCACTATTTGTAAATGTGTATCTTCGAGAACCATTTCTTGGCAATAGAACCAGGCTAGAACCGCGGTACCTCAGTCGACAAAATCAACGCTTTCGTAAGTGGAGGGTGGTGGGGTAGGAGCCCGAGCCGGCCTATGATCTGCAGTGTTCGTTAATGGTGACTGGGGAAAGTAAAATATGTTCGTGGTCACAATGTCCTACAAGTTCTCAATTAATACCTCTAGGGGTGGCAGGCGTCTATGGGTCTTCTGCTTGGTCCCTGATTCAAAATTACGAGGTACCACTTGAGCGTAAGTCGTTCTTTCACCGTTGAGGTTCTTGTCAAAACGAAAGTCGTTCCCCTTTGCCTTAATACGAAGATGCCTCTCTCTCATTCGTTCTTGGTTTGACCAAGTGGCATAAGACAACAACAACAACAACAACAACAATAACCAATCTGGTCTGTATGCAGAATAGTCTCTCCAATGCACCCTACATAAATCTTGCCATAGTCAAGAAAGTTTGCATATGAGGAACCCATTGGCTTGAATTAGCAACAATGGTTCAGATTGATTCCAGAGGGAGATCCAAAGACGAATTATGTTCTCACGAGTGATTTTAAGCAGTAGTTAATAATAGAAACAATGCGTTATGTCATGTCAGTCATCCGTGCCTAGGTCTATAAAACATCAGTGCTATCATTAACCATTTTGTGAAAAGGAGGCATTCGGTCCAATGGGTTTGTGCTTAGGTTTCTGATATTGTGTGTCAAGCACATTTATTACTTATTACCGTTCGTAGAATATTTGAAAATGTATTCTACTTTCTACTTTATATCTGTAAATAAGAAAAGAAAGTTACAGTTTTATAATTTACACAACAATTACATTCAAAATTAACTTTAATTATTTTGGGTGCGGACCAGTTAGAATGAAAGGCTTTTTTATAAAACGAATTTATGTAAATAAGAAAAGAACGTTACAGTTATATAATTTACACAACAATTACATTCAAAATTAACTTTAATTATTTTGGGTCCGGACCAGTTAGAATGAAAGGCTTTTTTATAAAACGAATTTATGTAAATAAGAAAAGAACGTTACAGTTATATAATTTACACAACAATTACATTCAAAATTAACTTTAATTATTTTGGGTCCGGACCAGTTAGAATGAAAGGCTTTTTTATAAAACGAATTTTTTAATAAAACTTATTATGGATTATTTTATTATGGATTCCATTTATTGAACTTTACACGTTTAACAGCAAATTTAGTAAAAGTGTTGCAGCTAGGGTTCACTTTTGTTTACGGACTCTAGGTCTCAACAAATCTTCAGTCGACCCTGAAAACAATCAAGAATTAGCTAGAAAGTCATATATAGTACCCCTTCTTTCAAATGTTTTGCTTATTTCACATAACTACAGCTAAAATAATAAATAAATATTTTATTAAAAATGCTCATGAAATATCAAAGGAAGCTTATTTTTCTATAAAAATATATTTC
The DNA here is from genome assembly GCA_032207245.1 of Pardosa pseudoannulata. NCBI lineage: Eukaryota > Metazoa > Arthropoda > Arachnida > Araneae > Lycosidae > Pardosa > Pardosa pseudoannulata. The sequence goes on from CM063501.1 coordinate 140,105,207, forward strand.
AATAAACAGTTTTCCTTTTATTTCTTCTTTTAAAGATGTTGTTTAAGAAATTTAATTCTAGTATTTTAAAGAAACCTTCTTCAAAAGTGTTATTTAATATATTCACCGGTGTTTTGTAGATACATTTTATTTTACATTTACATTGTTAGTAATACTTGATACAAAATGACTCCAATATTACCAGCTTCAAAACTTAGATCACCGTTCAACAAAAGAAAGAAAATAGAAACCTTTCTTTTTAAATTGCGGAAGAGCACGAAAGAAGGGATATTTCAATTGTATAACAAAGCATTAAAGCTTCCGGATTATTCGTTCCAAAATTGTAATCCGAGTAAATTTGGATTGTAGTTCCGAAGCATTCATCGTTCTGCTTTTATTTTTCCAAGGAGAATGGATTTCCAATCCCTGAATACTTTCGAAAAAGAGTTAATATCAAACTGGTAAGAGTAAAAAAAAAGTTTTCAAAAGATTTTCTTCTTTCAGAAAATTTATCACGCAAAAATAGAAGGAAATTCTCTCTAAGAGAAAATTCCAGACATAAGGAAGAACATGATAATAGTGTCATTAATAATAGTGTCACTCATATTTGACAAAAAATACTTTCATAATGAGATATTATTTTTTGATCTAAAAAAGTTTTAAAAAGTAATTTAGGATTACAGTGTCAAATAATTTACGCTTTTTCTTCTTTTGGACACTTAATTTGTATTTGAAATTTATACATTAAATATTACTCACATGGGAAAATTACTTAATAAACGGATGTATTTTTCTATACTTCAATAGACATAGAGAAATTATTCTCCCATTTAGTAATAGTTTACTCAGATATTTGGCAAAATCATTTTTATAGTCAGACGCTTTTCTTTTCATCTCGTCTGGAAAAGTAATTTAAGATCGTGAATTCTCTATATACACATTTGTTTACTTAAAAATATTTATATATTATATATACATAAAAATATATATATATATACATAAAATATATACAAAAATATATTTATATTATATATATATAATTTATATATAATATATGTATTTTATACATTATTAATATAATATATTAATATATATACATATATATATACATATATATATATATATTATATATATCTATATATATATATATATATATATATATATATATATATATATATATTATATATATATATTATATATATATATATATATATATATATTATATATATATATACATATATTATATATATACATATACATATATTTATACATATATATATAATATATATATATATATATATATATATATATATATATATATATATATATATATATATATATATATATATATATATATATATATATATATACATATATATATATATATATATATAATATATATTACATATATATAATATATATATATATATATATACATATATATACATATATATATATATACATACATATATATACATATATATACATATATATACATACATTTTATACATAAATATATATATATATACATATATATATATATATATATATATATATATAATATATATATATATATATATAAATATATATATATATATATATATATATACATATATATATATATATATATATATATATATATATATATATATATATATATATATATATATATATATATATATATATATATATATATATATATATATATATATATACATACTGCAAACTTTCTCCTGGGTCTATTTCCTTTTCTGACATTAAAATCAATCTTTAACATTAATTAACATAGTAAAAAGAATATTTTACTAAAACAGTTAAACTAATTTCTTAAAGTAGAAGTCCAACTATTAGGCATGTAAAAGTTTATCCTAAAACCTGCAAAACTTAATTTTTGATGAATTGGAAAAAAAGCTTTTAAAGTTTAGATTTCTTCGCTAAAATGACACTATACTATTTTAAGTTTAACATAATTAAAGTAGTTCCCAACATTAGTGAATATCTTAAGGTCGTAAAATGAATAAATATCATTAACACACTTTTTTTTATTGCGTTCTCTGCTTAATAACTTTTATGTGCCTAATATCTACCTATTGCTTCAACACCTTCAGAGATTAAAAGCTTCCCCGAAATCACATTTTTAGCGAAGCAAAAACTTAATTTTCGCCGAGCCTTTTGAACTGTAACTTTCCTACCGTAGCTTACTTTAATGCACTCAGAATAAAAGCGTAAAAGTAACTTTTAGTGGAACGTTCCCGCAGTTATTTACACTGGATTAATTCCTAGAGAGAAACCATGTGACAGGGTGCTGGATTTCTCTAACGCAGAGAGCCTTGTGCCCGCTATAACGTAATTGCCTCCGCGGAATTGCCCATCCCCAGTGGCCTTAGAACAACCCAGGATTGTAAAAGAAAAGAGTGACATGCTGGAATCTTCTTTTATAGGTGTTCAGTCGTGTTTTATGATAATGGTTGGTTTGAGACCAAGAGAGTATTTTTCGCTCTCGTTTATGTCAGAGATGCTTAAGTGCAAAAGAAAGGGGGAACTAAGTTAACGAGAAAGAAATTCCTTTTACTATGCACTGGGTGGGTTACATATTGAGACTAGGAAGTTCAGAGAGGGAAAATAATTTTGAATTGTGACACCGGTGTGACACGTTTGCGTTTTCATTTACAGAAAAATTTGACTGGGGGAAATTTTATGGCTTTTTTTCTCTTGGGGTGCGAAGATTTATGACCCCATGAATATTAAAATTTAGGATTTCGGGAATCATAATTGAAATTTAAAATTCTTTACTCTGGTTATTTGATTATTTGTTACATATTGAGACTTGGAAGTTTAGAGAGGGAAAATAATTTTGAATTGTGACACCGGTGTGACACGTTAACGTTTTCATTTTCAGAAAAATTGGACTTGGGGAATTTTTATGGCTCTCTTTCTCTTGGGGTGCGAAGATTTATGAACCCATGAATTTAAAATTTAGGATTTCAGGAATCGTATTTGGAATTTAAAATTTTTGACGTTGGTTATGGTATTTTTTTTTACATATTGAGACTAACAAGTTTTGAGAAGAAAAATAATTTTGAATTGTGACACCGGTGTGAGACGTTTTCGTTTTCTTTCGCAGAAAAAATTGACTGGGGGAATTATTATGTCTTTATTTCTCTTGGGGTGCGGAGATTTATGAACCAATGAATTTTAAAATTTAGGATTTCAGGAATCGTATTTGGAATTTAAGATTCTTGACGTTGGTTATTGGATTTTTTTACATATTGAGACTAGGATGTTTAGAGAGGGAAAATAATTTTGAATTGTGACACCGGTGTGACACTTTTGCGTTTTCATTTGCAGAATAATTTGACTGGGAGGAGTTTTTATGGCTTTCTTTCTCTTGGGGTGGGGAAATTTATGAACCCATGAATATTAAAATTTAGGATTTCTGGAATCGTATTTGGAATTTAAAATTCTTGACTCTGGTTATGGGATTTTTTGTTACATATTGAGACTAGGAAGTTTAGATATTGAAAATAATTTTGAATTATGACACGTTTGCGTTTTAATTTGCAGAAAAATTTGACTGGGGGAATTTTTATGGCTTTCTTTCTCTTGAGGTGTGGAGATTTATGAACCCATGAATATTAAAATTTAGGATTTCAGGAATCGTATTTGAAATTCAAAATTCTTGACGCTTTTTATGGGATTTTTTGTTACATATTGAGACTAGGAATTTAAGAGAAGGAAAATAATTTTGAATTGTGACACCGGTGTGACACGTTTGTGTTTTCATTTGCAGAAAAATTTGACTGGAGGAATTTTTATGGCTTTCTTTCTCTTGGGGTGGGGGGATTTATGAACCCATGAATATTAAAATTTAAGATTTGAGGAATTGTATTTGGAATTTAAAATTCTTGACGCTGGTTATGGGATTTTTTGTTAGATATTGAGACTAGGAGGTTTAGAGAGGGAAAATAATTTTGAATTGTGACACGTTTCAGTTTTAATTTGCAGAAAACTTTGACTGGGGAAATTTTTATGGTTTTCCTTCTCTTGGAGTGCGGAGATTTATGAACCCATGAATATTAAAATTTAGGATTTGAGGAATCGTATTTAGAGTTTAAAATTCTTGACTCTGGTTATGGGATTTTTTGTTACATATTGAGACTAGGAAGTTAAGAGAGGGAAAATAATTTTGAATTGTGATACCAGTGTGACACGTTTGCGATTTCATTTGAAGAAAAAATTTTGACTTGGGAATTTTTATGGCTTTCTTTCTCATGGGGTGCGGAGATTTATGAACCCATGATTATTAAAATTTAGGAATTCAGGAATCGTATTTGGAATTTAAAATTCTTGACTCTAGTTATTGGATTTTTTTATGGAAATAACGCATTCAGGACTTTTTAGTTGAGGTAAGTAATACAATTTGGTTTTGCTAAGCATGATAAAAGCCTGCAAGTATCTTTACATTAAATACTTTATAATGACTATATTACTGCAATTTCTTTCAGTACAATTATATATGTGCAGTTAACAGGCAAATGGCATTATAGCGATGTATAATGTGTAATACTGATGTATTTTCACTTGCAGAAAAATTTGAATGTAACATTTTACGTTGTTTCTTCTCTTGGGGAGTAGAGCCCTATGAATTTTAAGATTATGGGACCATGAATACACTTGAAAATTTCCTTTGAAACTCGGTTGTAAAAATTCTAGGTTCTTTCACTTGAAACTTTCTTATGAAGATAGCATGGCTATGATATTTTATGGGATATCTAACACACAGAGATAAAAATGAAAAGTATAAAACAGGCTAAATAGTTTAAAAATTAGATTTTTGTGTGATAGATGAAAGTATTTGAGGACTTTCTAATGTCAATGGTGTTCACATTATGATTTCAGAAATTTACATATTGTTTAGAATTTTTTTATATTTATTTTTTAACAGACTACATTTTGCTGTGACTTTACCGAAAAACCCTGATAACTCTAAGAGCTTACATATTTTTTGTAATAGATGAAAAAAATTCAGATCTGAATGTTTTGACTCGATGTAATTCAATTCACCCTGTTGGATAAAATTCTCCGAACAATATGATTAAATCAAATGATAAAAGAAGAAAGTTTGTTCTATCTCTGATTTTATTTTTACTACTGCATGAACGACAGAAAAAATATCCACATCAATCTAGAACATCAAGAAAGACATTCTACTTCCTTTCCTTTTTTCTCCGATAGATTTTAATATATTCTAGGCTCGAAAGGAGAATAAATTTCCCCCCAAACTTTTAATGCCCCTTTTCCTTTACGATCTAAATCATAGTTAAAATTTCATCAAAGGTTACAAGAAATATTGTACTTGGATAAAAGATTAGAAAAAATTTGTTAAGTCAATAATTTAGTGTTCATATTATTACAAGATTTGTTGTTTGATGTTCAAATAACTCAGATTCTTCCATATAATTAGATATTTTAATTTCCATATTGCATTATCTATGCTATATGTAAAACCTTACCGATTTTCCGAATAAGAGAATGAATAAAATTCATGGAACTGTTTCTTCTCGAAGTAGTAGAACGATAGCTGAAAGGTTAGAGCTTTGCTATTCGATACCAGAATGAGTGAGTGCCGGAGAGAGGTTTTCTGTAGCAAAACGGTAGGCAGTAGCTCTCTACGCAAACCAACCAATTGAAGTAAATTTATTACCCTCGTTAGACATAATTCTTTTCATAGTACAATATAATTTATGTAAAAAAAACTCTTTAACTTTATTTTTTTTTATTCCTATTTCCTCTAGTGATGAAAAATGTTAAAAGCCCCACAAATTTACAGCGAACATGGAAAAAATGAAATCAAATAGTTACAAAAGTACAGTTTTATTTAATAAAAATAAGTTACTGAAAAATTAAACAAATACGCATGCTGGACAATTCATCAACCATTAACAATGATGTTGGAGAAGTTGTTGAAGAAGTACGGATAAGTTGTGACTGAACTTCAGCTGATTATGTATTTCTACTATTAAATCGTTCAATCAACAACTTAAACATGTCATTTTATCTCGGCTACTCTTGAAGGAACTCTTTTTATAAAAAGCAATTTTCTCCTTAAAGAAGATACTATTTCATGCCTCGTGCAGAGGATCTCAGGTGCTGTTGTGTAAACGTCTTGCTTCTTCGTTTTTATCTCCACCAGACGTGAGCGCATGAAAATGTTTAAATGATTATGGGACCCTAATAAACATTAATCACAAATTATAAAAAATAAAATGCACTATTTACAATTCAAAAAACATGTACAAATTGTGGCCACAACATGTGTGAAAGATAAAAAAAAAATTCCACTCAATATCAATCTTGTACATATGGAAAGGTATCCATTTCACTTTCTCTCTACCTTTGATTGAAGATTTTGATCAAAGATTTAAAAAAATTCTACGATCGAATAGGGAATAGTTTTTTACTAGAAATTAATGCCCATTTATTTTTACCTTTTAAAACATAATTAAAATTTCAGCAAACTTTACATGAAATACTATAGTCGGATAAAGAATTTGAGAACTTTGTGGTGCCTAGCCTAGATTCCACTAATTTTATTGTCCCAGTTAGATATAATTTTCTGCACAATACAGAAGAATTCAATGAAAATAATTCTCCCTACCTTTGATTTTTTTATTTCTACTGTCTAAATGATACGTAAAAAAATCTGCTGAACATCAATCTCGTACATCAAAAATGACAATCCACTTCCTTTTCTCTTTTCTCCGATAGATTTTAATATATTCCATTCTCAAAAGGGGAATAAATGTTTCATAGAACTTTTCCCCTATTTTCTTTATTTTCTAAATCATAGTTAAAATTTCATAAAAGTTTACAGGAATTACTATATAAAAGCTTTGTGGTGTTGGTTATATATTTCATTCATGCTATGCCTCTGAAACATTTAAACTGTTTAGAATTAATTATAAATATGTTTTTAGTGTACTGTATTTCTTTATCTATAATATATGAAAAAAGATCTCACAAATGCCTTAACAGCTTACAGATTTTTGTATTAGAGGATGAAAAAAAACACTCATGTAAGAAAGTGTTTTCTCTAATTAGCTTAGTAATTAGTGTCTGGTTAGGGCGCTGACCTTCTGTACCAGATTTCATGGATTCGAATCCCAGTGTGGCATGGATATTTGTAGTTGTTCAGAATCGGCTTTAAGTAGTAGGTCCCGGTTTTATTGTTACCCATGTTTCAAAAATATAGACCGTAGTGCTCAAAACCAAACCAAACCTAGTTTCGACACAGTAATTTTATTGTCCACGAGAGATACAATTTTCTGTTCACTACAGAAGAATTCTATAAGAACAATTTTCAATACTTTTGATTTTTACTATTTCTACTGTCTAAATGACGCGGAAAAAAATCTACTAAACACCAATATTGTGCATGAAAAATGACATTCCACTTTCTTTTCTGTTTTCTCCGATAGATTTTAATATATTCCACCATCGAAAGGGGAGTAAATTTTTCACAGAACTTTCCCCCTTTTACTTTACTTTCTATATCATAGTTAAAATATCATCAAAGTTTACAGGAATTAGTGTAGAAAAGCTTTGTGTTGTTGATTATATATTTCATTCATACTATGCCCCAGAAACATTCAAACTATTTATAATTAACTGTAAATTTGATTTTACTGTACTGTATTCCTTTATCTATAATATACGAAAAAAAAATCTTTCAAATGCCTTAAAATACTTTAATATCTGGATTAAAAACCACTTTTTTTTTTGGAAAAATTTGCGTAAATATTTATACATTTTATTTTCTGTGTTCTTGAAATGTAAGCTATCGAAAATGAAAAAAAAATGCATTTTTCAATGGAAATGTGTAAATTCTTGTTTAATATTTGACTACATACTTGCAAAGTCTCTATATTTTTAAAAATAAACTGTAGTTGTAATAATTTGCGTTATATTAATTTTTTTTTCACAAATATATTATATCATACAGAGAAATATGCACATATATTATCAAGGGGTCAAAATGACACACGCAGTAATTCTAGGTATACAAAGACCACCGTAATTCTACTGTTAACAGCTTACAGATTTTCGTATTAGAGGATGAAAAAATACACTCATGGAAGAAAGTGTTTCCATTTAGCAGTAAAAACTGTCTGGTTAGGCACTGACATTCGGTACCAGAATTCATGGGTTCGAATTCCAGTGTGGCATGAATATTTGTAGCTGTTCGGAATCGACTTTAAGCAGTAGGTCCCGGTCTTATTATTCCCCGTGTTGCAAAAGAAGTAAACGGAAGTGCTGAAAACCAAACCAAGTTTCGACTCCGTAATTTTACTGTCCCAGTTAAATATAATTTTCTGTGCAGTACAGAAGAATTCAATAAGAATAATTCTCCCTACCTTTGCTTTTTATTATTTCTACTATCTAAACGACAAGTAAAAAATCTGCCGAACATCAATCTCGTACATCAAAAATGACAATCCACTTCCTTTTCTCTTTTCTCCGATAGATTTTAATATATTCCACGCTCGAAACGGGAATAAATTTTTCACAGAACTTTTCCCCCTTTTCCTTTACCTTCTAAATCATAGTTAAAATTTCATCAAACGTTACAAGAAATACTATCCTCGGATAAAGAATTCGAGAACTTTGTGGTGTCGCATCGGAATAACCCTCATTTCCCTCCCCTAAAGCTTTCCCATAACCCGCAGAGTCTCAGCTTGAGGTCTTAATGTATTGGGTGTTCGCCAAGACGTTTTTTGATAACGAACTGCCCACGCTCTGTAACTCTTGCTTTATTTATGATGAGAAAATGAATTGGTGGAAGCCGTATGCGAGCGGAATGAAAGATTAAGAACGGGAGATGAAAAAAGCAATACAGGATTCTACCGAAATTTCGCTTCTGCCCACTTACTTTCCATGCCTAACTATCCGTTTATGTGCCTTCGAAAGAAAGTTATGATAGTCTTTATGGTGCGAAAAGTTAAACTCTCATCACGGCGATTTCCTATGTATGTAATTAACTTTAAGTGCGTTTCCAAGATGACTTGTCATAGGTAAGATATATTAATATTACTTTGTTAATGAGAGCTAGAGAAGTTTCAGCTTAAGCTGTCACATTATCTTTTGTCTGTTTTAGGTGGATTGGATATCAGCATATATATGTATATGTATATGTATACATATATAGCTATGTGTATTTATATATATATATATATATATATATATATATATATATATATACATATATACACATATATATATATTATATATGTTATATATTATATATATATATAAATATATAAATTATTTATTTTATTATATGAATTGAAAAAATATATCTTACCATATTAGTAGGCATTTATTATACCGTGCATGTATCTTTACTATCTGGATATTATATATATATATATATATATATATATATATATATATATATATATATATATATATATGTGTGTGTGTGTGTGTGTGTATATGTGTATGTATGTACGTATATATGTATGTATATATGTATATATATATATATATATATACATATACACATACATACATACATATATATATATACATATTATATAATACATACATATATATATATATATATATATATATATATATATATATATATATATATATATATATATATATATATATATATATATATATATATATATATATATATATATATATATATATATATATATATATATATATATATATATATATATATATATATATATATATATATATATATATATATATATATATATATATATATATATATATATATATATATATATATATATATATATATATATAATAACACATTTCAAATCTAATTGCAGCTAAAACATGGTATTAACATACCCTCTGTCAATTTGTTTTGCGTTTTGTTAAGGCTATTTTAAGGCTTGCTTAGTTATCATCTTTTATATTCACAGTGATTTGGCTCTTCTCTTATATTTGCACATAATAAATAACAGTTAATTAAGTATAGAGTTTTAAAAAGGAATAATTGTTACGTTAAATACTATACCGTCAAATGTATTTCATTAATCATGGAAAGTTTGATATTATAAAGCAAATAACTTTTTTCAAAGAGTTTTTTCTAAATGAATCAATTTATAACCCCATACAATATTAACTAAAATATAACCAATGAAAAAAAATGTAAAATGTTTTCCAAAGATAGCATAACTGATACCGTTTTTGATTATTTTGAACTGTATGGAGATAAAACTTACCTATCAAGAAAACGTTTACTATCCTTTTTGAAAGGGCAAAACCCTATTCATATAAAATTAAATTTCTTAAATTTCTGGATTTTTTATGTTTTTATGGAATAAATTAAATATCATTTAGCTTTCAACATAATGGAATCTTATGTGATAATATTTTATTTTCACCTGAAGGCTCATGTAAACGTTTATGGACCGTATTTGTCTAAAAATTCGGTATCTCAATAAGATTGAAACTTGAAATATAACTAAGTACAAGATTCAAAATACATTTATATCCACCACCTTATAATATAACTATTACCCCAGTGAATAAGTAATCAATTACTAATAACTATTTTAACTGATTTAAAATTTCGAACTTTATAACAACTGTAAATAATCCAGTACATTTCTAACGACTTATTTCTTCGAAATTTCAAAGGGCAATTTATTTCTTGGAGTGTAAATATAAAACAGTTAAAAGTAATATAATTCGGAAAGCTAAAATTAAAACAGGAATTTAATGGAAATTGAATGAATTAATGTAAATATTTTTAAATATCTTATAAAAATGGGTAATTTAAAAAGCATTATTTAAAAATGTTTATCGACAGTTTATTTTATAGAGTGTAAAAAATAGTTAAAATTAATATATTTTATAAGAAAAATAATTTAATCCTTTGTAAGACAAATAATTTTTTAATATATTTTTTAACTTTTATAAAAATGGGTGTTTTAAAAAGTATTATTCAAAAAGTATTTATTGATAATTTATTTTGTAAAGTACAAAAGAAAATAAGTTTAATATTACCATATCTCGTAGTGTAAAATATATCTTTTTTTGATATTGATAGAATTATTACAAATATTTTAAAAATTGATATAAAAAGAAATATTTCAAAAAGGTATTATATTTCTAATTATTTAAGATTTAAATGTTATGCTATAAATAAAAACTACCCTATTATGCGTAAAAAGTGTGCACATGAAACATTATTTATAACACTCCTTACGTAATAATTAATAACTAATATCTTTAAAAAATATTAATATTTTACCATGTAACTTTAACTAATTTCACGTAAATACATTGCTAATAACATATTAAATTATCACGTACTATAATCAAAAAGAATGCAAGTTCAATTTGAAAGTCTACTTTTCTCTTAAACTCTTAATAAAATGAAATTCTCAATTATGAATAAAATAATACCACCAAAAAGATGAATATTTTCATATGAAAGCTATAATAACTAGACACATGCATGGCAATATTCAAAATGAAATACTTGAATACTCCGACAGTGTATGTAACTATGTATACCTTTATTGACTCCTGGACAGTCATCAGTTACTCATCAGACATGCATATGTTTTTTTTTTCAACATTATACAGCTTCACCTATATACTTATTTAGTTATCCTCGGACATTTTTTTCCCATGGTGACTACAGACACATATACATTAACCGTGTCACCATTATATTAGCTCTGGTCTAACTAAAAAAAGGAAACAATAATAACACGTATACATCCATTACCGCTGACCCCCGGAGGGCTTATCGGTCGACACAATGCAATTAATTCCTCCCCTTAAGACCGCGTTTTGAACAAAACCTCCCTGTTGACAGCACCAGAAATTGCCCCGGTCGCAACCTAACATTACCATAAAACACGACCGCAATCGACATTCGAGGACTCCGGCAAGTCTCGCTGTCCTCTGACAATCCTCTGAGTGCTCTTCGGCCTCCAGGGTTGGGCGGTGTCCCCCGGGTAATTACGTTCTGCTGTAGAAACAGAAGGGCCTTTATTAGAAACGAGCATCCTTTCACTCTGTCCGTGCATCACCGGAGGGGTCTCGCTAAGGTCAGAAGAGAAAGAAAAGGCTCCCACGGACGTTAATAGGTTCAGTCGAGAAATGGGTTCTTATCAGCTGCCGACACACATGATTGGTTTATGCTGCGCGTATCTATTCTACACAGATGCGGATTTCAAAGAAAAAACCGCGGTTTCATCAAAGAACCCATGGTTTTTATTTTGGGGAATAAAGTGACAGTAAGGAGATCCGGGGCACAGCAATTCTAGTTGTTTTATTTGTGTAATTTTATGGTATTTTTTTTTAACTGAGTACTTATGTACAAATTATTTTTAAAAATTCTTGAAAAATCTGAAAAATTATCTTTTAATCTTCAGTTAAAATAAATGAAAAGCTCCACACTTATGGTCACAGAATCGAGAAATGAGTTCTTACCAGTTTTCCGACACAGGATTGGCTTATTATGCTGCACCTATCTATTCTACAAAGATGCATATTTAAAAGAAAAAAAACGGAGGTTTCATCAAAGAACCCACGGTTTTTATATTGGGGAATCCAGTAACAGTAAGGGGATCTAGTTGTTCTAGTTGTTTTATTTACGTAATTTTACGGTATTATTTTTATCAACTGAGTGCTTATGTAAAATTATCTTGAAAATGAGTTCTTACTAGTTCTACACACATGATAGGCTTATTATGCTGCACACATCTATTTTATGCTGATGCGGATTTTAAAAATAAAACCGAGGTTTTCACCAAATAACCCATGGTTTTTATTTTAGGAAATCCGGTAACTGTAAAGGGATCCGGGGCACAGCAATTCTAGTTGTTTTATTTACGTAATTTTACGGTATTTTTTTTTATCAACTGAGTGCTTATGTAAAATTATCTTTAATAATGCTTGAAAAATTTGAAAAAATATCTTTTAATCTTCAAAGGCCAGATAAAATGATTGAAAAACTCCATATTTATGGTCACAGTATCAATCGATGAATGAGTTCTTATCAGTTTTCCGACATGATTGGCTTAGTATGCTGTACGCATTCATTTTAGGCTGATGCGGATTTTAAAGAGAAAACCTAGGTTTAACCAAATAACAAATGGTTTTTATTTTAGGAAATACTGTAACTGTAAGAGGATCCGGGGCACAACAATTCTAGCTGTTTTATTTATGTTATTTTATTATAAATATTTTTTATCATTTAAACGCTTATGTGCGAATTATCTTTAACGCATTGTGTGCGGGTACATTTCGCAGCGGAATTGTACCGGGAACGGTACGCTTAAATGTAGTTATTCAGTCAAATCTCAGTAGATTGAAAATTATTTAATTATTTCGTATTTTATATTGTTGTAACGTAGTAATGGAAACGAAAGCACTCAAGATCAACTAAGACTTTTTATTATCCTGCAACTGAATGATTCGCTAATTTTATACACTCGTGGAACCTTCCAGACTTGGAACACTCGCAGAAAATGGGAAACTGAAACTTACATAATTTTGCATAAATAGTTGATATAAAGGAAAATCGAAAGAAAATCAACTATCTTAAGGAGTCTTGCCTCGCTTGCGTTCGAACCCGCAACCTCCCGTTCACGAGTTCGCTGCTTTGGCAACTGAACCACAATGTTCCATGCAATCCTTCATTCCGCGGCAATATTGAAATATATAAATATGCATTATATATATATATAAATAATATATATATATATATATATATATATATATATATATATATATATATATATATATATATATATATATAAATATATATAATATATATATATATATATATATATATATATATATATATATATATATATATATATATATATATATATATATATATATATATATATATATATATATACATATATATATATATATATATATATATGTATATATATATATAACATATATAAATGTACATATTTATTATATCATTATCTCAAGGATAAATTAAAAGTTAATTTTAAATCTAAATTGATTTTTTAATCAACCTTCCTGTTCTCTGGTTCCGCATCGACTGATGTAAAAATTAGTATCTGTCTAAATTTTTCCAGAATCTATGTAGTAGACAAGAACATTCGGCTTCGTTTTCCTGTATGTACTTTTATTTTTGTACCCACAAACAAACCATGTTGTTACACTAACCAGTACTAGTACATGACCCTCTCTCAAGTATCAGTCGTCAGATAGCGCACTAGCACGTGACCGGCATACAATGTATTAATAATTCTTAACAAAATGAAAAAATATCTTTTAATCTTCCAATTTCAGTTAAAAGAACTGAAAATGTCCACATTTATGATCATAGAATCAATCAAGAAACGAGTTATTACCAGTTTCTCGAGATATATATTTGTGTTATGCTGTCGGCATCTGTTTAACACCGATATGGTTTAAAATAAAAACTATGGTTTCATCAATGCCCTTATGATTTTATTCTAAAAAAATAGTGCATAATTCGAGCACAAATGTTTTATTTCTTTTATGTGATTTCATGATTAATATTTTCCAACGAATGTTTACTTAAGCTCAAATAGCATAGTATTTATTCACAAATTTGAACTTTTTCTGAGGCCTCAGTATAAAGAAAAGGCTCCCACAGATGCTATTATTTTAAGCCTAGAAATGGTTTTTTATCAGCTAACACACGCGATTTGTTTATGCTGCACGTATCTAGTCTACGCCGATAAGGATTTCAAAGAGAATACCTCAGTATCATCAAACTACGCATGGGTTACATTTTAGGAAATCGAGAAACAGTAAGGGGATCCCAGACATAACAATTCTAGTTGTTTTATTTACGTAATTTAGTGAATGTTTTTTATTAAATGGACGCTTATGTACAAACTATCTTGAATATTCCTCGAAAATTTTGAAAATTTGTTTTTTGTAATTTTCGGGGATCAGTAGAAAAAGGGAGAGGAGGGTCCCCATTCATGTTTATAGTTTCTTTCAAGAAATGGATTCTTACCAGTTTATTGCCACGCGTGATTAGCTTATTCTACACGTATCTGTTCAATACTCATACGGATTTTGAAGAAAAATTCACGGTTTTATCAATACACCTGTGGTTTTATGGTAGGAAATTTCATGGATATCAAATGCACACTTTTTTAAATTCTTTTTTTTATGAGCTGTAAGAATTTTTTCAGCGAATGTATTCTTAAGTACAATTTAATTAATAATTCTTCAAATTCATTATTTCAATTCATTGTCAATTCAGGGTTTTGATGCATGGAAAGTTGGAAATCTAATGAATATCAACGGCACAAATTTTCTAATTCTATTTTATGAGTTGTAAAACTTATTTCAGCGAATGTATGCTTAAGTACAATTTACCTAATAATTCTTCATGTGTTCAGTTTATTGTTTCAATTCATTGTTTCAATTCAGGGTTTTTATGCATGGAAACGTGTGGTTTTATAGTAGAAAATTTAATGGATATCAACGTAACAAATTTTCTAATTTTTTTTTTTTTAGTTGTAAAAATTATCTTAGTGAATGTAAGCTTAAGTACAATTTACTTAATTATTCTACACAAATCGTAATATTAATTAAAAAAATTAACATTTTTTGAGGTCTCTAAAGAAAGAAAAGTTCTCTACAGACGTTGAGAGGCTCCATAGAGAAATTGGTTTTTATATGTTACTAATACACAGGATTGGCTTATGCAGCACCTATGTCTTCCATATCGTTGAATATTTGTACTATTATGAAATAATCACGTGCATCATAAATTAATTATATATGTCGGCTAAAAATCAATTTTAAAACTGAACACATTAATGTGTATGTGGGCTTTTTTTCTTTACTTACTTCGGAAATCTAGACGAAGAAATTTTTAAATTTTTCAAGTAGTATTAAAAGTAATTTATGCAAAATAAGGCAATTGAAGGAAATTGGTCACTAAAAAGGGAACAATTAAGAAAACAGATTTTATACCACTTTTAATATTAGTGTTATCCAATTATGCAAAACTCATTGCAGTTTGATGAAACAAAAATACTTTTACCGAAACATGCTTTTATGGTAGTACCCATGATTTTAATGGGGAAAACTTGGTAATCCTTAACCTATTAAGGCCAGAAAATTAACAATTTTTTATTTGTGAAAATATATTAGAAATATATTTGATCAAATGCCTGATTAGGTGTAAATTATTTTTCATGCGAAAAGTTTTTAACAAATTTGAAAATTTAATTTTTAAATTTTCTGAAGTCAATAAAAAAAAAGTTTGGGATGATATCGGGACACAAAATGTCTAATAAATATCCATAGAATCAAAATATATATGGAATGTAATTACAAATATTTTTCATTAAATTCCTGCTTATGCCCAAATCACTTTTAATAATTCTTCACAAATAAAAAAAAAATGTTTTCAGGTCTTTTAAGAAATAAAGGTTCTCATATTCAATATTATAGAATTAGAATATGCATTTTTATCACTTGCCGGCATACATATTTGGCTTATGCTGCAATTAATTGTTCTATAGTCACGTTTATTTCCAAGAAAACACCGCAGTTACATCATAGTACCCAAAGTTTTAATTTTAGGAAACCTGGTATCATGACTTCTAACATGACTTCTAACTGTTTTATCCATTCAATTGTAATATGTTTCATAAAATGCCTACTTTGGCACAAATTATTTTAAATAAATTTTGAAAAATATTAAAAATTTATTTCTTCAATTGCTTGAGGTCAATAAAAAAGAAAATGCTACCATGACAGTCTATCTATTCAATTGGAAAAGGATTTTGTATTACCTGCAGAAACATGTATCTTTTTTACATTGATTCTGATTACAAATAGAACACCGTGGTTTCGTAAATGAATCCAGGATTTTGCTGCATGGAAATTGGGTAAAAATTTGAAAAAAAAACATTAGCAGGGTATCAGGGAAACAAAATCTTTAATTATTTATCTGTGCAATTTTATTACGAATATTTTTTCTCAGATGCTTGCTTAGTCAAAAATAACTTTGTAGGTGAGTAATTCTTGTCAAATGGGAAATTTTATTAACAAAGTCTAATGTTAGTAGAGAGAAAAAGAAATTTCCACATCCGGTAATAGGTTTGGCCTCGAAAAATGTTCTTTTCAGTCGCTGACAGGCAGTATTAACTTATGCTTTAAAAGTTGTATTTGTGATTCTGAGATATCATGTTCAAACATATGTGAAATTTATCTTCACTTAACTTAGAAAAATGATGTCCATTAGATCTTTCAAGGTGAATTAATAAAGAATTATTGTAATCAATTTGAGGTTCGCCAGCTAATTAACAGTTTACACCTTATACTCACATCGATGCAGTCAGTACACTTAATTTTTACATATTCACCATTTCAGTAAGGATTTTCCTTTATCTATATTAGAAAGAAAGCTAAAGTCTCATCAGTGTTGAATGTAGTTTCACTGTTGACGGTGTAACAGCAAAGGCCATTTTAATGGTGACTAACGCTTTTTGCTACTGGTATGTAGAAAAGTCGAAATCTTTTTAGCTTTGGATAAATGTATTTGTGCCCTTTAGTATTTCTGTATATAACTTTAAGGAATAACTTCATAATAAAAAATTACATATGTTGCTGTTATCATATTGATCAATATAAGCATCTTAAAATGCATATACTTTAAAAGTTAGAAACTTCGATAAAAGTATTTTATTGAATTAAATTGAATTAAATAATTAATATTAATTTATTTTCTATATATCAGTGTGACAGTTTCATATTATGTATCAAAATATCTTAGATATGATTCCAACTTGCTACAAGCCTCCCTGCCGGCAGTGAAATCTTTATGTTGGAGGAAAAAACAAATATTATCAAATGCAAATTAAAATGTGAAATCTTAGATTCTAGCCCAGCTTCTTAATAATACCACCGATTAAAAGTAATAAAATTTAAGCTTGAAATATATGATTTCATTTCCTTCGATGAGCTATTTTACATACTGATCTTAGATCTGATTATAACTAGTCCCAAGCCTCTGTGCGGCAGTGAAATCTTTGTTCTGGTGCGAAAAGCAAAAATTATCAAATGTAAATATCGTATTTTCCAGCCTAGCTATTTAATAGTAGTACCAATCAAAAGATAATAAAACTTAGATTTGATATAATTTCCTTTCCTTGGATGTCCTTTTTTACACAAAAGATTAAATAGTTTATGGTGATAACTTATCACATTTTATATTCCCAGTTATAGGTTTGTAGACCTGCAGATGTAGCATGAAAATGCATCACAGTTTTTTTTATGATAAATATAGTTTTAATTATTTTCTCTTTGGATTTGTAGCCCAGCTACTTAATAATAATACCGTTTAAAATGGAATAAAATTTAAGTTTGGAATAATTCATTTCATTTCCTTGGATGAGCTATTTTACATACGGATCTTAGATCTGATTATAACTGGTCACAAGCCTCTATGCCGGTAATGAAATCTTTATTTTGTAGCAAAAAGCAAAAATTATCAAATGCAAATAAAATATGTGAAATCTTAGATACTAGCTTAGCTTCTTAATAATAATACCAATTAAAAGATAATAAAATTAAGTTTGGAATAATTCATTTTATTTCTTTGGATGAGCTATTTTATATAAGGATCTTGATCTGATTATAACATATCACAAGCTTCGATGCCGGTAGTGAAATCTTTATGTTGTGCCGAAAAGCAAAAATTATCAAATGCAAATAAAAGATGTGAAACCTTAGATTTTGCTGTTTAATAATAAAATCAATCAAAAGATAATAAAATTTAGATTTGATATAATTCCATTCCTTTCCTTGGAATATAATTACTCCTTTCCCTTTCCTTTGTGTCTTCTACACAAAAGATTGAATAGTTTGTGGTGATAACTTATTATAATTTATATTCACAGTTATATGCAAATTAAAAATGGGAAATCTTAGATTCTAGCCTAGCTTCCTAACAATAATATCAATCAAAAGGTAATAAAATTTAGATTTGATATAATTCCATTCCTGTCCTTGGAATATAATTCCTCCTTTCCCTTTCCTTTGTGTTTTCTACACAAAATCTTAAATAATTTATGGTGATAACTTATTATAATTTATATTCACAGTTATATGCAAATTAAAAATGGGAAATCTTAGATTCTAGCCTAGCTTCCTAACAATAATATCAATCAAAAGATAATAAAATTTAGATTTGATATAATTCCATTCCTTTCCTTGGAATATAATTCCTCCTATAATTCCTCCTTTCCCTTTCCTTTGTGTTTTCTACACAAAAGATTAAATAATTTATGGTGATAACTTATTATAATTTATGCTCACAGTTATATGTATATAAAAAATGTGAAATCTTAGATTCAAGCCTAGCCTCCTAACAATAATATCAATCAAAAGATAATAAAATTTAGATTTGATATAATTCCATTGATTTCCCGGGAAGTGTTTTCTTCACAAATATTAAATAGTTTATGGTGATAACTTAATTTAATTTATATTAGAAATTATAAGTTTGTGGACCGGCAGATGTAGCATGGAAATGCATTACAGTTTTTTTTATAATAAATGTAGTTTTAATTATTTTTTCTTTGGATTTCTAAATCAGCTACTTAATAATAATACCTATTAAAAAAGAATTAAATTTAGGTTTGGTATAATGCATTTCATTTAGTTCGTTGTGTTCTTTTACACAAAAGATTAAAAAGTTAAGGGTGACAACCTGTCTTAATTTATATTCCCAGTCATAAGTTTGTGCACCTGCAGATGCATCGGGGAAATACACCACAGTTTATGATAAATATAGTTTTACTTATTTTCCCTTTTTCTCACCCTTGTGTATCAGCGATATTAGAGGAAGGGGGAGAGATTGCAAGTGGTACAATACAGTCACGACTTCCTACCTTTTGTGCAAAAGTCACGTAAGAATACTTTATCTCCCATGGAAAAATGAAATGTTTTCTTTTTTTCTTTTTCTTTTTTCTCTTAATAGATTAATTCTAGCTTTACAAATAGAAAGGTATATATTTTTCTTTGTTTCATCAGCACCTTCATTTGTCAGACTAATATATATATATATATATATATATATATATATATATATATATATATATATATATATATATATATATATATATATATATATATATTCACTAAAAGTTCATTTATAAAAGAAAATAAAACAATTAAAAATTTGTTCTTCATGAAGAAACATTTATTTATTTGAACTGAGATCTTTTACGGAGTTTCTTTCGTTATAAATGATTCGGTAAAATTAATTAAAACCTGCATCGTTTACTTTGAATGCAAAGAAAAAAATTGGGTGAGAAGGCAAATTTTTTTTTCAATGAAATGCTTTTCTTTTTCAATTAAAACCGCTAAAACCCTTTAAAAAGCATTTTTTTTGTCGTATGTTTTGGGGTAAATGGAATTCATTTTAATCTTTCAACTGTGAATAGACAATGCAGTTTAAGATTTATGATTTCGAATATTCAGTTATAAATATGTTTCCTCTTTAAGAGCACGATTAAAGCTTTAAACAAAAAAAGCATTAATGATGTTATTTAAGATATAATTACTTAATAATAGCTTATGGTAGGTAATGAAGCAATTTTTTCCTCATATATCAGTTAGAATGTTACTTTTTATGTAAGTGTTTTCATTTTTTATCAGTTCTTTTATTTAAGTAATGGAAACTTACTCTTAATACAGTTATGACCTTTCTTTTGTAAATTCATGTAGATTATTAAAAAAAAAAGACTTTCGAGAATTTGCTAGAGGAAAGTTATTTTTAAACAGCAATTATATATATATTATATATATATATATATATACACGTGTGTGCGTGCGTGTGTGTATGCGTGTATCTGTGTGCAGGTTTATGCTTCTGTAATGGCATAAAATATAAATTTATATCTCAGTAAATATAAAATTATTCTTATGTAAGCTTATAAATAAATTTAAAGTATAAAACATATATTATACCCTAACGTACGTACTAAGCACATAATTTTACGTTAAAGTATAATATGTGTTTTATAATTTTAATTTATCTTATAAGCGTACATAAACATAATTTTATATTTACCTATATTTAAATTTATATTTTCTGTCATTACAGAAATATAAACACACACACACAGACATATATATATATATATATATATATATATATATATATATATATATATATATATATATATATATATATATATATATATACTATATATATATATATATATATATATATATATATATATATATATATATATATATATATATATATACTGCTGGGTTTTTAATTAGAAATAGTTTTGTGCTTTACAATTAGAATATATTTATATAAAATATGGACAAATATAAAGAGTAAAAAATTTTATTTTACACATAATTTTATATACAATATATATTGTAAATTTTTCTAGCTATATTTTTATCAAAATATTTTATTATCAAAATATATATTACGACTAAAAGAATCTGTGGTTTTTAATAGGAAATAGTTTGAAGTTGTTTTACAAAAGAATATAGTTATGTAAAAATTGACAAAATAAAGGGTAAAAATTTTGTCTTACATGTAAGAGTTCTTATATACAAATTTTTGTAAATTTTTCTCAGCTATATTTATATATATCATCAAAATATATATATATATACTCAGAAATTTACGACTATATATATTTTTAAAGTAATAAGGGATTATATATATATATATATATATATATATATATATATATATACTACTTAAATATATAATATAAAATATATATATATATATATATATATATATATATATATATATATGTATATTATATATATGTATATTATATATATGTATATTATATATATGTATATTGTATATATATATTATGTGTGCATGTATTGAACTAAAATAAAATATATTTTGAAGAATCTAGACAACAACAAAAATTAGGTTTAAAAAGAACGTAAAAACTTAAAGCAACCAAATAAATCTTAAGAAAAAAAAATCTCTTTTCTTCCTATTTAATTTTGTCTGAAGTGTACCTTTGTACAGCAAGATGGATCAGCGGCAGAAAAAAAAAATAAATAAATCTCACACGCATGGAGCTGTGGGATTTACTTTCCTGCGACCCTTGTAATGAAAATAAGTGTACTTCGCATCTGAAAATCTGCGTGCGAAAAAATTAAGGCATTTATGCCAATCCCTGAAAATAATTTATAGCTGCCATCCCTTATCATTTCACATTTTTTTTCTTCTCATTCCTCTTCACGAATCAAATCGGGACTTTCTGGCACCGCAATAGAATCGGCGAGGCAGTGCAACAGGTTGTGCAACCCTAAACAGGTAGCCCACAGTAGCCGTTGCGTGCGTATCTGTGGTGTTCCCCCCAGACCCCCAACGAAACCATTTCTGACATGACCTTGCGCACACCCCACCTAAAAAAAGTACAGCAAGAAAAGAACCTCTGTTCAATTTCTCCTCCGAGAGTGAAAAAATAATAATGAGACAGACTAGTCAAAACCTTAACATACCCCTCAACTAGCCCAAGGCACTGCACGCTTCGGGTCAGACGAGGAATGACCTTGACATGGCAGAGCATCGTTGGTAATGATCAGGCCGCTACTGTATTTGGCACGTCTCGTACCAACATCACTCAAGCACCCCCCTCCATCAACATCATCTTAATCTCTACTGATGCCCCCCGTCATCTTCCTAATCTTGACTGAATACCCCCCCCATCTGAGTTGTGCAATAAGTTGCACACCCCCTGTTTCTCAAAAGACCAATCAGGCGAGTCAATCCAGAAAGTTCGGCGATAATTATGTAACATTAAACTGCTTTGATCCGTAACGTGATTGGATGCAGAATAGTATATCCATTGTCCAATCTAGGAATAAAGTCCCGCCCATATTTTTGTTTGATTATTTTCTTCCGCGGGGGATTTTGCTTTTTATTTTGTATTTTTTTGGCAATTTTCCATGTTCTTATCACCTACTACTCCAGACCCCCTCCCGTCGCATTTTATTCCTTGCCGCGAGGCGCAGCTGTTTTGTTTTTCTTTTGTTTTGGGGAAAGATGAAGAAGACCAAACTAGAATACAGTAGCACCGGTAAGGGTCAAAAGATCCCTAATTGCGTTTTTCATGTTTTCTTCTGCTTTTATTTACTTCTTTTTCTCATCAAGTGTTGGTGCAGTGGCTACTGCCCTACCTTTTCAAGCGAAAGAATATCTGTGGTGTCATATGTGAAGAATTCTTGGTGATGGATGTGAACAACTTCAAGGACAGATCCTCAAAAAGGGTGGATGATGTTCATTTACACACAGAGAAAGGAAGAAAAAAAATATATATATGCCTCGGTGATTGAATGTCCCTGTTTTATCGTATGAATTTTTTGCCTCAAGACATCGTGACTAAAAACGAAATGAGATGCTTTGTATTACGCCTCGGTTGATTAGGAGGCATAAATTGGAAATAAGTCGAATTCGGTGTTTTGTCAGGCTTATCTCTTTTT
This sequence comes from Pardosa pseudoannulata, assembly GCA_032207245.1. NCBI lineage: Eukaryota > Metazoa > Arthropoda > Arachnida > Araneae > Lycosidae > Pardosa > Pardosa pseudoannulata. Next base: position 140,128,712 of record CM063501.1, read on the forward strand.
GTTCCTCTCCGAAAATGTATTGGTGTGTGTTTAAATGTGACAGTTTAAAAAATGAATATCCAGATAATTTTTTCAACGATAATTCGTATACCTCCGGCATATTATGACCTTAGATACATGATTGAGGCGACATTGCAATTGTGTTTAATTATTTGTTTCATCATGTCCGATTCCTGCTAAGAAGTTTTCTGCTTTAATAACTCAGCTTTCTAAATAATTACCGAGATTTAAGAGAAAGTGTGTCATGGGTTTGCGAGAAAGAGATTCTATTTCGAACGTTCTTTCTTATTAATATCATAAAAAAAGGTGAACAGTTTACTATAAAGAAACTCTTTGTTATTGTTTTTACACTTTTCACTTTTACTGATAATAACGCCACTTCTCTATAGTAGAATAAATATTTGAAATGGTATTGATTTCGAATTTTGTTTTATATCTCCATACAATTTATTTTAACTAGTTCAGTTATTTTTGATAAAGACATGACTATTTTATACAAGGATACAATTCATTTATAACACTTATTTAAAAATAATTTCTTATATCACATTTTCAATTTGTAACAGTACCTCTAGAAAATAAAATTGTGTGTAGAATCAAAATAAAAAACACTTGAGAAAAACCGTTAAAATCATTTCCTACACCAGAAGGAATATTTAATATTATTTCAATTTTTACCAGAGTGTCATAGTCTCCTGTAGCTTTTAGGCATCTAGAAATAAAGATCTGATTGTGCCATTGTAGTACATTTCACCTTAGAAAGGCATATTGAATTTCGAAACAATGAATTGATATTTTATATTTTACTAGATATTGCTTCAAAATGGATGTAAATTCTAGAATAGCGATTTGTGCAGTTATCGTCTAGAAATAGACATATATTTTTAAAAAGCTCTAAAGCAATCTTTTAAATAAATTCATTCGGTTTAGTATGTTATATTTTATATCACATGAATTTTATTTAGAATTTATATATTTATTTATTATACTTAATACATGGAATTCATTATGAAGAAATTAACAGCAGAATTTCAAAAGAAAAGCATATGTATATATATGTATATTTATATATATATATATATGTATATATATATATATATATATATATATATATATATATATATATATATATATATATATATATATATATATATATATATATATATATATATATATATATATATATATATATATATATATATATATATATATATATATATATATATATATATATATATATATATATATATATATATATATATATACATACACACGTATCGAGTCAGAATTTAAATTGTATTAAAGAGTAGTTTGTATTTAATATATTTTTGTAATTAGGACTGTTGTAACATCTAGCTGTACACCTATTTTTTAATTGTAATCTGCATTTTATGTAACAGAACATTTCAATATAACGTACATTAACAATGCCGAGTATAACTCTAAAATGATTAGGCATTGAAGGTTTAAATTTCGTATTTAGGTATTCCGTAACATCTAGTTGATATATATATATATATATATATATATATATATATATACATACACACGTATCGAGTCAGAATTTAAATTGTATAAAAGAGTAGTTTGTATTTAATATATTTTTGTAATTAAGACTGTTGTAACATCTAGCTGTACACCTATTTTTTAATTGTAACGTGCATTTTATGTAACAGAACATTTCAATATAACGTACATTAACAATGCCGAGTATAATAAAAGGATTAGGCATTGAAAGTTTAAATTTCGTATTTAGGTATTCCGTAACATCTAGTTGATATATATATATATATATATATATATATATATATATATATATATATATATATATATATATATATATATATATATATATATATATATATATATATATATATATATATATATATATATATATATATATATATATATATATATATATATATATATATATATATATACATACACACGTATCGGGTCAGAATTTAAATTGTATAAAAGAGTAGTTTGTATTTAATATATTTTTGTAATTAAGACTGTTGTAACATCTAGCTGTACACCTATTTTTTAATTGTAACGTGCTTTTTATGTAACAGAACATTGCAATATAACGTACATTAACAATGCCGAGTATAATAAAATGATTAGGCATTGAAAGTTTAAATTTCGTATTTAAGTCTTTCGTAACATCTAGTTGAGAACCTTCATTTTTTGAAGCAATTCATATGCTCTACAATGAAAAATCTCAATATAAGTTATATTAATAAATATGTCTCTGTTAAATTGCATTGAATAAGATGTCTGAATTTTAATATATTTCTGCTTGTGGAATACAGCACTAGTCAGTGTTAAATTAATATTGCATAATTGTTTTTGTTATAAATATTAAATTATTTATCAACTTTGTAACCATCCACTTTATGAATAAATTGTAGATCTGTTTATAATGCATGAAACAAACAAAGATGTCATGTTTCCAAATCATACTTTTCTTTGTTTATTAACCAATATATTCCTCTAAAAAATTATAATTTAACTTGAAATATTTAAGATATATAAAAAAGGTCAGTTAAAATATGCAGAACAAAAGAGAAAATTCTGTTCAATAGTTTGAAATGAAATGTTTTTCTAACTAAAAGTATTTAAATTTATCTTTATTTTTTAATTTTTTGAAAAATTATATTTTTACTTTACATTTTCACTTTTTGTTCACTTTAATTTTTTTTTGTTTAATTTGTTTGATGTTTCACTTAAATTTATAACTTAACAAGAAATATTTAAGGTGTAAAAAGAGGGATAAGTCCAAATTTTTTGAGTAACAGAGAAAATTCTGTTCCATATTTTGTATCAAATAATTTTCTAGCTAAATTTATTTAAATTTATCTTCATATTTTAATTGTTTGAAGGTTTGTGTATTCTTTTTATATCTTAAATATTACACTTTAATTTATAAGTTTGCAAGAATTATTTAAAATTCAAAAAGAAGAAACAGTCCAAATATCTAAAGTAAAAGTAAAATCAGGTTCAACTATTTTGTTTTGTCAAATAATATTTTGCCTAAGGGTATTACTGTTTAACTTCTTCTTTTAATTGCTTGAAGGATTATGCCTTCAAAAAATGAAATGATCTTAAATATTTCTTAAATTTTCACATTTAATAGTTTAAGTATTTCACGTTAATTTATAGCTTAACGCGAAGTATTTAAGGTATAAAAAGAAGAATCAGTCAAAATATCCAGAGTAAAAGAGAAATATCTGCCCAAATATTTACTATAAAATTATGATTTACCTTCATACTTTAATTGTTTAAATGATTATGCCTTCTTTTTATATATTAAATATTTCATTTTAATTTATAAGTTAACGTCAAATCAATCAAAATATCCATAGTAAATGAGAAAAATATTTTCAAATATTTACTATCAAATAATTTTTTACCTAAGGTATTCAGATTTATCTTCATCTTTTAATTGTTTGAATAATTATGCCTCACTTTTATATTTTAAATATTTCACTAAAAATTTAATTGAAATTTTTTTAAATATTTTAAATATTTCCCTAAAGAATTTATTTTAAAAAATTTTGTTTAAAAATATTTCAAATATTTTTTAAATATAATAATTTTTTATTATATTTTTTTAATATTTTATATGATATATTTAAGATATAAAGGGCAGAGAAAATTTGCAGAGCAAAAGAGAAAACTCTGTTCAAACTTTCATAACAAATAAATGTTTGCCTAAAGGTATTTAGATTTATCTTCATCCTTTATTTGCTTGAAGGGTTATGTCTTTTGAAATCACATTCCTTTTGTGAACCATGAATTTAAATCAACGAGACGTTTGCAATAGTAATTAGCATTTATTAGAGAGTTTTCTATGCCTGGGGGATTTAAGAATCGTTTCCGTTAACATAACCAACCCACACAACTATTTTAGATGATTGAAACGGTCTGCTTTTGAACTAACTCAATGGAAGTGACTCATAAACCTGGTTCTAATATTGGGAAAACGTCACATCAGTGTTGATATATTTATTATGATATAGTTATGATACAGTATACATTACATTACATAATATATACATTATGATATAGTTTACTGCAGAAATCGAATTTTGTAAGTAGATAAATAATTACCATGTCATGAAATAATTTGCAAATAAACAATAAAAGTAGATACTTATAAAGTAAAATTAGACTGTATCAGCAATATAACAAAAAGTAAAAATGGTATCTTAAAAATTTACAGTACTTCCTTCTTGTAATCCACTCTTCCTTAGAAAATGAAAGCGTAAATTTTTTATTTAAGAATGGACTGGACCTCCATATTCCGAAATGGATGAGTGTGTAGGAGAAGCGAAAGGAGATGACCTTCATGTCCAGCGGTGGAAAAAGTAGAAAAAATTTACTGCACTATGAGAGTGGAAAGAATAGATCTGTACACAAACCAAGATATATGCTTGCTGTTTTTTTTTGTTCTTTTACATACGTTGCCTAACATGTTGTCACTTTTAAAATCCGAGTTTCTTTCAATGGTGCGGCAGAGCTTTAATAGAGCTTTCCTTTATTAGGCAAGATGAAATATCATATACAAGTAAATGCTTCTTTTAAATCCAATTTAACATCAAATTAATAATGATTTTTTTAATGAAAATAAGTAAATTATATTTATTCCAATAAATTTATTTAGAATTTCTATTACCTTAATTTTCAAATATATGATAAATTTCAATTTACTAAACGAATCTGCATAAGTGAAAGTTTGTTAATTTGAGATGGTACCGGTTGGACATCTAAGTTTAAGATCTCACATCGGTTAGAATGTGTCAGTTATTGATGTCAATTCATATTTAATTGGGTAGCACAGTCAAAATATCTTGTTGGGTGTGAGGGATAATGTACAAAATGGGAGAACTCTCCAATTTAAGGCAAACAAATATTTGTTAGCTAGAAAAGGAATTTCGTACTACTTGACTCTCTTAGTTTACAAGTTGCTCTTGGCCGAAGATTGTTGGTTGACCTGAATAAAGAAATGTAATCCATTTTAAGATAGATTTTATTTTGGGAGTGAGGGGTGCGGATTTCCCCAAGAGCTGGACAGAGCGATCACAGTTTATTGTACCCAAACCCAAGAAACCTCAAAGCATTAGAGAGTTTTCGAAAAGAGGTCTGTGTTTCAATTAATCTTCAGTAGACAGCTGACAGAAATATCCTTCAGCTCCCAAAAAACAGTAAGGTGGGTACTAAAGTGCTCAAATAGACGAGCCGAGAATATCTCGCAATCCCGTAGAATATGTTGAACGGTCTCTTTTCCAGACGGCTGTCGTAATAATATGGATCAGGACTTTTCTTTGTTGCCTTTAGATGCTACTTGAGACCACAAAATTAACAGCTATCTAAGAGTTAATCCTACAGAGCTTAAAGGTCTCCTTTGGAACACACTGAGGCAGTTACGATTGATTTCTTTGGCTTGTCTATGATCCTCCCCACCACGCCAATTAGCTAGTGAGTATGACTGAAATAATAACGAACTTAGTTCATGACAGACACAGGAACAATACTAACGGCAGGTTTTCGAGCAGTGAAAGAGATACTGAATCTTTTCCTAGATAATTCATTAGCTAAGTCCTTAAGTACACTTATATGCAGTTTGAAAATCTGGGATATCAGGTCGATATAAATCACTTGATAGAATTTAGCCGCACGCCAACTTTAGTAATTATTTTCGTTGGCGATCTTTGCTTTAAATTGGTGTTCAATAAAACATGTTAAGGGTTAAACAACAAGTAAGAACACCAGTGTCAATATATTTAAGAAATTGTTTAGTTTCTCTTTAGTTTTAAATGCAAAATATTAACATAAATGAACAAAGTTATGTATTTATATTTTATTACAGACAAAATAATCAGTTATTCCTCTCTCCCTCCCAAGAAATATAATTTAAAAATTTGAAACTTCTACTCTTTCTAACTCTTTCTTATTTGTGTTCTGGTAATTGTACATTAAAAAAGTTTAAAAGATAAACAGATATATAGGTAGATAGATACGAAGAGAGAGAGAGAAAGAAGAAACTTAACTTCTTATCCCCCCTTTATCTGCAATGACTATAAATTAATGCATAAAAACTTATTAATATAATATGTATTATGTTCGTCCTAGCCTTTTCTTGATTTATAGTCCACTATTGCTTTTAGTAAATATTGCTATAAAAAATCAAGTTTTGTAATTTTGAAAACAGTTTTTGAGGCTTTAAATCATTAGGTGAAAACTAATATTTCATTAGCAAAGTTAGACAAATACAAAATCTAATGTTTAACCTGCTGTGTCTAATTAAAAACTAAAAAGATATATGTAACAAAGGTTACTTATTTCAAGGCTATGTCATTGATACTTATGCATTCCCACTAAATATATTTGGTTGTAATTCACTGGTCATTTAGTAACTGAAGAAAGCATAACTCATTTACTTTGTTCAAACATTAACGAAAGAACGAAAACTTTAAAGCAATCCCAGTTTTACAAGGTAATTTCCCCTCTCAGTATGCTATACACGCCTGAATAAAAACAATTATTGTCAAAGATCATAAAAGAAAACTCATTAGAAAATTTACTCTGATAATTATTATTTATTACATATTCGAATTCTTATCAATTTATGTTACTACCGCCATATATATAACTGCAAGAAGCAGTGTTTATCTCCATAAATAATAAGTGTTTAAATGACATAGATAAAAAAACGAACTCGTTGACAATATTTATATCACCAAAGATAATTAATTGAAAGATATATCGACGACACTCTTAAATCACGTGGTTTAACCGACAGCGATAAGCCTATTTTGGCATCCAATTTATTACGTCGCTAAGCTTGCAATGTGATGTAATATTAATGTCCTCGCATAGTGGAAAAAGAAACATACTGTGGTTGAAATATTAGAATGCTAATAAGCCCTCCCCCTCCCCCCGATTCACTATTAAAAGCTTTAAGAATTTTAAAAGTAGGTGTTTCGAGTTAAAACCATTTTCCTTCTTTTGTCCGTGTGCTCAAAACAAAATAGTTTTATTTATTTTATGCCTGACGGCGCTCGTTTACTTGAAAAATTAAATTTAAAAGCTTGGAGCTGAAATGCTTTTATTTAAAGCTAAATTAAATATTTATATACATAGAAAAAAATGTAAATATACTTTAACTTGTGGGTGAGATAAAAATTTTGATTAAATTTGCTTTGTATGTTTGATAGTAGATATCATTAACAAATATCCAATTATATAAAACTTTGAGGCACAGATACACATAAAATATAGATATGATAAACATTTATGAATCTGTTATATTTTAAGAAAAACAGTCCATACAATATTTAAGTTTTTTAGTTTGAGGTATCTTTATAAATAATATTTTAATCAGTCTACTAATAACTAATTATTTCTGTAGTGTTGTAGCAAACATTTTATTTTCAGGTAGGGTTCAAAATTTTCATTTAAAGTACAGTGAACATTTATTTTCATAAAAAAATCATTGCTCAAACATACGCACACATACGAAATATATCTATGAAATGATGGCAAACTATACCCACATTTATAAGGGAAAACTCCTTTGAATTGCCCCTTTTATTTTTCTCATCCTGGGTATACTGGGCTGCTAAGAGTCTTGTTAAACTTCTGTCATGAATAAATACATCATTCGTAGTATTTTTAGGAATGTTAAGCACAATAATATTTCATATATTACATACACACACTCACACACATAGATATAAGTATTTCCAGACCACGTAATCATTAGAACTCGAATGTCCTCACTTAAAACCTCTCAGATAGTGCATATTTCGTAGTTGGAAAGTGGAGCGAAATCTACTCTGTATATAACATTTTATCATTGTGCTTTTGTTTAATCATAACCCTTTAGTGCTGATTAAAAAAATCTATTTTTAACATTGAAATTCTTAAGAGTAAAATATAATACTTTGCTTTAGATATGGTGGAATTTTTTGTTGACAATTACTTAAATGGAGGATGAAATTACATTTAATAATACACCTTTCCTTTTATTTGTATTATTGTCTAGACTTTTGTCTAGACAATCAAATTGACACAATGTATTAAAAAAGTTTAAAATATTATCACACAGTGAGAAAGAGAAATTTAAGAAAATGTTTAACTATTATTATTTTCTAGAAGAACCGTTGCCAGGAATTTGCACCAAATAGAATTAAATTCTCCAAATATAAGAGGTATGATACTATATGTGTTGAAATGTAAAAAGAAGGGAAGAGAAACACGTAAGAAATTTTATTTTATAAATAATATTATTAGAAAAAAAAATAAACTATCTCCTATTATTATCTACTTGATTGAATTTAGCCTGCGACTAATTATTTATCTTATATTTTTGATAATTAATTGTATATTGCATTTAGCGGAAAATAAAGGTCGGAAAAGTTATTTTTAAGAACCTTTAACTGCTGTTGTGCGGTCTCACAAATTTCATCACAACGCAATTTCACCCCTTAAAATCATATTTGATCCTGTTATTTCGCAATATCTACCTGCAGTAAGGTCATTACTAAATTGCCAGTTATTTAAAAATATTTGAAAGCAACAAGAAATAGTTTTATTTCATAAAATATATCCACAGTCGCTATCCTTTAAGTCTTCCTGTGTTGGTATTTTTAAACCCTACCTATGTAAACCCCCCCTTCCCCTTTAGTAATGGACCTACCCGCAGTCAAGGTCATTTACTAAATTGCCAGTTATTTAAAAATAATGATTTCATCAACAAGAAATAGTTTTATTTCATAAAATATATCCACAGTCGCTATCCTTTAATTTTTCGTGTGTTAGTCTTTTTTAAGCGTACCTATGTAAACCCCTTCACCTTTAGTAAATGACCTACCTGCAGTCAAGGTCATTTACTAAATTGCCAGTTATTTAAAAATAATTGAAATCACCAAGAAATAGTTTTATTTCATAAAATATATCCACAGTCCCTATCCTTTAAGTCTTCGTGTGTTGGTCTTTTTTAAGCGTACCTATGTAAACCCCTTCCCCTTTAGTAAATGACTATCTGCAGTCAAGGTCATTTACTAAATTGCCAGTTATTTAAAAATAATGATTTCATCAACAAGAAATAGTTTTATTTCATAAAATATATCCACAGTCGCTATCCTTTAAGTCTTCGTGTGTTGGTCTTTTTTAACCCGTACCTATGTAAACCCCTTCCCCTTTAGTAAATGACTATCTGCAGTCAAGGTCATTTACTAAATTGCCAGTTATTTAAAAATAATGATTTCATCAACAAGAAATAGTTTTATTTCATAAAATATATTCACAGTCGCTATCCCTTAAGTCTTCGTGTTTTGGTCTTTTTTAACCGTACCCATGTAAACCCCTTCCCCTTAAATTTATATTTGTAAGGATATTGGTAACTCACATTTAGTATTATTACTATCAACGTGGGAGATACTAAAAGAGTCTTCCGGTTTTTCCTTAAGTTAGTGCTTTGAAAGGCGAAATCGGTCTTTTTGACTGAGGCACAGGTTTTCACACTTGGTCGGAGAAACGCAAGAGGTCTTATAAGTACGTTAGTCTTTGTTTATATTGAGTTAGAATATTTTAACCCTTTGCACTCCGTTGTCGCCGTATTTTAGACATTAAAATGCTAACATGAAACCCATTGTTCCTTTATAAAATAGTTAAAAAATAAATGTTCTGTTTTATTGCAACGACTCCATTTTTTTTTACATCACAGGTATGTACTTGTAACTAATATAGTGCTGGAGTTATTGGTATCCTCTATGAGTTACGAGGCTGGATGCAAAGGGTTAAGATGCACACAGCTAAAAATCTGTAATTTTTGAAATGATTGCATTAAAAAACGATAATATTAGTAGTAGAGCCTTGATTAATCCCTGTCATTTCTTAACTGTTTCTATGTAATCTCCTCCTTAAATTTCCATTGATAATATTCCTGGTAACTGACATTTTGTATTATTCCTACTCACGTGTGAGATACTAAGATCCTCCTCTAGTTTTCCCGGAAGTTATTGCTTTTGAAAGTCGAAATTAGTAGTTACGCCCCCTGCTTCTCAAGTGACTCAGCAGGTTTTTACTTTTGTTTATTGCACGTGATATTATCGATATGTTAGTCATTGTTTATGTTTTTGTGTTACTGTGTTTTAATGTACATCAAGATACATATCTGTAACCACTGAAAAAGGGTAATAGATTTTTATATTTTCCTAGTATTGCTACCGGAGAGGTAACGAACAACATATGACTAATAACATTTTGTCTAAGGACGTGACTACACTGGGTTTAAAAGTTAATTGCAAAATAGCTTTTGTGGAATCTAAAGTTTGGGAAAAATACTATTATCCCATGTATAAGTGTGTTACTAATCAATTAACTATCGTATAGTTTGATTAACTAGTCTCACAGAATAATGGGGCATAGTAATTTCTTTCTGAGAAATTTCAAACGATACCGATTTCAACTAACAATATACAAAAGCTTGATCGATATATTATCAAACATTAGTTGATGTAATATGGAATAAGATTTAGAAGAAAAATCATAGAGAATTTGAAATTAAAAAAAAATAATAATAAAGTAAAACATTGCAAAAAGAGGGAAAATGTTTAACTGAACTTGTAAAATAGAGGATGAATTTGAACTATTGATAAACCACGATATAAAGACAGATGTTTTTATAGTTTATATTTGAATGACATTTGAAATTTAAAAGTAAATATCCTTGGAAAGTAATGAAATAACAAGGTTAGAAATTACTTATAAAATTATTATTTTTTAACACGTTTGCATTCAATGTAAATGAAGATTTTTTAAAATACCTCTTATTATAAAATTCCATATGATAACAAAGATCATTGTTTAAAGCAGTTCTCTTCAGAAGCATTGGGTAGGTTTTTATATAACAACTTGAATCCAGCTTTAAACAAAGATCTTCTAACAAAAAATATTCTTTGATGATGCATTTTTTCCCTATGATGATATAAAATATTAATAAACCATTTATAAAGCAGATTTCAGACTTTAAATGGATGAGCAATTACTTTCACTAGGAAAAGATAGTTTGGGGAAAAATGTCTAGAACTGTTTTATTCAGTTCATATGATCCGCTCCAGTGCTGCTCAAATAAATGAGAAATACGACAAGATAAGCTTGGTCAGTTAGTATTTACTTCAATAAAAAAATGTAAAATTAAGTGTGATATTTGTTGGTATAAGTGTGATAAAGATGTTCTAGTGCTTACGTACATTTGGAACAACATGGAAATTACATACTGATAGAATTTTTTTTAACGGAAATATTTTAAAACATAGGTTAAAAATCATGAAGGTTATTTTTAGTTAAATATGTTTAACGCTAATGATAAAACTTATGAATCTCACTGCTGGTTTCAGTAACCGTTTAACGTCAAACAAAAAATATTCTTTGATGATGCAATTTTTTCCCTATGATGATATAAAATATTAATAAACCATTTGTAAAGCAGATTTCAGACTTTAAATGGATGAGCAATTACTTTCACTAGGAAAAGACAGTTTGGGGAAAAATGTCTAGAACTGTTTTATTCAGTTTATATGATCCGCTCCAGCGCTGATCAAATAAATGAGAAATACGACAAGATAAGCTTGGTCAGTTAGTATTTACTTCAATAAAAAATGTAAAATTAAGTGTGATATTTGTTGGTATAAGTGTGATAAAGATGTTCTAGTGCTTACGTACATTTGGAACAACATGGAAATTACATACTGATAGAATTTTTTTTAACGGAAATATTTTAAAACATAGGTTAAAAATCATGAAGGTTATTTTTAGTTAAATATGTTTAACGCTAATGATAAAACTTATGAATCTCACTGCTGGTTTCAGTAACCGTTTAACGTGATAAAAATATACTGGTTTAAAGATGGTAATATATTCAGATGGGGATAGCTAAACTAATTTTATTTAGAGATGACTTGGTCCATCAAGAAACCTCATGAGAAGCATTAAACTGCATTTTTTGCTCGCAGCATGTATGTATCTTATGTGATAAATTGATGCTATACATTACTTTTATAGTTTAATTATCATTTAAAAATTAACAATAAAACATTACAACATTTATAGCTATGTATAAAAAAAGTAATAAAGCAATCGAATAATATTATATTCACTGTAATCAGTTTAATGATACTTTCAATTATAAATATCATGAATTCCGTCGAAAGAGGTAAAATTTTATAGGCTCTTTATACACTCCTGATTTACAGAACAAGATTATTGAAAATGATCAGCAGATTAGCTCTAAAATTTGTATTCCGGGTTAAATCCGGGTTATAGCTCGGATGCATGAAAGAAAAGTAACAAAAAAAGTGAAAAAATAGTTAAATAATTCCCGATATTGTGCTATATGGAACTGAGTTTACTAAATTAAACACATGAATGGACATACATGTAATAAAAGTAAGAATTTCGAACTTTGAGTGCAAGATCGACAAGCATTAAGAACTTGTGAAAAAAAAGGTTACTCCTCATTTAAAGAAAGGAAGTTAAAACAAGTTATGCATATGTACAAAAAGTTGAAAGAGTGATGTATATTACGTTTTTGCATAAAACGTGAGAACATGCAAACAATTTTCACTCCCGCTTAAAACCATGCTGTTTTCGTTGGTAAAAATTTCAACATCATCACCATTATTCATGGTTTTTCTGCACCAGTCGATTTTGGGCACCCCTGCCTGCATCCAGACACCTCGAATTCTTGGTCTTGAGGACAAGGCAGTAATCTTCAACTATGTCTACCCATCAAAGTTTGGGTTTTCTTCTTCTTGTATTGTTTAGTCTAGCTAAAATTATTTCTTTTGGTATGTCACTGTTATTCTTAAGGATAACATGCCCTGCCCATTTAAGGCGTCTTATTTTTGTGTAATGAACAACATTTTTCTAATTAAATAATCTCTACAATTCTATGTTGTACCCAAGCCACGCTTCCGAAAACACTTCTTAACATCTTCGTTTGAAGTACCTAAAATATTTTCTTCCATTCCAGTCATAATCCAAACCTCTGAAGCGCAGGTTAATACAAGACGAATGTGGGTCTTCTAAAGAAACAATGTCTTTTTGTGGTAAAAGTCCAGTTTTACCTGTTTTTGAATTTAACTGCAGGTTAACTGTTATTTCTTAACATTGTAATTATCTCTTTTTATTAATGTCGTTGCTTTCCTGCATTTGAACTTTTTCAATAACGTATAAATCAGTAATGTTCAAAAATATTTCAAATTTCAAATTTTAATAATTGCTGGTCATAATTTACGTAAATTTCACTTTTTGTCCTGCACCCAGTTTCTCATCGGACATTTAAAATCTTTGGCAAGTTCTCCAGTACATCTGGACCTTGTGTCATAGACCTTATGTCAATTTGAAGTCAATGTTCTGACTTGTTTAACGTAAAAGATTTTAAAAACAGGGAATGTTTAATTACAACCTCCTTGTATTCATCGCTGGAAAGAACAAAAAATATCACAAAATCTTGTGAACTATATGTGTTGCTGGATTTATATAAAAAAGTATGTTATAAAAGTATTTGGAACACTTTTGGATTCAAAATGAGAAAAATAGATATGTTTTATTATCTGAGGTAGTAAGTTAAACACAGTGAGCAATCCCATACCAACCCTGCCCACAAATAGTTTAACAAGGTTTGCTGTTTAATGCATTTAGTTTATTACTGTCAGACAAGAGGTTCAACTCAGTGCCTTAAACTCAGACAAGGTTTAGATAATGATTTGAGTTTTGAGATATTAAAAGTAAGAGAAGTACATGCTCAATCTGTCAGACAAGAGGCTCATCTCAGTTATGAACTGCAACTTACCCCCATACATAAAAATTATTAACAAGATTTAATGTATACAGGAAGACCGCTAGAACAAAGGAGCAACAGTAAGACAACAGTAAGAAACTTGGTGATTGAATAAATATAGTAACTAAAAGTGGATTTAGTAAAGTATGCTTATTTTGTCACTCAGGTCCTCACCTGAATAATGCAGCTCTCTTGAAGCTGCAAAGCAGCTGTTTGCTTTCATTACCTTTCTATCTGTGACTTATTTATGTTGCGTTGTATCTTCTTCGATAAGGTTTAGTTTATTAAATTAGGCTCTTTTTTTATCTACTCCGGGGTTAAAAATCCTATTCCCCCCCCCTTTTTTTTTTTTTTTTTTGAAAAGCTGTTTAGAGAAAAAAAAAATTTTATGCTTCTCACTACATTTCTTTTATTAATGTAAAATAAATGTAATTCTTTTGCAAGGAAATGAATAAAATATTATTTCAAAATAATTTAATTTTATAAAGAAAATTTACCCTCTCTAAAAATTACGATTCTACTACTATGTAGGGAATATTTCAGTTATATTAAATTTTATAAGGGAATAAAATTATTTGAAAAAATAGACTACATTCAAACCATCAAAATGTATAACTTTCTTAACTATAGAACAACTCAAACCCAATATAACTAATGTTTAGCCGCCTTAAATATGATTATATGAAAGTAACTGAAAATATGCGACTAACTAGAGGTCACATTTGGATTACTAGTACACACTAGCCGTAAAAATTTTATTATGCTATGAGTTTAATTAACTCTTTTGCGGATAGTTTGTACTTCCTTCTTGCAAGAATTAAATCTGAGTTTGTGCTTTCAAAATTGAGTTTCTGGAATACTTAATAAAGCACATTTAGCAACATTGTTACAAAGTCATCTTTGAGATATATTACGTTTAAATTAATACTTCTAGCCGTCTTAAAAATGCTAAAAAATACAATTAACTGAAAATTGGTGTTGTAAAGAATACGTAAACTGTGCCAAACAAAGGAAAATTCATTATAGCAATAGAATTAATTGTATTTAGGTTTGTAAACTACTATAAAACTATTCTATATATCTTTATAAAAGTAGTTACTAATTTGCAAGAACTTACTAAATAAAAATGAATTTCTTAGTTTAAGGAAAAGATAAATTAATGAAATGCAAATGAACGAGGTCTAAACAAAGCATAAATAAATTTATTCAGAAATAATATTAAAATTAAAAAAAAAATTGTATATTCTTTTAAAATCTTTTCTCAAATGAAAACAAATATAAGTAATTTATTATTACTAACGTTTGATAATTTTTATACAGTTTTACCAAATGTTTCTATTAGAAAAAGAAATACAAAAAAAAATGTAAATTGAAGTCAGTTAAAATAGAGAATATATAACTCTGCTGTAATGTTCTAAAAAGTGAATGCTAACAAATCATCTTTTTTTTTTCAATTTGAAGCCGCACTGATTGTCGAAAATGCTTTAAATATATTTTCAAATCGTATTTAAATTCCCCGAGTAGTTTTAAGTTATTTTAAAGAAATGTAATCTACAATCCTAAAAATTACTTTTTTAAGTGGCAGCGAGATTTTTAAATTCACATAAAATTTTCACTGGGGAGATATAAACCCTACATTTTTATTTTCATTATACTGAATAGATTCTATGCAACGAATTTTTTGTAAAAACATATATGAGGAAATTCCAAGATGGTATCCAATTAATATCGTTTCTAAAAAATAAATGTTTACTGGTAAGTTATACTTGGATTTTTACTTGTTTTAAAAATTTTAAGTTTTTCTTTTACCGAATATTTCCAGTCACGTTAAACTCTACGTTTGCGAAGAAAACATAAAGAAATAAGTATTGGGATATTGTAAGAATTTTGCCCTGCATTTAAAATATCTGTTCCTGAATATTTTTTTTTGTTTTCACTAAATAAAAGTACAGGGAGGTAAACTTAAATTGTCTAAATTTAACTGATATTCTACTAATAAGGGAGACTTCAACGAATTAAAGAAAAATATTTCAGTTTAAATATTTTACGGTGCATGAAAAATTGTATTTTATTTTTTAAGAGTAATTTACAAAACTTAAAATGCACCTGAATTTGAATTTATCAGAAATATCTACTTATTTATTAGTATACAAGTTGGTTATAACTCAACATTCATTTTTTTAACTGGACTATCGGAAACTACTAAAAATAAAATTAGTTTAAACATGTCTAAAAGGAGCAGTGTACAGTACAGTACGTAAAATTTAACTCAATAATTGTTTAATACTAGATAAAAGTAACAATTTTAAAAGTCATGGACTGGTTATTCATAAACATGAAATGGAAATAATAAGATTTTTGCCCTGACTTTAAAATATCTGTCCCTGATTTTTTTTTTTTTTCACTAAACAAAAGAAAGTTTAGTGAGTTACACTTAAATTGTCTAAAATTATCTGCTATTCCACTATTAAGGGAGACTAACGAACTAAAGAAAAATATTTCAGTTTAAATATTTTACAGTGCATGAAAAATTGTATTTTTTTTTTTTAAGAGTCCTTTAGAAAAGTTAAAATACACTTGAATTTGAATTTATTAGTCATATCTACTCATTTATTAGCATACAAGTTGGTTATAACTCAACATTCATTTTTGGAACTGGAATATCGGAAACTACAAAAAGTAAAATTAATTCAAACATGTCTAGAAAGGATCATTGCACAGTGCAGTACGTTAAGTCCAACTGAATAAGTGTTCAATACTAGATAAAAGTAGGAATTTTAAAAGTCATTGACCGGCTATTCATAAACATGACATTGAAATAATATAAATAGGAAAAGCAGGAAAAGCAATAACATTAAACCTGTGCAAGAGAGAAAAAAATATACCAAATAAGGTTCTCTACATAGCAAAGGGTATCGAGAAATATATCAAAGGCTTCAATTCTTAATTGTTCTGAAAGTAATGCAGTCAAAGCTTCCCAATGTGGTAATTTTCTATATTAAATCCCCCAGTATGCAGCAAAGCATAACGAACATAATAACTTTTAATAGATTCCTCTATAGCCAGCTTCTTGAATTATGAGCTATGATCCCAAATTCGATAGCAAAATTTATTTTGGGTTCAGAAAAATTTAGACATACTAAAAGTAAACGAATATAATATTAAAAAAAGGGAAGAACAATTTAAAATTTGATACAGATATTTTGGATGATTACAATTATTTTTTCTATGCTACAATTATTACACACACACACGCACACACACACACACTTTTATATATATATATATATTTATATTATATATATATAATATATATATATATATATATATGTATATATATGTATATATATGATAGTATATATATGTATATATATGTATATTTATATATATATATGTATATAGATATATTATATTATATATATATTTATATATATATATATATATATATATATATATATATATATATATATATATATATAAATATATATATAGTTATATATATATATATATATATATATATATATATATATATATTAAAAAAATGTTAGTTTTGGACTCATTAAGATAAAAAAAAAGGGAAGAACAATTAAAAATTTGATACAGATATTTTGGACGATTACTATTATTTTTTTATGCTACGTATACAATAAAATGAAAAAAAGGCCCTGAATGAAAATGTTCAAGAATTGTTTAATTGTAGAAAAAATGGTAAATAATCCATGTATCGATCTTCAGAATCAAGTAATTTGTAGTTTTCATCATCAAGACGCACTAAACAGAGAATTTGAATTTATAATCACTTTTTAGATCACTCAAAGAATAAAAAGCGTTCAAATTTTTCATAATCTAAAATATAAAAAACTACATTATGTTAGCTGTAGTATTATCTGAAATATTAAATGCAAGGAATGAAACATTTTCAAAATAATAACAATAACCACCCTAAATTTTTTTAAGATTTAGGGTGTCATCTGCTGTATACTTTTGTGTATCAAAATATGCAACCTTGTTGCATTTATTAACATAAAAATCCCAGAAAATCTCTCACAGCGTTATATTTACACATTAAATAAGTGTTTTATTTCTAAATTAGAATAAGTATACCAGCAGAAATGCTGCATTTCCCATGCAATAATCGTAAAGTTTATTTTACGTTTAGAGAATTTAAATGCTATAAAGTTTGTGTTGCAGTGAGGTAAAGGGAGTTTCTTTGGACAGAGTTTATTCCAATATTATTTAGTGTACAAGCAATACATAAAAAAGTAATTTAAAGGAAATTTAGAGAAATTTTCTGCGACAACTATACAGAATTTCGAGCAGTGATTGGTCACTAATTATTTGGAAAATCTTTTACCCTGAGATTTTTCAAATTAACCTCACATAAATTTACTAAATTAACTCCAAATTGTAATTGAAACATTCGCCAAACATTGCACTAAATACATTAAAATTATAATAAAATATTTCTCAAAAAGTCTCTAAATTTCTGTAAGATTATTTGAAACATCTCGTTTAAATAATTTTTGAAAAAAATTATTTTTTTTTGTAAAAAATATAATTTTGTAAAATGCTGAAGGGATTTTGTAAATAGAATCTGACAGAAGATTAAAATAAACTTTAATTTTTATTCATAAATACGAATCTTTTATTAATACTACACAATGAATAGAACCTTTGGTAATAGAATATTTTAAAAGTTTTGTTTTTATCTTTGTAAAGGAAATAAATACTTTCAAAAAGACAAAAATCACTTTTATCCCCAAAAATTCAAATTAGGTGTGTGCTTTCTCAATGAAGTGAAATTGTTGCATAGAAAGATTATTTCATTTAATAAAACTTTTTATAAAACTATTTTTAGTAATAAATATCAAAAATGAATTTTCCGGTTTGGTATTTTTGTACTTCTTCAGGAAATGTTAGTTATTCCTGATGGATACATTTTTTAAGTTTCACCAAGTTTCTGAACGTTTTTCATAAAAGTTTTGGTATCAAGTTTTGACAGTTAAAGACTAGAACTTTGCATATTTTGTATGTCTAAAATATAAAATATCCGGAATATTTATATAAAAAATACAATCACACGAAGTTTATCAGTTTCTTAACTTCATCGTTAACTAAAGCAAAAAGAGAAAAAAAAATCAGTAAAATATCAGTTACACGCAATTAGAAACAAAAGTAGATCCATTAGAAAAATTCCGATCTACATTTATCATAGACAGAGAAATCACATTTCAAGTTTCAACATTTTATTAAAAATACTGTTCTGAGAAAAAACGCATTTGAAGTTCTGAAAGCAACTTTAACTATTAAAAATTTAAAATACACGTTTAAATTTCCACACACTTTCTTACTTCAAAACTTTCTAATTGCCTAGTTGCTAATTATTAAAAATACTAGAAAACGTTTAAACTAATCTTCATGAAAATTTTAAAAAGTTTTGTCCAAAAAATGCTCTTTAAAAGGCTTTAAAATTCACAACTTTCAGTTCCGAAGTCGCTACTTCCGTTTTGTTTTGACAGCTGTCACTGATGTTTAAACAGCTGTTACTTTTCTTTAGGATGCCGTAGAGACAAAACAAAAATAGATTTAGAAGCCTAAAAGTTGAAATTTTACAATGGAGAAGTAAAAAAGTATGATTTTTGGCAAAAAATGACGTTTTTATCACAGACGGATACCTTAATTTACACTGCTCCCAGTTAATGTACCTGCTCTCCTACAGATATTTGGTATCAAGTTTTGACAGTTAAAGACTAGAACTTTGCATATTTTGTATGTCTAAAATATAAAATATCCGGAATATTTATATAAAAAATACAATCACACGAAGTTTATCAGTTTCTTAATTTCATCGTTAACTAAAGCAAAAAGAGAAAAAAAAATCAGTAAAATATCAGTTACACGCAATTAGAAACAAAAGTAGATCCATTAGAAAAATTCCGATCTACATTTATCACAGCCAGTTGTCAGCGGTATGGAGATAATCAGGAATTCCCATTGGAAACGGACAAGATTCTTCTTACCCAAGTTAAACAATAAGATGCCCGAATTCTACTCATGCGTTAGGTGGATGTCAAGCAACAGTTGCCAGATAGTCGACGTTGACAGCTTACCGATACTTCTCCCAAGAATATCGGATTCAGATAGCGAGGACGAAAAGGGGGTTGTATATTCTGAATGCTTTTATAACTAGTTCGCGCTAGGAACCGAATTGGAAGCTTAAACAATTCGAGAATTTGTAAGTCAATGGAATGCGATATCGCAGAACAAAACTTACAACTTTTCAAAAAAGAGGGGGAAAAGTTATATTTTCTTTTTCATATATTTTCTGTCATTTTCAAAAGTGTCATATAAGGAGCATTACAAATCTATGTTTAAGTGACACGTTCGTAGTTTAGAAATATTTGACATTAAAAAAATTTTATTTTTCTTTCCAAGTTTTACAGTGAAAAGGAACAAAGTTACTTTTATATTTTTCGTTAGTGTAATGGAAACGCTGACTATCGGTCAATTATCAAAAAATAAAAGATAAATAATTAGTCGCAGGCTAAATGCAATCAAGTAGAAAATAATAGCAGATAGTTTATTTTTTGTCTAATAATATTATTTATAAACTAAAATTTCTTACATGTTTCTCTTCCCTTCTTTCTACATTTCAACACATATAGTATCATACCTCTTATATTTGGAGAATGTAATTCTATTTGGTGCAAATTCCTGGCAACGGTTCTTCTGGAAAACAATAATAGTTAAACATTTTCTTAAATTTCTCTTTCTCACTGTGTGATAATATTTTAAACTTTTTTAATACATTGTGTCAATTTGATTGTCTAGACTTTTGTCTAGACAATAATATAAATAAATTGAAAGGTTTATTATCAAATGTAATTTCATCCTCCAGTTAAGTAATTGTCAACAAAAAATTCCATCATATCTAAAGCAAAGTATTATATTTTACTCTTAAGAATTTCAGTGTTAAAAATAGATTTTCTTAATCAGCACTAAAGGGCTATGATTAAACAAAAGCACAATGATAAAATGTTATATACAGAGTAGATTTCGCTCCACTTTCCAACTACGAAATATGCACTAATTGAGACTTTTAAGTGATGACATTCAAGTTCTAATGATTGAATGGTCTGGAAATATTTATATCTATGTATGTGTATGTGTGTGTGTAATATATGAAATATTATTGAGCCTAATATTCCAAAAAATACTCCTACTTCGCATTCTAATTTTTTAAAGCAAAGGTGGATGACATTAGAAAGTAATTATTAAAATGTTAATTAATTTTGGAGATAATAATTACTAATTGTTCAAAAAATATCTTTTCTTTCAAATGTTACATATGTATTACTTTTACTTACTTAACTTTATTTATAACATACTTTATAATCCTTAGAATAAAACTTAGTTCTAAAATATAATAAAACAAATTAAGTACTCCTTACATTGTAGATCACATATTTAAAGCAGCTTTTGTATAATCATTATGTTTTCTCTTAACCACTCTAAGTTATATTAGTACAAAATAAAATTTATTTTGTCAATTAGTTTAAAAGCAGAAACAATTATAAATATATTATGTAATTAAACATAAATTTATTTGATACATTTTGTACAATTAAAGACAGGTTTAAAAATATTTTATGTCCCTGAATGTATGAAATACTTGATTATCATGATGAAATGCATAATAAATGCTGAAATATAATAAAACAAATTAAGTACTCCTTACATTACAGATCACATATTTAAATCAGTTTTTGTATACACATTATGTCTTTCTCTTAACCACTCTATTTATGTTATATTAGTACAAAATAAAATTTATTTTGTTAGTTAACTTAAAAGCAGAAACAATTATAAATATATTATGTAATTAAACATAAATTTATTTGATACATTTTCTACAATTATAGACCAGTTTAAAAATATTTTATGTCCCGAAATGTATGAAATACTTGATTATCATGATGAATTGCATAATAAAAGCTGATAAATTAAGAACCATTACATTTTTACTTTTATTCAAAATTATGTAAAAAATAATAGAAAAACTCTAGATGAAAAAAGAAATATATATACAATTTAATTGAATATTTTTACTTTCCTCACAGTATTTTATATTAGTACAAAATAAAATTTATTTTGTCAATTAGTTTAAAAGCAGAAACAAGTATGAATATGTTATGCAATTAAACATAAATTTATTCGATATATTTTGTACAATTAAAGACCAGTTTAAAAAACATTCTATGTCACGGAATGTATGAAATACATGATTATCATGATGAATTGCATAATAAAAGCTGATAAATTAAGAACCATTACTTTTTTACTTTTATTCAAAATTAAGTAAAAAAATAGATAAAAAGTTTAGATAAAAAAAATATATAATTTAATTGAATATTTTTACTTTCCTCATAGTATTTTTTTCAAAGCTGAAATTTTTACCGTTTCCAAATAAAATTCTTTCCAACTACAGCTTACTGAATACAACAAACAACTGGCGAACAAAGAAAATAAAATCAGAAAGCGTAATAAAAGCTTTACTTTCGTTAAGAATTTGCTTTGTTTGCTGCGTTTATTTATATCAACGTGCTTTCTTTTAGGCAAGGAAGCAAACAACATAAAATGCAGTTCTTATTCATGAAAAAAATACTGCTTGTAAGAGAATTATCTGCTTGAGGTACAAGAACTTTAATAACATCTACCAACAATGCTGGAATCCCAACATATTCGTAACGAAGTTATGTAAATATAACACAGAATAGCATGAAAAGAAATAATTAAGACATTAGGTAATTAGATCCCTAGATATACTTTTGCCTATCACGAAGTGTTTGTGAGAACCATAATCTTCTAGAATAATCGTCATTATTACAATTATCGAGAGGATGCATTCTTCTTCTAGACAGTTACTTTTAATTAATTATATGTCAGCTAAATCATATATTTTGAACTTAATTTATTGCTTAGTGTTGAGTGGCCAATTAATGTTTTGTTTGAGTAAAGCAATTTGCGATTGCAGCGTAAAATAAAGACTTTTCTGGGAGATAATTCAAGTTTTAATTAGATGCAGATTTAACCTTTTATCATACATGAACTTGCACAATGTACTTAAAAAAGTTATTGGGAAAATCAACTGTACTTACCTTTCTTAAAATTCAGTTGTAAGCGTATAAGGTAAATAAGAACCGATACTTAACACAATTACGTGTGCACTGATCAGGGCAAAATTTAGTTTCTGTTTAGAAACCATTTTAGATTAATTTGTTAGTAAATGCATTAAAATTAATTAGTCTAGAATAAATACTTTTCATAGAGATAATTTGGTATTTAATTAGATGCAGATTTAACGTTTTTTCTTTGTAAAATTTGCACAATGTACTTAAAAAAGTAAAAATTATTTTGGAATTCACTATAGAGATCTTTTTTTTTAAATTTAGAACATTCTCTTTTAGTAAAGTAAAGAAAAATAAAAATGAATATTTTAAACCATAATATATGTCCTGTTTAAAGTAAAAAAAAAATTTTGTTAGATTTCTAGAGCAATAAAGGGATTTTTTTTCTTAAAATGCTTTTAAATTACTTAGTTCATTTTCTTAGAGATAATTCTTGTTTTAATTAGATGCAGATTTAACATTTTATTATACAAAAACTCAAACAATTTATTTAAAAACTAATTAAAAATAAAAGTAATTAAAAAGTATTTTAAAAAGTTATTGGGAAAGTGACTGTTATTATCATTCTTAACATTTATTTGTAAGAAATCAGGTATTAAAATACGGAAAAATAAAAAATAATACTGACTGTTTTAGTAATAATACTGATTAGGAAAAAATTCAATTTCTGCTTAGGTATAGATACTATTTTATAATTTTTTTATTAGTAAATATATTCAAATTAATTAGCGTGAAATAGTTCTATAGTGGCATTTGGTGCTTAATTAGATGCATATTTAATGCTTTATCATAGAAAGTTGCACAATGTACTTAAGCAAGAGTATTTTGGAAAGTCACCATAGTGATTGTTATAAAAACTTAGTTGTAAGTTATCTATAAAGTATAGATAAATATAAATCAGTATTTAAAACAATTTTATATGCACTGCTTAAGGCAACAATTTATTATCTGTTTAGGCTTCTAGAGTATTAAAGTAACTTTTTGCATAAAATGTTTTAGTTTATTTAGAATTATTCTCCTAGAGATAATTCTTATTTTAATTAGATGCAGACTTAATCTTTATTATACGAGAACTTGCACAATTTACTTAAAGAAGTAAAAGGTATTTAAAAATTGACTTCAGTAATATTTTTTTTAAATTTCGTTTTCAGCAACAAAGCTATTAAAACACAGGAAAACAAAAACAATACTTATCATAATTATATAACTTGTTTAGAATAAAATAGAATTTCTCTTCGAGTTTAGATAATGTTTTCTATTAAGTCTATTTCTTTAAAATAAATATTTTAAGATCAATTAGCGTAAAATTAATAGTTTTCTAAATTAGATAATTCAAGTTAAAATTAGATGCAGATTTGATTTCATGGTATTAGAACTTGCTGAATGTACTTTAAAAATAAAATTAATTGGAAATTGATTGTAGTCAAAATTAAGTTAAACAATCAGCCTTTAAAATACGAGAAAATAAAAAAATCAATGCTTAACACAATTATATGGTGCAGTTTAGGACGTAATGCAATTCTTGTTCATATTTACAGAGAATTAAAATGAGGGTAAATACTTTAAGTTAGTATATACTTTAAATTAATTTGCGTTAAATCCTAGAGGTAAATCGGGTTTTAATTACATATAGATTTAGTTTTATGATACTAGAACTTACAGTATTTAAGATTATTTTCCCATTGGTGTAATAGTATTTAAAATTTACTAAGTAATCATTTATTAAAGTAACAGATAATAAATTATTTGAAACAAACATATGTGTGCATATTAAACCAAAAGGAATTTTCACTTCATGTTTAGGGAGCACTAAAAACCTTTTTGGCATTAAATGTTGAAAAATTAATTAGTTTAAAATAAATGTTTTTTGTTACAGGTAATTTTGACGTTTAAAATTTGCCTAATTTATTTTTAAAAAGTAAAAGTTTTTTAGGAATTAATTGTGATTACTGTTTGTTGCATTTAACTTGAAAACATATATATGCGCACTGATTAGGTAAAAATGTCATTTCTGTTCAAGTTGAGAGAATATTTCTATTATTTTTTATTACTTCTGTTAAATAAAATTTGCGATAATTTTAGTAAAATATGCGTTTGAAATCTGTATTTGAAATCCAATACTAAAATTTTAATTTGTTATGAATCCATATGTGCCTCTCTTACGTAATTCTAATGTGAACAATATAAATGTGAATGATTGTTGTATCTTAGTTTGCGATCACAACCTCGCTGCATTCTTATTAATTTTTTTAACTTATTTGTGACATTCACTTAAATGTTTAAAATAAATGTTTTTTTACAGGTAATTCTGATGTTTAAAATTTGCCTAATTTATTTTTAAAAAGTAAAAGTTTTTTAGGAATTAATTGGGATAATGTTTTCTTGTATTTAACTTAAAAACATATATATCTGCATTGATTAGTAAAAATGTCCTTTCAAGTTGAGAAAATATTTCTAGAATTTTTTATTACTTCTGTTAAAGAAAATTCGACATAATTTTAGTAAAATATGCATTCAAAATCTGTATTTGAAATCCAATGCTAAAATTTTATTCTGTTATGAATCAATATGTGCCTCTGTTATGTAATTCTAATGTGAACAATATAAATGTGAATGATTGTTGTATCTTAGTTTGCGACCGCAACCTCGTTGCATTCTTATTAATTTTTTATCTTATTTGTGATATACACCTTTTTTATCGTTTGGCATCAGTAAATTCTTAACTAAAAATAAATTCAAAATTTAATTAAAGAGCAGCTTAGTTGTGATCGCAATCCAAGGTAGCTTGCATGCTAACTTAATTATTAAGACTAAGAAAATAGGTAGATAACTATTTATTTAGATCAAAATATACTCTTTTAATTTCCTATACTTAACACTAGATTTACGGACCGAGCCAATTTGACTAAAAATTTAATCACTATATATATATATATATATATATATATATATATATATATATATATATATATATATATATACATATATATATATATATATATATATATATATATATATATATATATAAAACTTTAATATCCCTTTTCAAAAACATACGTTGGTTTTTAGTTAAGTAATAAAATATATGTAAACTTTCATTCCTCTTCCCCGCAGACCTCTTCATTTCGCATTATCAAATGTGGTATACCTATTTTCATGTTTGTCAGCCAATTTTGACTCATAGAATGTATGAAAATAAATAAATATAGCAATAAATATAATATAAGTAAATATAAAGTATAAAGTATAAAGTAAATATAGAGAAGAAGTCGAGAACACTTCCATTCCAATGACAGAAATTCATGCTACTGACGCACGGAAGAATTGTCAAGTTCAACAATCATGCAAAAGAAACAGAT
The DNA here is from genome assembly GCA_032207245.1 of Pardosa pseudoannulata. Lineage (NCBI taxonomy): Eukaryota > Metazoa > Arthropoda > Arachnida > Araneae > Lycosidae > Pardosa > Pardosa pseudoannulata. The sequence continues at coordinate 140,155,114 of CM063501.1, forward strand.
GTAGAAACCATTGTGCTAAATGTAATAGAAATTTTTGAGGAAAATGTGTTTATAAAAAGATTTTATATGTAAAAATGTTTTCCATGAATTTTTTTGATAATGAACATTTCATTTCATTTTTTTTTCCTGAAAATTTCAATTTTCTTGTTTGAGTCAAATTGGCTCACTTCAGTAAAAATAGGTATATGATCAACATCCGTAAATCTAGTGTTAAACACAAATTATGTTGATATATGTTGATTTCTTTCATCAGTTTCCTTTTTTTTAAACTACGATAATCGTGTATTTTGCTCTATGTGAATAAATCTATAACTAATCAGACGAATGGGAAGTATTTTTCAGTATATAACGAATGCACCTGTCTGAAAAATGAATGTTTCTGTACCATTCATTTATCACAGTCCTTACAGGAAATGGAATCAATATTTGTATATCTGATTTTATCAAGAAATGTAACAGTTTAGTTAATGAAATGTCAAATAATGCCTCAATACTACTCAAAATTTAAAAGGTATTATGTCATTAATAGAAAGATTAAGATTCTAGAATGTATCGATTGCATTAGGCTCATGCATGCAATAAAAAATAACTCTTGCTTGGTTATAACTTCCCTTGAATCACCACTTTCATTTATTATATAGCATTTCATTTCGAAAAGGTAAACCAAACTTCTTAATATACCGGGTAGCCATAATTAAACTGACAGTGCTCACAGTGTTCTGTAGTGCGATCTATTAGCGAGAATGACGCCACATTTTGTAGGAAGATTAAACAAGACGGGGGACGAAAGATTCCGCTAAAAAACAAATTAGTTCCAAAAGTCACCGCTAGGGGAATATTTGGCGCTGTGTAATAGAAAATAGAGTGTTAACAAATGCAAATCAATACGGAAATTAATTTCTTAACTGTGCCAATGGATGTAACGGGAAATTTGAATAAAGAACTTCTTCTTTTGCTCAGCGTACGTGATATTGCAGATCACGAGATTTATCGGTGTTTATGTAGATTTTAGGCTTTTTTTAAAAGTGTTGCCATTTTGCATTTGAACTAAATCCGAAAATGTGCATAATAATAAAAGGTTATTTTATTCCGTATTAATTTGAATTTGTTAACACTCTATCATTTTATAAACACAGCGCCAAATATTCACCTAACGGTGACTTTTGGAACTAATTTGTTTTTTCGCGGAATCCTTCGTCTCCTGTCGTGTTTAATCTTCCTACAAAATGTGACGTCATTCTCGCAAATAGATCACGCTACAGAACACTGAGAGCACTGTCAGTTTAATTATGGCCACCCGGTATATAAAATCGAAGAGATGAGAAATTAACAGATGAGAAAAATATTTACAGCATTGATTACAGAATTAAAAATAATTTAAAATATTCATTGTACTTTGTTATTTAAAGGATATTTTTTCTTCATAGAAGCAGGCCAGGATTCATGTCCAATGAGATCCTAGGCATAGTATTCATTTGCTCCTTCATCCATACACTAAGCACAGCTTTATTGACCTCAAACAATGACTATAAATAAGCATAAAGTTCAGTGTTGTTTTCTTAAGCCCTATATTCCTCAATGGATGTGGTCTCCTCACCCCCTTCCACACTGGGTTCTGAAGCTTTCCACGGTGGCAAAATCAGGTTAAAAGGCACATGTCCTTAAGGCACTCATGAAGGTCGACCATGAGAACTCCCTATTTAGAAAATTTATAAAATCCTCTGGAATTAACTCATGTTTTTTATGAGTAATCATCTTATCTAAATATTTAAATTTTTATCTTACTGTTATTGTGCAAAATAAGCATTTTTTTAACATTAGGCATATGTATACCTTAATTAGGTTTAATATTATCTGTTAAACTACTTGTAAGTTTTTCACACAGATTTTGAAGAGTAATTTTAGATATCTAACGGTTGGTCTCACCAAAGTCTTTTAACGACTAACCAAGATTAATCTCTATTTAAACGGAGAATTGCATCCTACAATTGGTTGTCTCCATGGGTTAATCGCGGTTATCTGTTATACGACTTTGGTGAGACCGGCCCTTAGACATGGATATAGAGTTGAGTTAGAGATCCTTAATCCATTAGAAAAATATTACATTTACTATTAAATTTTTTTTAATTGTAAATTTCATGATTGCCAGGGGTTGGTCAAATACCGTCTCACACGCTAGATGATAATAGACCCTTGGCATGGATGCTCGTAGTCGTTTGGAATAGGCTGTAAATAGTAGGCCGTATGTCTTATTAGCTCTCTTTCCTCAAAATAGAAGACTATGGCGTTTCAAACCAAATTAATTTTTAAATCTAACAATAAAACATTTAAATCAATTCATAAATCTCAAGTATTTCAAAGGTTTTAAATTTTATTAGGTGAAAAACTTAAACCAGAATTCCTTAAAGTTTTTTTTAATATGGAAACATGATAGATGGACTTCTAATGATGGTTTCGATAGTTGCTTAAAATCATTGTCTCTTAAGAAGTACTTTTACAAAGAAAGAGTAAAATAACATGCAAAGTTTCAAGTGTCTTCAAGTGTTCCTCAACCTGGGTAACAAGCTTCTCGATTACTCTAATACATCACCCAGACACTACGTGAAGATAATTTTACTCTATCAATCATCAAATAAGTAGCTATAAAGGCTAAAAGGGATGAGACTAGACTAACCACAAGCTGGTTTTAATTACATATACTCGTAACCTAAAATTAAATACTAGGGATATTATGCATATCTCAGTGATCTGAAATTTTTAATAAAAATATTTTTTCAGGTCTATAAAATATACATATGTGTTGATATTTTAACAAAACTAATCAGTTTATTTATTATTATTATTCTAAAACAAATTTCTGGAGATAATATCCGTTACATTTACAAACTTTGGCGAAATATCTATTTTGTTCTTTTAATTGTGGTAAATTTTGATGAATACGAGATCAAAAAATTAATTTCTGCTTAACTGAACTAATCTTATATAACTTCTTTACGTTACTTAGTTCCACTTCAGAGCGAACCCATTAGATTATCACTCCGATTCATAGCGCTATATGAGCGAATGTTTAACGTTTTGAGAGCGCCAAAAGTATATTGTCTCAATAAACTCAGCACATTTATTTATAAAATTTACTTTTTCTTTCAGAGCTTTAAGAATTCACATTATCCAACATGATTAACTTTTTAACTTATTGTGTGTAAAAATGCTCATTACGCACTTACATACATATTAATATACAAGTACATATTTATATGTAATGTATATCTCCACAAAGGTACAAGCCGAACGCCGGCCGATTGATTAGGGCGCTGATCGTCGGTACTGGAGTTCATGGGTTCAAATCCCACTATGTGGGTGTTCGTAGCCGTTCGGAATCGGCTTTAAGCAGTAGGTCCCGGTCTCATAGCCCTCGCATGCAAAACAGTAGACTGTAGCGCTCCAAACCAAACCAAACCAAACCACAAAGGTACAATCCACTTGCGGTCATCGCCTACGGTGACAATCTCCGTTTTCGAGAAGGGCTCTGGGGTACGAAGCACATGTCCTGGTCAGCTTACGAGGTATACCTGACGTGAAACCCGCCTTTTAGTTCCCAAACATACTTGATCCTCAGTTTGTCTACACACTGAAAGGATATATAGCTTAGTCAATCATGTCCACCCTGAGGAGCAAGCCTCGGACTTGTGTCTTGGGAGCTTGTAACGCTATCCCAACTCCACTAACCTTTATATATGAATATATATGTATATATATATGTGTATGTATTATAAAAATGTATATATATATCCATTTACATACATATAAATATGGATATATCTATACATATCTACATATATGTATATACATACATATATATAATATATATATATAATATATATATATATATATATATATATATATATATATATATATATATATATATATAATATTAAATATATATATATATACTATTATATATATTATATATATAATAATTTTTATATAAAGTGAGTTCGGGGTTTGCGCGGTAATTTTGAATGTTCCCTCCAGACACGCTATAGATTTAGTGTAGCCTCTGTCTGAACTATTTAGCCAATAGTTAGCGAGTTCTCTTTAAACATGGGTATTTTGTATCACGTAATCAACTGTGCTTAATTATTCGTAGTCTTTTACCTCAGGAATCCCTACTTGAAAAGTGTATGCGCGGGATGACATTGTCTGTTTGTTCGAAGCTGTAAAGCTGTCTTCCTGTTGTACGGATTTCATGTTTTATTACCAGAAATAAACTGTGTTGTGATTTTGAATGAGTCTCGCAAATAATATATATCATATATATATATATATATATATATATATATATATATATATAGATATATATATACATATATATATATTATATATATATATAAATATATATATACATATATATACATATATATATACATAAATACAAACGTTATATATATATATATAATATATTATATATATATATATATATATATATATATATATATATATATATATATATATATATATATTCCTAAAAGTTAAGATAATTAAACGTAGAATTTAAATCTGTATTATAACTTGAAGATGACGTCTAAAATCAGAAAAAAAGTTTTAATAGTATGCTTGCGTGTGATTGTGTGTGTGTATTGTCGTACTTCGATATTCTATTAAGTTTAATGCTTAGTGTTAAGTGAACGAAACTTTTATCACCAAAATCTTGTGGTCATAATTATTTCCATTTATATTTGCTCATTCAGTCATCTTCACAACATAAAATTTGTTTCATTTTTTTTAAAAGAACATTTTTTTAAGAATGTTATGGCACCTGAGGGCTTTTTTTCCAAAATGCTGGGATAGAAAAATAATAAAACCCTATGATACGTAAAACTTTTCTTTGCTATTTGTTTTTTCTTTTTTCGTTATAAATACAACGAAGAAGTATAAAAGAGTAAATAATCAGATTGACAGTTTGACTTAAGACACCTATCTATATTTTGAATAATAAAATAGTAAGCAATAATATAAAGTAGGTTTTTTATCCCATGATTTAGAGCTTTATATTTAATTGGAGTTAATACTATACGAAAAGTTAATAGTTTCAGTTTAGTGTTTAAAAGTATTTTTAGACAAGTTTCATGATGGTTCGGAAGTTAATATAGAATATAAGTTAAAGCTGATTTGAATCAATCATCAATATTTTATTCCAGAACGTGTAAGAAATAAAATAAATTGTTTACTTGCTGCTATAAAAACAGGGGTAAAATTTGCTGTCATATTATTCCCTTGTATACTGAATTAACACAAATATTAACTTTGAATAATACATCAGAAAGCTATAATGAATAATTTACATATGGGAAAACTTATATTTAGTAAGGGAATTGATAATCAGCTAATATATTTTAAAGTGTTAAACTTCATTATGTCTGAAAAGTTTGGTAGTAATATGTCAGACAGATATGCTTTTCTCAGTCTGCAGCATAAAATATGCGTTTAACACAAGATTAGTAAAGAAATATACAAAACAATGCTGGGGCACTAAAGGTATAAGATTTTTACTCAATGACTATGGGTTGGAACAATACAGATTGGATTGGGTCTATTATCCTTGCTGCATAGTGGCGAAGCGAGAATCTGCCTCTCGGATGCAATATATTTTGCCACCTCCCGAAAAATATATAGTAATTATATATATATATATATATATATATATATATATATATATATATATATATATATATATATATATATATGTGTGTGTGTGTGTGTGTGTGTGTGTGTGTGTGTGTAATGAAAATTCTCAATGGTTTTCATATCTGAAGTCAAGGACTCAAATTTCCCGCGTCCTTTTGCATTCCCCTTTTTAACCACCAACCTAAAATAACCACTAGGGATACAGTTTACTCCCTCAGAGAAGGGGGTCTGACCAATAATAACTCTACATTGCCTAGCGGATAATTTAGGAAATTTCAAAACAAAAACTAGATGCACTCTGTCGGAGACAGATTTTTCTAGAGATTTTCCCAAAGATGTTGACCCAGGTGTTAAGGGTCTTGTACATATAACTTCATGCTTGCTGACCCTTCAGTTTGTCCTGTCACTACGATGAAGTGGGAACCCGTCTTCCAACGTTATCTTAATAAAGGCCGATAACTAAACGATGTCATTTTTATGGGCCATGATTGCAACCACCTATCGAAAAGTCTGTCACATTACATATATAAACCTTTCAGCATTCCTTTGTGATAGATGCCTCTCTCATGATACCCACTTACCACTGTTGCTTCATTTGACTCAAGTTTACTTTTACTATAGGACATTAGTCGATCCATATAGATGATTTGACCAAGTTAAGTTCGTTAAAAAGAGTTGTGATTTCGAGTAATTTAGGTATAACAAAATCACGTCAATATTGCCCTTGTGGACAATAAAGAACGTTATTAAACTTTGAAAACCTTATATTGTTAAAAAGATAAATTATCTATTTTTCAAGCACTTACATAGAAAATAGATCTGCTATGTACATAAGAATCATTTTTACCCTAATGGCTACCTTACGCTTTCAAAAGTTTCAATAACGATTGATGCTTAAAATTTTCATTTAAATAAGAGCTTTCGTCTAGCATAAATTTTCGAGTCATATCTCTTGTCCCAGGAGGAAATATTAACGATTGTCAGGAATAAAAATTGTTTGTCTACACATCCCAGAAAATCACTTTTAAGAAGAAAATAATATAGATGATGTACTCCATCCAACCATTTGACCGGTTAAATTTTCCTGTGTCATAAATTTCGTTCTGTAGACTAGCAATAAAATGCTATCACTTACAAGCATGAAGATGTATTCACTCAACTTATCAAGTGGGATCATTAGTTTCTCAGTCATATAGGATTTGTACGGAGTTGATGGTATTTTTCGCTGCCCTCGTTTCATTATTTAGGTCGCTGTGACGGCAATAAATTTAAAAATCAGGTTTACCTAACATTCTTTTCTTCGAACTATTTGAAGACATTTCAGATGATCGCTTTTTGTTGAGTTAGTTTTCGAATAAATATCCCTTAATGGTAAATAGAATAAGAATCAACTACGATAAATGGAACAAAATGCACACAAACAAAGTCATCGTATTTTCTAGAGAACATTAATTTGCATTTAGGTATAAGTAAAATAAATAGCACAAATTCCTATTAAACATTATAAAATATATTTATTTCAGTCATATTAATTTCTTTGTAGAAGCCTTTGTGCAAAATCCGAACAGTAAAAATAAATTAACTCATGTATCAAATATGAGCTAAAATAAAAAAGGGATGCAAGCTATGCAGCTATTGTAATCAAAATCTAGAACAATTTCACTAATGCATAATAAGCATACATTCCACTTGTATTTTACAATTGTGAGTTCCAATCGGTGGACCTTATTTAAATTATTATCGTTAAATCTTAGAAGGAAGCTTAAAAACTAGTTATTTATTTTCCCAATCCGATCTAGAAATACAAAAAAAAAAAAAAAAATTCCCAGCGATATCCCTCTTTTTATCCGTTTATTTTATTTTCCTTCAGCGGGTAAAATTTCGGTATCGTAGTACCAGAAACAATTTCGAACAGCGTCTTTATCTTTACAATAGCTTGTTTAAACGACATCTAAGTGTTCTTCACTTCACTACAGTATTAGGCAAATGTTCTCAGCCAAATAAAACAATGGGAACTTTTTTCCTGTCGTATTTCACTAAAATAAGTATGCTGAATTTTAACTAATATTCAGTTTTGTGTGATACTCGTTTTTAAGATTTATTAGAAATAGATTTTTTGCTTGTGTTTGTGTATGATATTTGTGAGTTACACTCATTGGTCTACAATCAGGGTTTAAAGATGTTTATACAAGAAACTTAAAAGTAGATGTTAATCATTTCACCAATCCCCTTTCAGAAATGCGATAAATTATTAGTCAATGATATACTTTCCTTTTGAGTTAAGTTTCTTGTCCGACTGCAGATAATTTTTGTAGTATCACAGTACCATTAATAATTTAGAACATCGTCTTTGCCTCCTCAGGAATTTGACTGTTGACTATATCATTAGTTAAATATTTACAGCCAAATAAGTCAGTGGACAATGAAACATACCAAGAAATGAAATTAAAACATGCATCAGTCATGAGCAGATAGGAAAGCGGTATGCATCCCATGCAGCTATTTTCAAATAAAATTCTTATCAAAATATGTAAACTACCTATAACTAACTATTCCATTATGTGATACTCAGTTTTAATGTTATTAGAAATTAATCTTGGAGTATTTAAACAACAATATGCATTGCATTTATATATATTTGTGGCTTGTAATCCATGGTCCTTAAATATTTCTGATTGCACGAGAAAACTTATAAACAGGCTATTTATTTCCTTAAAATGATCTGGATATACTATAAATTACTTCTCAGGTTCCCCTATCCGGTTTAGTTTGTTGTCCTTTTGAAGGTCAAATTTCGGTATCGCAGTACAATTTTGAACATCTTTTAAATTCCTAGAAGCTTGTTCTAAAGACCCATAAATGATTTCTCCCTGCTGACTACATTATTAGTTAAATATTTTTAATCAAATATGACAGTGATATGTAAATAAAAGCAGGAAATTGAATTAAAACACTCATTAATGACGAACGAATGAAAAAGAAGTAGTTCGATGCAGTTATTAAAAAAATACAATAAAATAAGCACATTAATCTATAATTAACTATTTATTTAAGTGATACTGACTTTTAGAGTTTTTATAGAAGAATCTTGGGGTATTGAAACAATTGCACAAGTTGTATTTATGATTTATATTTGTGAGTTACGATTGTTGGCTCTTAAATAATACTCTTGTTACAAGAAAAATTATAAACAAATTATTTATTTCCCTAAAATAGAAACAAATAAAAAAGAGGCAGTTTCATGGAGCTATTTTAAAATGAAATTCCATTAAAATAAGCACATTAATCTAAAACTATTTATTTAAATGATACTGACTTATAGAGATTTTAGAGAATGATCTTGGGGTATTGAAACAACTGCATATCTTGTATTTATGATTCATATTTGTGAGCTACAGTTGTTGGCCCTTAAATAGTACTCTTGCTACAAGAAAACTTATAAACAAGTTATATATTTCCCTAAAATAGAAACAAATAAAAAAGATGTAGTTTCATGCAGCTATTTTAAAATAAAATCCCACTGAAATAAGCACATTAATCTATAACTAACTATTTATTTAAGTGATACTGAGATTTTTTAGAGTTTTTAAGGAAGGATTTTGGTATTGAAACTACCGTATACGTTGTATTTAGGATTTATATTTGTGAGTTACAATTATTGGCCTTTAAACAGTACTCTTGTTACAAGAAAACTTATAAACAAGTTATTTATTTCCCTAAAATGGAGACAAATAAAAAAGAGGCAGTTTCATGGAGCTATTTTAAAATAAAATCCCACTAAAATAAGTACATTAATCAATAACTATTTATTTAAAGGATACTGACTTTTAGAGATTTTAGAGAATGATCTTGGGGTATTGAAACAACTGCATATCTTGTATTTGTGATTTATATTTGTAAGTTACGTTTGTTGGCCCTTAAATAGTACTCTTGCTACAAGAAAACTTATAAACAAGTTATTTATTTCCCTAAAAATGATCTGGAAACACGATAAAATATTTCCCAGCTTCCCTTTTCCCAGTTAAGTTTGTTATCCTCCTGCAGGTAAAATTTCAGTATCGCAGTACCAGAAACAATTTCCAACAGCTTCTTTATCTTCCCAGTAGCTCGTTCAAAAGATACATAAGTGACCGCTCCCTGTTGACTACATTATCAGGTAAATGTCCTCAACCAGAAAAGACGGTGGTCAATAAAACAAACCACACGGAGAACGAAAAAAGAAAGGGAAAAAAAAGGAGACCCCAAACTGATAGCTTTACTGGACAGACTGACGAGACCGCTATCTATTCATTCGAAACTCAAGATAGCGGGGAAGACATTTCAGAATGCGGAAAGAACAAAAAAATAAAGTGACAGCGAGAATTTTTTTTTTCTTTTCTAGAGGAGGGTCGAAATGAAGAACTGAGTCTGGGGGACACAGTTCGATTGTTGTCAACACAGCCCGAGGCATTGTTTTAATTAGATATAGGACGGGACAGTTGGGTATCTGGTGGCAGTGTTAACTTTCACTGAAGTGGCATGCGGCTTTGCAGGTTCATTGGATGTTTTTATGTTTTTGTTTCGAGTGGAATTCTAGGTTTTGTTTTTCGAGGGCGGGTCCCCTTTGATGATACGGAATTTTTTTTTCAGACCATATCTGCGTGGGAAAAAGTTGTATGCTGCATGAAGTCGAGGTCATGGGTGTTAAGTTATGGAAGGTTATCGGCGGCAGAGGCGTTTGAATTTTTCTTTGAGCGTATTATATTCGGCTGCTGAGGCTATATTGGATTTTAAATGCTTTATTTGTTTTTGTTATGCAAGTCGTTAAGGCATATTACTTTCCTTTCTTCCACCTCGATATCGTAAGTAATGACGAAACCCTCGGTTCTCGATAAATAAAAAAAAAGGAAGAGTTGAGAGTTTTCCCACATTATTGATTGCAGTTATAGGGGTTTTATGAAATAGAAAACATTTATCATGGCTATGAAATCGTCTCATCTGAGTCCAGTTCTGCGAAATGAATCTTCTGTAACAGTAGTTGTTTTGTGTCATATAAGAATTGCAGAACTTAAATTCTCTTCAGATCTATATCAAGAAGCAAAACAAAAGAATCATAAAATGAGAACAAGTATATTAGAAAATGCAATAGAAAAAGTCAAGGCGTTCTAAAAATTGATCTCTTTAATTTAAAAATAATACTATTAAAGACTTAATTATACATAGCGTAGAAGTAATTATAGATAGAGATATATTTTACTTTAATGTTATTAGATAACATTCTCTTACTATAATTTAATTTTCATTTTTGCATATATTTAAATTCTTTAATTTAAAAATAATACTATTAAAGACTTAATTATAGATAGAGTAGTAGAAGTAATAGCCTAATAGAATAATTATAGATAGCGCAGAAGTAATTATAGATAGCGATATATTTTACTTTAATGTTATTAGATAACATTCTCGTACTATAATTTAATTTTCCTTTATGCATATATTTAAATTCTTTAATTTAAAAATAATACTATTAAAGACTTAATTATAGATAGCGTAATAGAATAATTATAGACAGCGCAGAAGTAATTATAGATAGCGATATATTTTACTTTAATGTTATTAGATAACATTCTCGTACTATAATTTAATTTTCATTTATGCATATATTTAAATTCTTTAATTTAAAAATAATACTATTAAAGACTTAATTATAGATAGCGTAATAGAAGTAATAGCGTAATAGAATAATTATAGATAGCGCAGAAGTAATTATAGATAGCGATATATTTTACTTTAATGTTATTAGATAACATTCTCGTACTATAATTTAATTTTCATTTATGCATATATTTAAAATTTTAGCTCAAAAAAGAAATTTATAAAAATCTGTATAGTTTACGGTTGCCAAAATATACTTTAGTACCTACAAATCTAAAAATTAATTAAAAGATGGGGTGAGGCATTACAAAGATTACAGAAATTATATTTTAAAAGAAATATGTGAGTTTATTGATGTAACACATCTAGATGATTTCTGATGCGAAAAAAATACATTACAAACTATATGTGTTGTTTATTTAGTGTCATTTATAATAAACAACATATCAAGTAAAAAACATAGAAAGTAATTGTATTTACTTTCATAGATTAGATGGTAACTAGAGCTTATTATTAAATTGAATAAATTTATAATATATTGATTGGACATTTTTCATTTATTGAGGGCCAGTTATAATTTATTCTCTTTGTGTGTTTTATTAGATGTAACTTTCTAATATATTTGAATTTTTGAATTATTTAAATTTCTATTTTTATACTGTGCTTGTAGGTCAGTTTTCTATAGTATCTTTAGCTTTTGCATCTTTGAAGTTTTAACTGTTATTCAAATATTCATACAGAAATCTCTATTGTTATATTAACTTTTGAAGGTTTACTAACATCTGTTATTTCACTTTTTATAAATTTTTACATCTATTGTAGAAATGGTTCTCAACTTTGTTTTATACATTTCTTACACTCTTTTGTAAGACCTAAATTCTGTTTATTTCTTTCCACTTCTGCTTCTATCCTCTATATAATAACAGCCTAAATTATATGTCTGTCTGTCCTCGAATTTATGAAGCGGTCGGACCTGGAATGGGAAGATGCCTAGATATTGGATTCTTGATGATTAGCAGGGGTTGTATGATCTTAATGATCTTGATGATTTCTAGGGTTAGCAAAATTCAAAGCGAGTAAAGTTTATATTCTCCTAAACCAGTGGTCTTCAAAGTACCGCTCCAGAACCGCATGTGGCTCTTTGGCTCCTTAAGTGCAGCTCTGGCACAAATATCCACGGAAGGCGCAATAATATTTTCATTTAAAAAAAAAAACTTGTTAAGAAAATGATTACATCTTATTTTGATAAATTATAATTCTTCTCTAAATCGAGAACATGTATACTTTTTTTGTTTATATGAAAAGATAGATAAGTAATTAAAATTTTATATTGTTGTAAAAATAGGTAACGAACATCGAGTTTAATTTTATTACTTTTCTTAAACGTAAACACAAACCATGTACAAGCTTCCGGCCGAAATTTTTCGTATGTTTTCGGCGTACTCCGGTGTGATGCAAAGGTACCAAAAGCATACGCGCGAATACTTTTTCTAAAGTAGGGGGGGGGTACAAATTGACATCACAAACCAGCAGTTGCAGTGTGAGCAATTTTGTCTTATCTACCATTAATAAATATCAGTAATAAATATTTATTAAGTATGAAATTTAGTTTCATTTAGTGTACTACTTATTTAGTGGAATAAAAGTTTACTAAACAGGCAGATTTGGCTCCCAATTTTTTAAAAAAATTGTTGTAATGTTCATTTTTGGCTTTTTGGCTAATACGTTTGCCGCCCACAGTCCTAAACTATCGATCCCACTCTAAAAAAATTATATAAATATGCGTCATATCACAACAAAAAATACTGTGGTCTTTAAAACGTTCGATATTCACTCTTCCCCCGTTTTCGAGCATTTAATGCCATTATTACGAGCCCTATTTCCCCGGTGAAGAGCAGACGATTAAATTTATCAATATATCACTTAATAAATAGGTAAAAATAACATTTTTTCTAGCATTATGACGTCATTCCTTTAACCATCCCATTTAATCCTTTCTTATTTTAAATTATTTAAATATAGTCTGCATTATTTTCATACGTTTTATCACTGAACTTAGATATTACGTAAATAATTTTCTTTTATATTTGACTTAAATAATAGATTAGGTATATATGTAATAACTTTAAATTTAATCATCGATTATTTTTTGTTCCAAGATAATTCTCAGCCAAAAAACAAACCATTTTTTTATCTGCCTCATAAGGTACTTTACAATTCTAGAAAATTAAAAATTTTACTGACCCGGTAATATGACGGGCTATATGCTTTGATATTGATAAAAATAGGGTCTATGGAAGAAGGGGTAAAGGTATATCCCCCCTGATCCTAGGCGCTTATAATAAACCCCTTTTAGGTTCAACTGGGAAGCTTGATTCCAGTCCTGTATACACAATTTTAACTTTCTACAATATAATGTTTTGAATTAATCAAGGTACTAACTTACGTACACATGTGACTCGAAAACAAGTCAAAAGGCATTTACGTATAGATAACAGAAATATTTTAGTTAAAATCTGAAACTATTCGCCAAAATAATACTTCCTTTCATATTTAAAACAAAGAAAAAATGATTATGACCAACGTGTGTACAAATATATTCCTAATGATTAATTTCAATATAGTTTTTTTTAAGTTTGTTATTTGTGTTCCTTTTTCAGAAATTACTTAGACAAATATGATTTTTATAAAAACCCAAGCAAATAAAAAATAAAAACAATTAATCCAAAATTAACTTTACATAAATTAGGAAATATAAAAATATCTATAGAAATATATCTTTCAGAAAAAGTGGCAAATGTTTGCGTAGAGTCAAAGAAATATTTTGAAAAACAATAAATATTTTGAAAGTATCGTTATTCAAAGTTATCGAAAGTTAGCAGCAAAATATTTTTACGCATCAAGAATGAGCGTATCACTCTCTGAAATTGCTATCTTTTCTTGTAAATATGAAAAGAAATTGTAGAATAGTTTTTCATCACTATAAATGTTTCGTATTCCCAAAACATCTGTCTCTGCTTTTTCCCACTTTTCCTTATCGATTTCGAAGAATAATTTAGAGATTCAAGCGTATTTTATAGAAACACTTATATGTATATGTGTATATGTATTATATACAAAGTCTAGTCATATTAATGTGACCACCTCCTTCTTTTGTTGTCAACTTTAAGCAACCAATCGCAAAAGACACGTGTCATCAGCAAATTTGATGGCCATATATAAAATGTGTTGTAGGTATTCGTAAAAAATTTTAGTCCTGTCCGTCATGCAGCAGTGGAGTGATTTATGTATATATATATATATATATATATATATATATATATATATATATATATATATATATATATATATATATATATATATATATATATATATATATATACATATATATATATAATATATATATATATATATATATATATAAATATATATATATATATATATATATATATATATATATATATATATATATATATATATATATATATATATATATGTATATATATATATATATATATACATAAAATAATAAAATCCCTTATTTACGTATTTTAATATTAATTTAATATTAATTTAGCTTTTGTTTATAAACTACGTTCGGGGTTTGCGCGGTAATTCTGATTTTTCCCTCCAGTTACACTATAGACTTAATTCAGCCTCTGTCTCTACCACATTAGCCAATAATCAGCGCGTTCTCTTTAAACACGGGTATTTTCTATCACGTGATCAATTGTGCTTAGGGATTATTCGTAGTCCTTTTATCTTGGGAATCCCTACTTGAATAGTGTATGTGCGGGATCACATTGTCGGTGTGCACGAAGTTGTAAAGGTGCTTGCCTGTTGCACGGATTTCATGTTTCTTACCAGAAATAAACTGTGTTGTGATTTTGAATGAGTCTCGCCCACACACACACACACACACACACACACACATATATATATATATATATATGTGTGTGTGTGTGTGTGTGTGTGTGTGAACATAGCTTGTCGTCTATTTCTGTGAAAATACAAACGAATTAGTTAAAAAGAAATTTGTACCATGTAGTATACATATTAAACTGAAATGCAATTCACCTAATAAGTTTTCCAGTCCCCAATATTATCGATTATGCAAGAATCACTTTATCATTTGATTGTGACGTTCAGCGGCTTTTACCCCATTACTGTAGGTTGTCAACATTTTGTACCGCTTTATAACGTCCTACCCACTTCTTGACGAACGACTCCGACTTTCTCATGTACCGGGCTGCAGCTGTACAAGACATTTTTGGTCCTTTTGGATAGCTACAGAGAAACACTGCCTCAAAACGGCTCACATCCGTGGATTTCATTTTGGAATTGTTGTTTTAAACACAGAAAAACAAATCGAATAAAGAATATAACCATAAAAATTTCTTCTCTAATGTTTGAAGAACACATGCAATTAAGCCGGTATCTGATAGCTATATATTGACGAAGTTATGAGCGACACGATTTCATGGAACAGACTATATATATATATATATATATATATATATATATATATATATATATATATATATATATATATATATATATATATATATATATATATATATATATATATATATATATATATATATATATATATATATATATATATATATATATATATATATATATATATATATATATATATATATATATATATATATATATATTTATATATATATATATATATATATATATATATATATATATACATACATATATATATATATATATATATATATATATACATTCATACATGTATACATCATCGATATTCTTAGAAATAGCAAGGTGCACTTGCCCAGGTATTCAGTGTCAAAGAAATTCAAAGAAACCAGAACAGACTAATGTGGAGTTCGAAACAATTTTTTAGTTGTATTTTAAGCCAACAAGGTACGTTTGCAAGTCACAAAAATGAAACACCAGCTGATATTTTTTTCATACAGAAATTTTAGAAAAAGGATGGGAATATTTATTAGGAATTAACTGAAGTTTAGATCAAATATAACTTCCAGACTGGAAAATACAAAGAAACTAATGAAATAGATTTGTCCATTAAGATAGATGGTTTGTATAAGATTTTACAAATATAATGGTATATTTAAGAATGTTTATGAAATCGGTTGCCTGATAAGCACTGGTTCAATTAGCCCTATGTATCGAATTGTTACAGTAGTTATACGTCTCAATAATTCAATAAATTTTATAATTACTGTTTTTCAGAAAATTTAAAATTCTTTGATTTCAATCTCTACGCTATACTTTTTTTGCAATACAAGGAAGAGCGAGTCAAAGACTTAATGCTTAAAGCTTATTCTGAACGGCTTGTAACATCCATGCCGTAGCGGAATTTGAAAAAAAGAATTAAAGAAATTGAATGCCCATTAAGATGGTATGTATAAGATTTTAAAAATATAATGCAAGTAGCATATTTAAGAATATTTATGAAACCGGCTACCTGATAAGCGCCGGTTTAATTAGCCCCATGTATCAAATTGTTACAGTTGTTATACCATTCAATTATTCAATAGATTTTAAAATTACTGTTTTGCAGAAAATATAAAAGGGTTTAGTTTCAAGCTCTATGCCCTATTTTTTCCAAATAGAAGAGATAGCGAAACCAACACCTACTACTTAAAGCCGATTCTATTTCATATGTACATCCATGTTGTAGTGGGACTCGAAAGCACGAACTCCAGTACCGAAGACCAACACCCTAACCATTCGACCATCGTAAGAATGTAAAAGGGAGAGTGGTAGTTAAACTACTTTCATATTTCATACCATTGTATCAGATTTATTTTAATACCCATATTTAGCAATCTTGTAATTTGCATTATCATTTATTGCACACATTTGAAATCAAGTATTGTATTTAAAGAAGCCATAAAATTTTATTATACAAACTGACTTCTTTTATAATGGAAAATATTGTTTCCTTATTTATATATTGTAGAATATTGAAAATAATTAACGGTATGTCTTTAACGGTATTACCCCAACTGTTAAAATGATTAGTTTATGACCATAATAATGCCCTCATTTTTATATTTTCATATTCAGATAACTAAATATAATGTCCTACAAATAAGGAAGATAAAAGGTTTATCTTATTTCTATTTGAAAAAAAATTATGAACTTTATTCAGCACTTTATTACTTTTTTATGTACTTAATATTTTAGAACATTAAAATTAATTCGAACATTAATATTCAACATCGTTTTCTCTACTGTGTAATGCATTTGCCATCAAACATTTCATGTTTCAGTCTTTCAAGATTAATATTGGACGGTGATTGACTTTTAGCAATCTACTTCATTTTATGTAAGAACTTATATTGAGTCGAAGATTAAACTAATATGCTAATCTGGCACACCTCACCCAAAACTAAAAAATGATGTGACTGATTGAACTTGAAGCTCAGTCGCGGAATCTTCTAAAGACGAATTGAAGTCCAACAAATGAAGACGATATCGTAAATCATGCAATATATCTGTTTACAAGTTATGCAAAACAGTATATAGTTTAGTTCCGGGGATACCAGTTGTGTGGGTTTAAACTCATTTAAGGTGACAGTGGACTATTAAAATTAATTTATTTTGTGCTTGATAAATGTCTGTTAAAAATTAATATATTATTAGTAACACACACATATATATATATATATATATATATATATATATATATATATATATATATATATATATATATATATATATATATATATATATATATATATATATATATATATATATATATATATATATATATATGTAATGAGACGGCTTCTCAATGGGTGGTTGCAGTCATGGCCATAAAAATGATACCGTTTCAGCTTTATTAAGATAACGTTGAAGGACTTATTCCCACTTCATCATATTGACAGGACAAACTGAAGGTTCAGCTAGCATGAAGTTCTATGTATAAGACACGTAACACCTGGGTCAACATCTGTGAGAAAATATTTCTAGAAAAATCTGTCTCCGACAGCGTGTATCCCTTTTTATTTGGAAATTTCCGAAATTGTCAGCTAGGGCCATTTAGGATTATAATAGGTCAGCCCCTTCCTCGTAGGGCGTAAAATGCAGCCCCAGTGGTCAATTTAGGTTAGGGGTTAAAAAGGGGAATGGAATATCACGCGGGAAATTTTACCCTTGATTAAAGTTTTGAAAACCAATGAGAATTTTCCTTACATATATATATATATATATATATATATATATATATATATATATATATATAATATATATATATATATATATAATATATATATATATATATATATATATATATATATATATATATATATATATGTGTGTGTGTGTGTGTGTGTGTGTGTGTGTGTGGTCCACGCTGGTCTGATGACTCATTGTAGAAGAGGAATAATTATTTTTTCCATTTTTTTGTGCTTTATGAAAGCCTTTTGACCACACACAAAAAAATTGAAACAAAATGCCTCTATGAACAGAGCGCCATATAGTTCAAAAGTATACTTTATTTAAAAATAGCTTTTACAGTTAAACACACTGAATTCTGATAGTTTTCTGTATATAGACATATGAAAAAAAAACAAGGTTTTATGTCTAGTTCCATTTGCAAAAATGTTTCAAAATATTTCATAAAAGTATTAATAACTTGATAGTTACTTTAATGAATACAATAAATCTTTTTTTTGTTGTTGTTGTTGTTAATGCAAGATCCTCGAGGGGAAACAAACTGTAAGGTAAAAAATTAAAATTTTTCCTTTGTTAAGAAAAGAGCCTGTAAATGAAATCATATAGTAATGACTTTAGAAATGGTGAAGAAAATAGTTTTAAATTAAATGTACATGAAAATGATTAGAACGATTAAGAAGATAAAAAAATGATACGTTAATTATTTATGGGGTATTATGTTTCCTTAAATTTAAAATCTATATAGCAAGTTCACTATTTTAATCAAAAGAGATCGTGAGAAGAATATACTCAGTGAAAATACATAAATATAGAAAAATTTATAGATATTTGAATTTATATATATTAAAACTATCACTGAATAAATATTGTAATCACTGCAATAAGAATTTCTAAATTTTTTATAGTATTATTTATTTAGTTATAAGTTCCAGTTTTTCTAAACTATTTTTCAAATAAATTTCTCGAAAAAATATTCTATCCGGTCGAATTGGAAGTACATGATCCGAAAGTACAGTTATGGAACATTCCGAAGGCGAAATAGAGTTTAACAAAGGAAGAAAATATTGTAAAATATGGAACATGTTTACAAGCTGTTTAACACAGTACGTAGTTTACATTTTACCCGAGAACAGCAGTTGTGTAGGCGAAACCCATAAAATGCACTTACTGAGAAAAGTGAAGTTCTTTTCTTTAATCTAATAGTTTAAAAAAACCCATAAAAGAAAGAGAAATAAAAACAAAGAGAAAAAAAGACAAAGAAAGAAATCACAGATAATTGAAAATAAATAAATCAATATATCTGTTAAAAAGAATTGTGCTCATAAATCACCACATTTAAATTCTTTTATAAATCTATTTTTAAAGCTTTCTTTATTTAGTTGTAACTTTATTTAGTTGTCATTTCTTTAAAATTTTTTTTGTCTTTTATTTCTTTCCGGAACATTCATATTTGTTTTTAAAAGGAAATGATCGTAAAATATTCGAATGAAAAAAGAATAAATAATGAGAAATCAATAAATAGTTTTTTTCATGTTTTTCATTTATTAAGAAATCAGTGCATATTCCATCAAACTTGTTTGAAATGAACGAGCAATAATCATGTTAACTATTTCTGAAATCTGTCAAAGT
>CM063501.1:140180249-140185249 GCA_032207245.1 Pardosa pseudoannulata
CTTATGATTCCGAATAAAAGAAATTAAATTCTCCAAGTAACCAGATTTAACGATATAATTCCTTTCTGTCCATGAAATAAATTAAACTCTGATAATATTGTTTCACTTGAAATATAGGTATAGCATGGCTTAATAGTTAGCCATCGAGCATAAAATTTTCTGTATACATCATAAAATTTCCTGTATACTTAGGAAACATGTAAAATAAACCTGTTTGGGTTTCTATGTCTATTTGTTGGTTCTGTTAGGACAAGAGCTCATGACCGGTGTGTGATTTTTTTCAGAGATGTTTGGGGTTCTTAAGACAAACGGAATTTTACAACCATGCTGAACGGCGAAATAACTAGTCACTGGCCCAACCTCAAACTCCAGGATTTCAGGTCTTCCTAATTAAAACAATAAAAAACCCCATATAAACTGCAGTATCTCGATAACAGGGTTTGAGAATAAGCACTCACTCGAAATATTTTTCCTGTATACCCAGAAAATATGTTAAATAAATCCTATAAGATAAAATGTTAATTGCAATACATTTTAATAATATTATTATGTATGTTTAAACTCTCATAAACTCATAATATTTTTTTCTCCTGAACCTGGGTACAGCATTGCTTAACGGTTAGCCACTGGGGCTAGTATTCTGGAAACAGGGTTTGAGAACTAGCAGGCAACCGAAAATTTTCCTGTATACCAACAGAACATACAAAATAAATATGTTTGGATTTCTCTGTCTTTTCTGCTGGTTCTCCTAGGACAGGGCTATGATCCATGTGTAGCTATTTTAAAGAAGTTTGAGGTACCTTAAGACAATGATGTTTTACAACCAAGCTAAAAAGTAAAAATTACTAGAATTGGGGATTAATTCTATTACCCAGGAATTGAGGTTTTCCTAATTTGTAAAAAGAAAACAACCCCGGATAAACTGCAATATTTTGAGTACCAGGTTTGGGAGTAAGTAGACACCCCAAAAATTTTCCTGTGTACCTAGAGAACATGTAAGATAAATCATTCTGGATTTCGATGTCTTTTTGCTAGTTCCCATGGGTCATTTCTGTTGTGAAACGCATTTGTCTCTTTTCATAGCTGTTGGAGACTCTTAAGAAAAACTATAAATTACAACCAGGCAAAAACATAAAAACAACTAGACAGTAGTGCAGTCACTTCCTGCGAAGGTAAAAGCTCGCCACGGATTTAAAATGTCCTTTTTTTAATCTTTCGGAATATTTGGTTACTTGAATACAAGTTTGTTTATAGTTCTTTTTTGCTCTCATTAGCGAAAATTTATGGAAACAACACTTACAAATAAAGGAAGACAATAAAAGGAAGTGATTTTTCAAGAGTAACTGAATCAAGGAAATATCTCTAAAGTTTCCTTTAACGGGTTTGGGTTTGGCGTGCGTCCCAGGACTTTTCCACATACCAGTTTTGCATTGTAGGAGTAATAATCATGATGTTTTGATAGTCCAAGAAATGACAGTATACACAATTTTATTTGAAACTTAGTGTAGTGATCTTTGGTTATGTAATTGTGGCCAGTTGATGTTTGTCCGTAGTCATCAAGCTGCCAAAAAATTCTCCTGTATGACACAGAAGATGTTAGGAAAAATATCTGGATTTCATTGAGTTTCACTAGTTTCTCAAGAACAGTGGCTTGCAGACCTCGTGCTGCTTTTTACACAGATGTTTCCTATTTTTACTCTAGATTTTTCAGTATTTTATCTAATTTTAAAATCTGAACGAACTGCCTTATACGGAATGACTGCAATAGTTAAACAATTGAGTCTCTCAGGGAACAAAAAATAAGGACTTTAACATTTCATGTGTGATAGGTAAAGAATATTTTTTGTTATATATATATATATATATATATATATATATATATATATATATATAAATATATATATATGTATATATGTATATGTATATATATGTATATATATATATATATATATATATATATATATATATATATATATATATATGTGTGTGTGTGTGTGTGTGTGTGAGGTTTAAAAATGGGGATTAAGAATTAAGCGAGTTATAATTAAAAATAGTTAGAACTCATTAACGACAACGTAATAGACACACCTTCGAGCGGAAATATACACAGTAAAATAGCTGACGGGGAAATAGACATAGGAATTTTGCTTAGGTAGGAACGTCAAAAAAGACAGTTCTCAGCGGTAACTGGAGCTGATAATATCCTCCAGGCTCATTGTGGCAAATTATAAAACAAAGGATATCTAAATGGCATAGACATGGACAGAAGGATTACAATAAAGAAATTTCTATATATGAAATATATTCTATATATGATAATATATATATATATATATATATATATATATATAAATATATATATATATATATATATATATATATTTATACATTAATATATGTATATATATATGTTTATATATATATATATATATATATATATATATATATATATATATATATATTTATAATACCAGATGAATACATTAAAAAATTAAAATTACAATCTGTTTACAAATTTGTATACAATCTGTACAAAGATAGATTTTTTTAATATTTTTATCTTGAGAATTTATGACAACATAAATTTATACTGATTACCAATACATACTCATATATACAGAAAGAAAAATTTATGCCTTAATGGGAAAATGACATGAGTAACAGAAAAATAAATGCACTTACATTAATAGCAACCAGATTCCTTAGCATGATAATAATTTAGTAAAAGTAATTCCTATCTAAAACAGAGTCCTTAAACGAAAAATTCAAAGGACTTTCCATTCAAATACGCATATAGAAATATGCGATATCAAACTGAATATTTTGAGAATTTTAAAACAACCAAAAAAGAGGTTACATTTCCAAGTGGCACAGTTCGAGAATTTCTTATCTATCTTTTATATTTAAATACTTCAAATAACCCTGATGTCACCTTAGACAATATATATGAGCTTCGTTAAAACTCTTACCACATACTTTAGAAATAAACGCAGAAATAGGAGCCATAAAGCTAACTCTTGGCGACAATTTATTTCAATCTTAGAAATATAATGGAATGTATGAGACTTATACAATCCCAAATTATACCATTTTCATTCCAGAAGACATCTGTTCTTGAAAAGCACTTACAGACGTTAAGAAAAAAAACAATTTTACCAGCAAATAAATTAGGAGGAGTACAACTAAAAGACTTCCTATGTACAGGGAATATAAAGACTTTCATTCAAATACTGTATCTGAATATTTTGAATTTTAAAACAACCAAAAAAGAGGTTACATTTCCAAGTGGCACAGTTCGAGAATTTCTTATCTATCTTTTATATTTAAATACTTCAAATAACCCTGATGTCACCTTAGACAATATATATGAGCTTCGTTAAAACTCTTACCACATACTTTAGAAATAAACGCAGAAATAGGAGCCATAAAGCTAACTCTTGGCGACAATTTATTTCAATCTTAGAAATATAATGGAATGTAAGAGACTTATACAAGTCCCAGAATTATACCATTTCATTCCTACATCTGTTCTTGAAAAGCACTTAAAAGACGTTAAGAGAACTTTTAACGGAAATAAAATGTATGGGAGGAGATACAACTGACTTCATGTAAGGGAATATAAAGAATTCTGCATTCTTCATTTTGTGTCGTTGATAGATTTTGTTATCGAGACAGTGAAGTATTTGAATATTTTAATTAAAAAGATAGAGGACTTACATTAAGTTAACAAAGATTTTTTACATTTAAACTTAAAATATAATGTAAGAATTTAACGATATGTGTGTTTAAACAAGTCCACTTTTACCTAATTAGAATAAAAAATATTTTTAAGGTAAATTTATCAGCGAAAAGTTTTACAAGATTTTATAGAAATAAAATTCGAAGTTATTCCAAAAGTAATGTCAAGAACGTTTTTATTAACTGATGACATGGTGAAATTGGTTAGGACACATATGATTGATGTGGAATGGATAAAAGCATCCATATTGGATTCTTGATGTGTTGGGGTTAGCATAATTCAAAGCGAGTAAAGTCCGATTCTAAAATAAATTGGTATAAATATGCTTCACGAACTGTAACGACAAATACTATCGTCTTTAAAACGTTCGCAATCCACCCTTCCCCCTTTTCGAACGTTTAATTCCATTATTTCCAGAAATATTTTCCCCAGTTAAGAGCAATCGATTAAATTTATCAATTTGTCATATAATAAATAGGTAAAAATAACATTTTTTCTACCATTATGACGTCATTCCTTTAACCACCTCATTTAATCATTTCTTAATTGAATTTATTTAAATATCGTCTGCTTTATTTTCATACGTTTTATCACTGAACTTGGATATGACGTAAATAACTTTCTGTTATATCTGGATTAAATAATAGATTAGGTACATATAAGATAATTTTAAATGTAATCATTGATTATTTATTGTCGCAAGATAGTTCTCAGCCAAAGAAGAAACCATTTTTTATCTACCTCATAGGGTGTTTAACGATTCTTGAAGATTAAAATTTTACTGATGCCGTCATATAACGGGCTATAAGCTGTTATACATATATGTAGTATGATGAACATTAATCCATTGGTTATACATAATCATGAAAGTTTAGCCCCTATTGTTTTCCTTTGCCCGAGCCTGCAGGACAAGGATAATACTACTTAAAACACAGTCTTAGAACCACGAAACTATGATATATATATATATATATATATATATATATATATATATAAATATATATATATATATATATATATATATATATATATATATATATATATATAATATATATATATATAATATATATATATATATATATATAATATATATATATATATATATATATATATATATATATATATATATATATATATATATAAAATATATATATATATATATATATATATATATATGTATATATATATATATATATATATATATATATATATATATATATATATAATATATATATATATATATACATATATATATATATAA
>CM063501.1:140195249-140202749 GCA_032207245.1 Pardosa pseudoannulata
TAGTGAATCGATTGCAAATGAGTGGATATGTATAAAAAACAAACACACAAACGAACAAACTTCTTAATTATCAAAGATATATAACTTAATCGCTAGATATTTATTAGTCCATGAAATAGACTCCTAGGTTTTTATGAAAAGAATTTGTTGTTAATACCAGCGATAAAATTTCATTGCAACAAAAATAAATCAAGTTAAATCACATCTTCAAATGTAATTCAAGAAATTATACACACACTACATTAGGTTAACATACGGTCAAGCTGCCTTTAACGGTCATCTGTCTATAAAATATATTTTTCTAGGTCCCCACAGTGTTATTTTGACAGGTTTTAGTGTAGTTTTGACTGCAAGAATGAAAAAAGACATAATGAAATATTTAAAAGGGCAGGAAAAATGTCTTAACCAATAACAAGCGACCAAATACATTAGACTATAGAAATTTAACAGTTTCGTTCTACTAATACTGCCTTAGTATGAAATGTCATACCTGTGCAGTAACCTTACATCTGAATTACATATTTTTCTCGTTCCCACTTTTTTATGTCTAACCAGACTTATAATCATTTTATGAATTTTATTATTTTCATTTCATGCACCTAAGAGCACGAAAAATATTTTAACTAATAACAAGGAACCCGACACATTGGACTATAGCAATTTAACAGTTTCGTTCTACTAATACTGTCTTAGTATGAAATGTCGTACCTGTCCAGTAACCTTACATCTTAATTACATATTTTCGTTGTTCCCACTTTTTTATGTCTCTCCAGAGTTATAATCATTTTATGAATTTTATTGTTTCATTTCATGCACTTAAAGACAGAAAAAATATTTTAAATAATAACAAGCAATCCAACACATTAGACTATAGAAATTTAACCCTCTAAGCGTTACGTACGTAAATTTCTACCAATGTCTTCACATGGTTATGCATGTTTTATGAAGTTAAATTTAGATTTGAAACTTTTATTACCAGTACAACTTGTATAAGAATTTAACTAACAGTATTTTTATATGGATATAAATCACCATATAAAGCGTGCACACTGGTTTGATGACATCATCGACTGGGCCAAAAATTACGTGCTTACGAAAATTACTTGCAAATTTGACATTTAAAGAGTTAACAGTT
Organism: Pardosa pseudoannulata; assembly: GCA_032207245.1. Lineage (NCBI taxonomy): Eukaryota > Metazoa > Arthropoda > Arachnida > Araneae > Lycosidae > Pardosa > Pardosa pseudoannulata. The sequence goes on from CM063501.1 coordinate 140,196,385, forward strand.
TCGTTCTACTAATACTGTCTTAGTATGAAATGTCATACCTCTGCCGTAACCTTACATCTGAATTACATATTTTTGTTGTTCCGGCTTTTTCATATCTCGCCAGACTTATAATCATTTTATGAATTTTATTATTTTCATTTCATGTACCTATACATTAATTATCGAGAGGAAAAATTAGAATGCATTTACACGAAAGGAAACCATTAATTGGTAAAGGAATTTTATGAAATGCGTGCTTGAGACTTTGCGAAATCTAGAAGTTCTCGGAACATAGATCCATTTTTGTTCCTCTTTCTTCTTCTCGTTCTTCCTTCTTCCTTTCAATCTTTTCATTTTGTCGTCACACCTCCCGTGTTTTATCTCAAAGTCTGTTATTAAGATACGAAAGCTTGGTATATTTTAAAATTTTCCCACTCCCCTATGTGTATTAAGGAACAGCAAGAAAAAAACCGTCTTGGAATACCTCCTAAATTATGATGTGCCCACCAATCTACAAGTTTGAGTAAACATATCCGACGGCATCGCGTCACGAAAAAGGCATAATGCCGATAACTATCGAAGCCCACAAATCACGCAACGTTTTGCTTTCCGTTGATTAAAATGAAAACAGGTATATAAAATATCGATATTTTTTCCGTCTCATTTTTAATGTAATAAATGAGGAAAAAAAAGACCTAGCAAAGATACTGGGGATGAGAGAGATACTGTGGGAGTTTATCGACGTTTTGATTATGGGTGAGAACAACTTTAGTGGTAAAGATTTTTCGAAACAGATTCACAGGAAGTTTCTTCGAAAATTCGTGATCAATATTTTGTTTGTAATTTGTGGATAATGGGGTCCTTTTGCAAGGGAAATGATCTTTTAGCGAAAGGTAACACAACAATCAGATTTTTGTTATCACTGGATGCATGAAAAAACTGTAAAACTACTTTGGAGGTTGTCTACCAGACTTTCATGTTATTTATTTTAGTTTCTGCTTGTAATTATATGCTTTGACTTCTTAAAATAGATCTTAAAGAAGTTGAATTGCATGTATGTGCAGGTCTCACTTTCATATAAATTTACTTATTTGCTACGTAAAACAACGGAATTCCTGTATATAACGTACATACATACACACACAGGGACTGTTCAGTACTATTGGTCTTCTGCGTGTAAGATAGTATTTGTTCGTACGGATTTCATATGACTCTTAAACGTTTATAAAAGGTAAAATAATTATCATTTTAGACTTATTATAGTTTTAAAACTACCAGTTAAAATATAACAGTACAAACATAAATTTTTTAACATAGTTAGAACAAACTATTATATTTACTTACATATCTCATTAATTTTTGAAACATAAAAAAATATTTTTGTTACAAATTTTTTAATAGGAGACACTTTGTTGTTAATGAAAATGATATCAAAGATAACTCGCATGATGAATGAAAATATGATTAAGCTAAAGGTTTGGTTTGGAGTGCTATGGTCTACTTTTGGCAACACGAGGGGTAATGAGACCGGTACCTACAGCTTAAAGCCGATTCCGAACGGCTACAAGTATCCTTGCCAGTGTGGGATACATACCCACTAACTCCGGTACCGAAGGACTACACCCTAACCAATCGGCCATCGTTCGGCATAGTTAAGATAAATTTATTGTTTTAAAATATACTACATTATCTCAAAGTAGCTTTGAACATAAATTTGTATGTGTTTAAAATATATATATTTTTTTCAAAAATATTTGGAAAAAAATTTTTTCTTTAAAAATTAAAAATATATCATTGCATTACAAAACGTAACACAACAATCAGATTTTTGTTATTACTGGATGCATGAAAAAACTGTAAAACTACTTTGGAGGTTTTCTACCAGACTTTCATGATATTTATTTTAGTTTCTGCTTGTAATTATATGTTTTGGCTTCTTAAAATAGATCTTGAAGAAGTTGAATTGCATGTATCTGCAAGTCCCACCTACAGATAAATGTACATATTCGCTATGTAAAACAATGAAATCCGTGGTATAAAGTGTATACATACACATGCACATGGACGTACTGTTGGACTTTTGCATGTAAGATAGCATTTGACAATTAGTGGGTCATACGACTCTTAAAAGTATAAAAAATGCAAAATTATTATCATTTTCAACTTTTTATAGTTTGAAAACTACCAGTTTTACAAACATAAAATATTTAACATAGAACAGATTATTATATTTACTTACATATCTCATTAATTTTTAAAAACATAAAAAATTTTTGGCTGAGAATTATCTTTTACATGCTCAATAATTTGTTTATCTTCATTGTGTTATTTGTTTATCTTCATACTCCTCTAGAGTCTCCCAATACTGTGTGTGCAGTTTAAAATCACGTTGAAATGATTTAAAAAGATAATTCCAAGTTTTCTTAGCTACGTCGAAATTATCGTTAAGTTCTTCCCAATTTTTGTGAAAGATAATAAATGGAGGTAAAGGAAGAAATTATCATTTCCACTACACCCTATATATATATATATATATATATATATATATATATATATATATATATATATATATATATATATATATATATATATATATATAAAGAAATAATTGTGATAGTAGATACTATTTTTTGTTGATGACGGTGATAAAATTATTGCTAGAAAATAAAGGTAATCATTTCATTGCTACAAAAAAATTATCGACCATTAAATTTAAAATTATCACATATGTACGTAATCTATTATTAAAGCCAAATGTAAAATAAATTTATTTACTTAATATATAAGTTCAGTGATAAAACGTATGAAAATAATGCAGACGATATTTAAATAATTTAAAATAAGAAATGATTAAATGAGATGGTTAAAGGAATGACGTCATAATGGTAAAAAATGTTATTTTTAAATATTTATTATGGGATAAAATGATAAATTTAATCTCCTGCTCTTAACACGGGAAAATAAGGCTTGAAAAGGAATTGGTATTAAGCCATCAAAAAGAGCGAAACGAGTGGATTTCGAAAGTTTTAAAGACAACAGTATTTTTTGATGTGATATGAAGCATATTTATACTATTTTATTTTAGAATAGGATAATAGTTTAGGAGAAGATAACTTTACTCGCTTTGAATTTTACTAACCCTAACTCATCAGAATCCATTCCAGGTCCAACCGCTTCATAAATTATAGGACACTTGTTTCCGCTTGTAATTATATGCTTTGACTTCTTAAAATAGATCTTAAAGAAGTTGAATTGCATGTATGTACAGGTCTCACTTTCATATAAATTTACTTATTCACTACGTAAAACAACGGAATTCCTGTATATAAAGTATATACATGCACACATGAACTGCTCCGTACTATCGTTCTTCTGAGTGTAAGATAGTATTTGCCCATACAGTTTTCATATGAATCTTAAACGTTTATAAAAGGTAAAATAATTATCATTTTAGACTTCTTATAGTTTTAAAACTACCAGCTAAAATATAACAGTACAGACATAAATTTTTTAACATAGTTAGAACAAATTATTATCTTACTTACATATCTCATTAATTTTTTAAACATAAAATTATTTTTGTTAGTAATTTTTAAATAAGAGACACTTTGTTATTAACAAAAATGATATCAAAGCTAAGTCGAATAATAAGAAAAAGTATAATTAAGTTAAAGATAAATTTATTGTTTTAAAACATCTCATAGTAACTTTGAACATAAATTTGTATGTATTTAAGATACACACACACACACACACACACACACATATATATATATATATATATATATATATATATATATATATATATATATATATATATATATATATATATATATATATTTGGAAAAAAATTTCTTTCAAAATTAAAAATATATCATTGCATTACGAAAGGTGACACAACAATCAGATTTTTGTTATTACTGGATGAATGAAAAAACTGTAAAACTACTTTGGAGGTTTTCTACCAGACTTTCATGATATTTATTTAGTTTCCGCTTGTAATTATATGTTTTGACTTCTTAAAATAGGTTTTGCATGTATGTGCAGGTCTCACTTTCATATATAAATTTATTTATTCGCTACGTAAAACAATGAAATTCCTGCATATAAAGTATATATAATACACACACACATGGACTGTTCCGTACTATTGGTCTTCTGAGTGTAAGATAATATTTGGCCATTCAGTTGTCATATGACTCCTAAACGTCTATAAATAGTAAAATAGTTATCATTTTAGACATCTTATAATTTGAAAACTATCAGTTAAAACATAACATTAAAAACATAATTTTTTTAACATAGTTAGAACAAACTATTATATTTACTTACATATCTCATTAATTTTTGAAACATAAAAAAATATTTTTGTTACAAATTTTTTAATAGGAGACACTCTGTTGTTAACGAAAATGATATTAAAGCTAACTCGCATGATAAGTAAAAATATAATTAAGTTAAGGATTTGATTTGGTTTAGAGTTCTACCATCTACTTTTCGCAACCCGAGGGCTAATGAGACCAGGACCTACTGTTTAAAGCTTATTCCGAACAGCTACGAGCATCCATGCCCCAGTGGGATTCGAACCCACGAACTCCGGTACCGAAGGCCAGCACCCTAACCAATCGGTCATCGTTCGGCATAGTTCAGACGACAAATTTATTGTTTCAAAACATACTACAATATCTCAAAATGGCTTTGAACCTAAATTTGGATGTATTTAAAATACATGTATATATTTTCCAAAAATAATTAGAAAAAAATTTTCCCTTAAAAATTAAAAAATATATCACTGCATTACGAAAGGTAATACAATAATCAGATTTTTGTTATTACTGGATGCATGAAAAAACTGTAAAACTACTTTGGAGGTTTTCTACCAGACTTTCATGATATTTATTTTAGTTTCTGCTTGTAATTATATGTTTTGGCTTCTTAAAATGAATTTTAAAGAAGTTGAATTGCATGTATCTGCAAGTCCCACCTACAGATAAATGTACATATTCGCTATGTAAAACAATGAAATCCGTGGGTATAAAGTGTATACATACACATGCACATGGACGTACTGTTGGACTTTTGCATGTAAGATAGCATTTGACAATTAGTGGGTCATACGACTCTTAAAAGTATAAAAAATGCAAAATTATTATCATTTTCAACTTTTTATAGTTTGAAAACTACCAGTTTTACAAACATAAAATATTTAACATAGAACAGATTATTATATTTACTTACATATCTCATTAATTTTTAAAAACATAAAAAATTTTTGGCTGAGAATTATCTTTTACATGCTCAATAATTTGTTTATCTTCATTGTGTTATTTGTTTATCTTCATTCCTATAAAGTCTCCCGATACAGTGAATGCAGTTTAGAATCACGTTGAATTAATTTAGAAAAATAATTCCAAGTTTTCTTAGCTACGTCGAAATTATCGTTAAGTTCTTCCCAATTTTTGTGAAAGATAATAAATGGAGGTAAAGGAAGAAATTATCATTTCCACTACACCCTATATATATATATATATATATATATATATATATATATATATATATATATATATATATATATAATATAATATATAGTATTATAAATATATAATATAATTATATATATATATATAATATGATATATATATATATATATCTATATATATATAAAGAAATAATTGTGATAGTAGATACTATTTTTTGTTGATGACGGTGATAAAATTATTGCTAGAAAATAAAGGTAATCATTTCATTGCTACAAAAAAATTATCGACCATTAAATTTAAAATTATCACATATGTACCTAATATATTATTTAAGCCAAATGTAAAATAAATTTATTTACTTAATATCTAAGTTCAGTGATAAAACGTATGAAAATAATGCAGACGATATTTAAAGAATTTCAAATAAGAAATGATTAAATGAGATGGTTAAAGGAGTGACGTCATAATGCTAGAAAAAAATTATCTTTTCACGTATTTATTATGGGATAAAATGATAAATTTAATCTCCTGCTCTTAACCGGGGAAAATACTGCTTGAAAAGGAATTGGTATTAAGCCATCAAAAAGAGCGAAACGAGTGGATTTCGAATGCTTTAAAGATTACAGTATTTTTTGATGTGATATGAAGCATATTTATACTATTTTATTTTAGAATAGGATAATAGTTTAGGAGAAGATAACTTTACTCGCTTTGAATTTTACTAACCCTAACTCATCAAGAATCCAATATTGATGCCTCTATCTATTCCAGGTCCAACCGCTTCATAAATTATAGGACACTTGAATAGATAACTTAGGATATTATTTATAGGGGATAATTTTTAAGTGTGTTGCTACCAGTTTCAGATATTTACTTTTTCTTCGTTTTTATTTGATGATAATTTTT
>CM063501.1:140207749-140252749 GCA_032207245.1 Pardosa pseudoannulata
CCTCTTAATCTTTTGTACAATCCTGAATGAAATCATATATCTTGAAACATTGAAAAAAATCATATCTAGTATTTAAAAAGTAATTTAATGAATATAAAACAAAAATATCATACAAAAAATAATACGCTAATTAAATTATACAAGCTTTCTGCTGCGATCTCATGGGAATTTTCCTTTAAACGATTTTGCATTTTTATATTATACCACTTTGCAGAAATTAACTATTACAGTATTAGTAACATCAAATAGTGGTTCAATTTAAAGAGAAAACTACATTGCTACTGAAAATTGGTTTAATGATGCATTAATAAAGGCATGTGATTTGGACAGTTTCTTGATATTATTGAAAAAAAAAGTTGCTCAAATGCATCAGACCAGTATTATATTTATAGGTAAAAGACATATATTAGTTTAGACATATGAATGATGAAATATTGAAATTTTGAAAACAATATTTTGCATAGTTAAGTTTAAAAAAAAGTTTCCTTATCGGGTAAATATATTAAGCATTATGACATTTTTAAATGGTTAAAGCTCTGAATTTTAAAATGGGAGATTTAATTTATCTTGAATGTTTAAACATTTTAAAGGTTGATAATAGAAATAATTCTCAATTTGCCTAATTTGAAGAATCTGCTTTTTTTTTCTTTCACTAAGTACATTAGTAAATACATTTTCAAGATTTTTCACCCTAGGATGGTTTTATACCAAGTAGAATAGCAAACTAAATTCCTCATGTTCAAAGGCACAGATATAAGATAAACACATACAAATACTTTTATGATCACTCGTAGAAAGGACCATAGTTTATATATTCTTGATATATTTATCGTTTTATGGTAGTTTTACCATAGGTACTTATAGATGCTTAGGTAAATGCATTTTGAAGAACAAATGCCCTAGAACAAACATGTAGATCTTAGAATGGTAAATTGAATTTCCCTTGTTTAATACTTTATGGTCAATTTGTACAAAGTAATAATAGTTTATAAATTTCTAAACTGTCTACAGCTCAACAGTTGTTTCTTTCGGTGGATACGTAAATGGATACATTTTCAAGTCCAAGTACTCACTACCGGGATATACGTTTCAGTTAGAATGGCAAATACAGTTCCCCCTGTATGTCTAAATATTTCCATGATTACTCATGTAAAGTAATCCTAGTTTAGAATTCTCCAAAATGTCTACTGCTACACTGCACTTTCTTGAGTCTAGTTGAGTCTTAAGTCGATATATTTTTTAGTCCAGATGCACTACTGAGATTACGTTTCTGTTACAATGCAAATATAGTTTCTCCTATATCTTTAATTATTTTCTATATAAATCATCGTAAAAGGTAAGCATAGCTTAAGCTTAAAGGTTTTCATAGTGTCATCACTGCACAATAATTTCTTGCGTCTGAATACAAGAGTGTCTATATTTTTAAATCAAATATCCCTACTAGAATTACGTTTCTTTTACAATGGCAAATATAATTTTTCCTGAATATTTAAATATTTTTACTAACAATCGTATAAGGTAATCATAATTTAGATATTTTTATAATGTCACTACTGCCCAATAATTTCTTGCTGGATACATAAATGGATAAAATTTTATATCATATAACTCTACTACGATTACGTTTCTGTTACAACGGGAAATATAATTTTTCCTGCATGTTTATACATTTTTACTATCAGTCGTATAAAGTAATCATAGTTTAGAGATTTTTATAGTCATTTCTGTACAATGATCTCTTACTGGATACATAAATGGATAAAATTTTAAATCAAATAACCCTACTACGATTACGTTTCTGTTACAATGGCAAATATATTTTTTTCCTGCAAACATTTTTACAAGATCAGTCGTATAAAGTAATTATAATTTATAAAATTCTAAAATATCTATCACTCTACTGTTATTTCTTTCGTAAAACAATTTCAAGTCCAATTTACCGTAGTACGATTATGTTTCACTCAGAATGGCAAATATAATTTATCCTGCTTAAATATTTTTACGATCAGTCACACAAAGTAATTATAATTTATAAAATTCTAAAATATCTATCACTCTACTGTTATTTCTTTCGTAAAACAATTTCAAGTCCAATTTACCGTAGTACGTTTATGTTTCACTCAGAATGGCAAATATAATCTTTCCTGCTTAAATATTTTTTACGATCAGTCACACAAAGTAATTATAATTTATAAAATTCTAAAATATCTATAACTCTACTGTTATTTCTTTCGTAAAAATAATTTCAAGTCCAATTACCCTAGTACGATTATGTTTCACTCAGAATGGCAAATATAATTTATCTTAATTAAATATTTTTTACGATCAATCACACAAAGTAATTATAATTTATAAAATTCTAAAATATCTATAACTCTACTGTTATTTCTTTCGTAAAAACAATTTCAAGTCCAATTACCTTAGTACGATTATGTTTCACTCAGAATGGCAAATATAATTTATCCTGCTTAAATATTTTTTACGATCAGTCACACAAAGTAATTATAATTTATAAAATTCTAAAATATCTATAACTCTACTGTTATTTCTTTCGTAAAACAATTTCAAGTCCAATTTACCGTAGTACGATTAAGTTTCACTCAGAATGGCAAATATAATTTATCCTGCTTAAATATTTTTTACGATCAGTCACACAAAGTAATTATATTCTATAGATTTCCTAAATATCTACCGATCTGCAGCAGTTTCTTTCGGCTGGATACACGAGTGAACACATTTTGAAGCCAAATTATCTTTCTACAATTATGTTTCTCTTTAAACGCCAAACATAATATCTCCGGTATTTTAAATATTTTTACGATCCGCCGTACAAAGTAATCACAGTTTATAGATTTCTAAAATGTCTTCAGTAAAATCTTTCCCTTGGATACAAACGTAAATACATTTTCAAACCTAATTGTCTTAGTACTATTACGTTTTTACTAGAATGACAACTGCAATTTCTCCAGAGCGTTTGAATATTTTTACGATCAGTTGTACGAAGTAATCACACTTTATAGATTTCCAGAAAATCTACCGCTCTGCAGCAATTTCTTTCGGCTGGAGGCACAAATGGATGCATTTTCAAGCCCCATAGTACCAGAACGATTACGTTACCTCATAATACGGCCATACCGCTCTCATTTAGTTACATTCATTCATATATTTTTTCTTTCAGAAAAGCAAACCGGTGTCTACGCATAGTAACCAAGCGTGAGAACCTCTCGTAGTAGTCCCCCCATTCATTGAGGAGCAAGTTCACGATCGGTCGTAAATCTGTGGACCAATATAAGTCCCCCCCTCTCCCCCGTTCAAAGATCAAGCACCACAGCTACCGATGTTACGGCTACCGGTAGTGCCACTATCGTTTATCAAGTGAAACCACGTGATCGATAATTACGATATGCGCTGGGCCCCGGAATGGCTTTTAATTATAGCAGCCCGAGGCTTGTCGTGACTGTGCCGTTGTCTGTGCACCCGAAATTATAGGCCCCGCTGCTTAGCCGGGCCCCGCTATTATGTGGTAAGTCCTTTTTCGGTTCAGCTTCCAAATAGATAATAATAATAATAGCGAGAAGAAGATTTTTCTGTTCCTATGGTGTTGGATCATAATAATCGCTGGACCAGCAGTTCTTTTCATCTTAGCTGGCATACGCTAAGATCGCGATGGATCATGGCATGGTTATGTATATATATATTTTTTGAGTTTCGGGAATATCTTCTTTATTTTTTTTCCCTTACTTTGCTGTGCTGTTATTATTATGCGATCCCTACGGATCGTACGTGATTCCGATTCCCCCTATTGATGGAACGTTTTGTAAGAGATCTTCGGCTAATGATAAGACTCAAGATTGGATAGGGGAAAAAAAGGAGGTAAATAAATTATAAATAAAGAAGCACCTGTGTTCAGTAGCACCATAGGATCTTAGTCACCTGGCTTCGAAAATGAAATTAAGAACGTGTAACTGGAATTTAAAAATGAGAGTGTAAAACACCTGTCTGTTGAGAGGTTAATAAGACGAAATTGAAATTAGTACTGCCTGCTCAATGCACAATGTATAAAAGTATGGGAAATACTTTTAAATATAATACTTTTATATTTTTTATAATATTCCTATCTAGAATACTTTTCGGCTGATTCAACACCATTTTAAAACGAAAATATAAGAATGGGACACTTGTTAAGAGATTAGTTCATTAATACCCAGTCATTTTTGCCAAACTCATATTCATGGAGATCTGAAATCTAAATTATTATGGTACAAAAAAAAGGAAATAATTCAAATATTTTACTAATGCTGCATTAGTAATGTATTAAAAAATGCTGTAAGGCATTTTTGCCTTTTTAAACATTAGAGACAATGATGTTTTTAAAAGAGTAATTCAACCTTCAAATGCGTGGTGCTTTACTGGCAGTTCATTAAGAATATGACCACAAAATTATCACTTAATCGTTAAACCCAGAAATAAATACTATATCTTTAAACATTAAAATAAATCCTATCAAGTATTTAAAATATAATTTAATGAATATAAAACATAAAAATCTCATGGGGACACCGCGGATTCGTTTACGGTATTTAAATTATATAAACTTTCTGCAGCGATCTTGTAAAATTTTTCCTTAAAAGGATTTTGTATCTGTATGTTGTGCCACTTTTCAGCAATTGACTGTATTTAAATAACTGTAATTTAAACAACAGTGGATATTACACTAAATCCTCATTATTGACCAGCTGTCATATTAATTATCATAAGATGTCATTAATAAAGCTATCTTTGTGATAACAGATATATTTGGTATCACATGTAAACACAATACTGTAAAGTGAAGCTTTATAATAGATAAAACTATTTCACATGATGTCTGTCGAAGTTCCGAACGATGGTGTAATGGAGGAGCGCTGCTCATCGGAATCGAAATGGTGGGCTCGAATTACACTACTGGCATGGATGTTCGCAGCCTCTCGCAATTAGATTTAAGGTGTAGGTCCTGGTCTTATTAGCCCTCGTGCAGCAAAACAATATACCGTAGTGCTCTAAACCAAACCAAAACAAACCTGCCGAAAATGTGAATTTATATGTGAGGTTTGGAACATCCAAAAATGTCGATTCAAATGAACATAATGATAAGCAATAGCATGCTCTCGAAAATTTGAGAGATTCTTTAGAGACTAAAGGGAAACTTCGTTCTGAAAAAAGATATTAATACATACAAACATTTTTCACCTGTCCCTAGAAAAGAATGCTAGGCATTAATGATTAGTAACAAGAAATTTAAATCACTACTGGCCATTGAGGATGTATAGATCATTCTATTACAGAAAACACACGTAGAGAGATAATATTTAAACATTTTTAAATGGTTAGAGAATGGTTTTTGATTCAATTCAATACAATCTTAGTACATAAAACCGAAAGCATAAAAGGCTTGTTTGCGTAGAATAAGACGAAAGTAAAAGCAGTAGTGGCTGTTGAATTTATTGTAGGGTTCTATTAAGGAAGACATATTTTACGAAATAATTTATATATTTTTAAATGATCCTGGAAGGAATTTGGCTAAGTTCAATATAGTCTTAGTACATAAAATTGAGAGACTAAAACGATTGTTTCCTAGAAGTTTGTAGCATGAATATAAAAGTAAAACTAGCAATTGAATTTGTAGAGGATTCCATTAAGAAAAAATATTTTCTATAATGATATTTAAATATTTTTATTGATTGTGGGATGATTTTTGGTTAAGTACAGCACTGTTGTAGTACATAAATTTTAGTTCATAAGTTTCAGTAGCGAATCAGCATTCTCTGACTGTACTGAATTTAGTCCCGTATTACGAGGTTTTCATTTTTTGGTATAGTATCTATTGCAAATGTTTTCAGACAATTTGCCTTTATTTTATCAACATTTATTGTTGTATTTATTAAACAAAATTGCACACGACTGATAAGCTAATGAAGCTCAATAAATATTTTACCCTGAATTAATTCTGATTAAACTTTTCGATACCGAGCATTCAGTATAGAGAAAAATATGAGAAATAAATTTATAAAGCGCATTGTACGTAAAAGGACTAAAATAAATGTCTAGAAAATTAACGTATAAAAATTTATTGCATTATTAATCTTAAAAAAGTACTACAATAAACATTCTATTATCTTAATAAATAAAACTTTCTAAGGACGCTTTTTTTCTATTTATTAAATAAATATGATAAGGTCAAAAACCGAAATTTATAGTACAATAAATATAGATCTGCAAAATCTAAACAAAATAGAATTCTCATGCAATATTTGAATAAATAGGAGCATTATAATAAGTACCTTAAAAAGAAGTATTTTAAATATCAATATAATATTTTCTGTAAATAAAGATTTTTGTAAACATTATGTCAAAAACTAAATTGCTAAATTATTATAGAATATTAAATTTATATTAATGAATGTCTATTGTTATAATGCTATATATAATATTTTTATATTTTTGTACATGAATTATATGTAATATAAAATCCAACATAAAATGCTACTGACTTCAAGAAATATGGATATTTTTAATTCAGCTAAATTTGAATAATATTAAAATTACATTCAATTTATGCGCATATATGACATAAATTTTGTTTTAAACTAAAGAATTAAAATAAAAGTCATAGTTTTGCACCATTTTAACGATAACATGACACTTTTGAAGACTCGTTTACCTCGCCTCCGAAAAAGCTTCTTTCAATTTATTTTTAACGTTACGTGTTCCACGCACATTCAGCTGTGAAAATCTTATGACAGTTTTCAGTAAAAATATGATAGGATAATAACAGAGACACTTGTCCCTTGTTTGCCCATGATTTCTTTAGAATTTGTGTCAGACGAGGTGCGGTTTTATAGAAGAATATGTTGAATTATGTCACACATTATTTCTCAATTTAAAGGAATTTAGGTGTTGGCTTTTATTTGTTCAACTTCGCAGTGCTGGATGGTTTAGTTTCTTCTTTTTTTTTTCTTTCTCAGCTGAATTATTTATTTTCTACTGACGAATCTCTATTGCTGAATATATTTTCTTATCTTCTTTGAAAATATCTTTTTAGTTCAGTACTTGAGTTTTAGGTTTGGATCTCTAAATTTAGAGAAATAAAGTGTGGTACAGAGAAAAGGAAATCCTTCACTTAAAAATAATGTTAACCCACACAACAAGGTCATAAATTAAAGTGAAGTGATTTCAATGAAATGCTTACGAATATGCTGTATTTTATTTCTTAATAAACATTTTACAAATTAGCTTCCGAATACAGATTCAATGCTTGAGTTTTAGGAGTTTGGTTCTCTAAATTTGGACAATTAAAATGTACTACAAAGAAAAAGAAACTCTCCCTTTTTTTAAAAAAATATTTTCGACACAATATTGCTATACGAAAAGCGAATAAGTGATTTCAATGAAATATTTCTGAATGTATTGTGCTTAATTTCTGAAAAAGGGTTGTACAGATTAACTCCTGAATACAGATTCATCACTTAAGCTTTAAGTTCAGGCCTCGATGGGAAAAGTATGCTATAATAGAAAATAAAGCCGTATTTTTATTAATTTAATAATCCCGCAATATCACCTAAAATTAAAATAAAACGATTTCAATGAAATGCTTACCAATATGTTGGGATTTATTTTTCAATAGAGATTGTATATATTAACATCTGAATATATATTCAGTTCTTGAGTTTTAGGTTTGGGTCACTAGAGAAAGAAAGTACGCTACAAAGTAAATGAAAACATTAACATTTTTTTTAATTTAACAATCTCACAATATCACCATAAATTAAAGTGAAGTGATTTCAATGAAATGCTTAAGAATATTTTCGGATTCATTTTTCAATAAATATTATACATATTAACTTCTAAATGCAGATTCAGTTCTTGAGTTTTAGGTTAGGCTCTCTAGAGAAAGAAATTACTCTACAGAGAAAAGGAAAACATTAAATTTTTTTTTAATTTAACAATCCTACAATATCGCCATAAATTAAAGTGAACTGATTTGAATGAAATACTTACGAATATTTTCGGATTTATTTCTCAATAAAGATTGTACAGAATAAGTTCTGAATACAGATTCATTTGAGTTTTAGGTTTGAGTTTTTAGAGAAATAAAGTGTACCCGCCAAAAAGAAAACGTTCATTTTTTAAAATTTAACAACAGTACAATATCGCTACAAATTAAAGCGAAGTGATGTATTTTATTGAAATGCTTACGAATATATTGGGATTTATGTCTCAATAAAGAGTGTACAGATTAACTTTAGATTCAACATTTTAGTTTTAGGTTAGAACTTCTAAATTCTATATTACAAAGAAAAAAAAATCCCTCCATTCTTTTATAATATGCAAATACGCATAAATGTATATGATATCTATTATGCAGTTTATATGATAGATTGTGTATGGTATGGGAAGTGATTTCAATGAAATGTTTACGAATATGTTGGGATTTAGTTCTGAACAAAGATTGTGGAGTCTGAATACATATTAAGTACTTGAGTTCTATGTTTGGACCTCTAAATTTAGAGAAATAAAGTGTGCGACAAAAGAAAAGAAGCCTCTAATTTTTTAAAATATAACAACGGCTGTGCTACTGAGGCTCAGAAACAAGGTGTACATATTGAAGGAAAAAATTATCATCTTCATTAAATAAAAATCACAAATAAGTTTACAAAGTCCACTGCTTTTAAATAGGTTATAAGATTATGTGACATATTACGGCTTTATCATATGTCAATCTGTATGAACTGAAACAGTTAGGATTAAGTTTACATATTATTTTCCGAACGAAAATTTCTAGGCTTTTTTTTATAGTTTTGTTTTATAAAAAATATTTTTAACAGATAAAATAAACTTATCATACGTCAAACTGAACCTAAGTGAATCATATGGTTTTTTTTCCGTTAACTCATGAGAACTCTATGTATTCTTCATTGAAAAAAATCCGGAACTGCCTTTTTAATGCTTAAAGATTGCCTTGGGATAAGGCTTTTAGCCTGCAAAAGTAATCTTGACCAGATTCGTATGAAAAAGCAAGTTTATGAATATCACAACTTTAAGCCTTTCTCTATCTGGTACATCATATATGATATAAACATATAATGCCTTACATATTTGTGTAACATGTAATACAAAATGTATTATATTTTAAATGGAAATTGTTAATGTGTACAGATTGCCGTGTAATAAGGCTTTTAGCTTGCAAAAGTAATCTCGTCCAGACTCGTATGAAAACACAAGCTTATGAATAACATAACTTTAACCCTTTCTATATCTGGTACATCATATATAATATAAACATATAATGCTTTACACGTTTGTGTATTACATGCGACACAAGATGTACAATATTTTGAATGGAAATTTTTAATGGGTACAGATTGACATGTGATAAAGCTTTTAGCTTGCAAAAGTAACCTTGACTTGGCTCGTATGCAAAAACAAGCTTATGAATATCATAACTTTAACCATTTTTCTATCTGGTACATCATCTATAATATAATCATATAATGCCTTACACGTTTGTGTATCACATGTGATACAAAATGAACTGCATTTTGAATGGAAAATAATTAGTATAGTGTCTTAAATTTAGTTATACTTTTTATACTATTTATCTATATTTTTAGATGTCTGAAACTTAAAGCTTTATATATTATACACATCGTATGATTCTCTCACAAGTGAACAGCCAAATTGTTAAAGACAATCACGTATAAGTCGTAGGATATTAAAAACATTGATTCTTTAATTGATTTCTAAGAACTGATTTTAAGATAGTGAGGTATCATACATAGAAACATTGTCAGTAAAAAAATAATTTGGATTCAAGAAATAAACTTTTATTTGGAGCATTTTAAACTATATAATATGCACACGATATGATTCTCTCACAAGTGAACAGCCAAAAGGGTTAAAGACAATTATGTATAAGTCTTAGGATATTAGGAACATTGATTCTTTAATTGATTTTTAAGAACTGATTTTAAGATAGAGAGGTACCATATATAGAAACATTGTCACTAAAAAAATAATTAAATAATTTGGACTCAAGAAATGAACTTTTATTCGGGGCATTTTAAACTTATATATAATGCACATCATATGATTCTCTCACAAGTGAACTGCCGAAGGGTTAAAGACAATTATGTATAAGTCTTAGGATATAAGGAACAGCGATTCTTTAATTGATTCCTGAGAACTGATTTTAAGATAGAGAAGTATCATATATAGAAACATTTTAAGTAAAATAATAATATGGACTCAAGAAATAAACTTTTGTTCGGGTCATTTTTTAATTCAAAATTAATTTAAAATGTAAACTTAAATGAAATAAAGTCCAAAATAATAGTTTAAAAAAACTATTTAGCTATTGCCTATAAATTCCCTTCACTTTTCTAAAGGCATAACAAGAAGCTCGTTTTAGTTTGAAAAATTAATAGTAAACAGATGACTTATAAACAAAATAACTTTAAAAGCCATGAAAATTTTAAAGCAGCGAACTTATATCAGTAACTTAAAGACCATGCAATGAAAGTCATGGAAAATATTAGAAACATTAATTTTCTCGTTGATGGCTTACAGTACATTTTAAGATGGAATCGTGTCATATATCAAAAAGATTATCGATGGAATAAGAAAAATTCGATCCAAGAAAGAAAAGGTACTTATCTTTAGATTCATTCATTATCTAAATACTCCAGATAAAATACGAGATAATCTGAATGACTCCACTATCCCAATCCTTTATAGTGATATATTATAGGCATAAAAGGCTGTGAGCTTGTTCGGGATGTCAGCATTTATCAATCTATCGTGAAGTATACTACAAAAATCTATCTTGCTATCAATCAATTTTTCTCATTTATGCTATAAATAAGAGGGTATAAAAAGAGTTTTTTTCTTTACGGAAACTTCTTTGGGGCATAAATTGGAGCACCATGTATTTTTAATAGTGAAAGTCCTAGATTTCAAAGTAGTTTTTAGAGACATATTTAAACATGTATGAGATCCCAATAAAAATTTTTAGATGTTCAGAAATTTTTGTAAGCAATTTTGGATTTTGGTTTGGTTTGGAGAGCTACTGTCTACTGTTTTGCTCATAAGGGTTAATGAGACCGGGACCTACTGTTTAAAGCCGATTCCGATGACTACGAGCATTCATCCAGAACTGAGATTTGAACCCGTGAACTTTGGTACCGAAGAGTGGCGCTGTACCATTTGGATATTTTTCTCACCATGAAGCTTAATTCTGAATTTAAATATAAACAAAAATCCGTAAACTAGTTAATAAATGCGCTATATCTTATGCTTAAATACAATACTGGAAGGATGTTAGACGTTTAGTTCTATGTTACTATACATATATATATATATATATATATATATATATATATATATATATATATATTATATATATATATATATATATATATATATATATATGTATATATATATATATATATATATATATATATATATATATGTATATATATATATATATATTTATATATGTATATATATATATATATATATATATATATATATATATATGTATATATATATATATATATATATATATATATATATATATATATATATATATATATATATATATATATATATATATATATATATATATATATATATATATATATATATATATATATATATATATATATATATATATATATATATATATATATATATATATATATATATATATATATATATATATATATATATATATATATATATATATATATATATATATATATATATATATATATATATATAGTATATATATATATACATGGCCACCATACGAAGAGTACCGGTAGCTGTAAGATGCAGCCTTTTAAATACCAGTTCAACCTCGGCTTAAATTCATTCCATGGCACTCGAGCATGCATGACGCAGTATGCACGGAGAGCTTTTTAAACATTATCATCTTAAAAGGTATGCAAATACTGTTGTTGATATGTCCAATAGATTGTTTTTTTCTTGCACCGGCAGTGACGTCATTTTTTGTTTTTCTAATTTTTCTCGTAAAGTATGGATCGTACAGGAAAGCCTCTTTGGAAAGTTTTTATGTACCACCAATGAGGGATCTAACTGTGCAAATTTTATGCGGTCGTTTTGGGACAACCTGTATATATAGGAATATTAATTACTATGCAATGCTACACATTCCTATAATTACTGTGCATTAAGGGATGTGTAGTTTTATTTAATTCTCTTCCCAGATAAGAGAATAATCTTCACTGGTCCTTTCTACAGAAATATTTCCTGGCTACGGCCAATAAATCATAGTTATTTTAAATTTAGCATCTTTGGAATGAATTTGATTGTTCTTATTCACCCGTAAATGTCCAAACTGTGTTGTTGGTGTTACTGATGTCATTTGGTCAAACCAAGCACGATTGACTTATACGCTACTTGTATTACGGTAAAGGAGTGCGCCTTTCGTTTTAACGAGCCACGCTTGGGTGAAAGTACGACTTTAGCTTAAATGTGTCCTCGTAATTTAGAATCAGAGACCAAGCAGAAGACCCATAGGTTTGGATTGTCACCAGCAGAGGTATTAACTGAGAACTTTCAGGTTTGATTTGGTTATTGTTGGTCTACTTTTTGCAACACGAGGGCTAATGAGACCTGTACCTACTGTTTAAAGCCGATTCCGAACGGCTACGAGCATTCATATCATAGTGGGATTCGAACCCACGGACTCAGGTTTTGAAGGCCAGCACCTTAACCAATCGGCCATCGTTCGGCCATCGAACTTGGAGAACATTGAGACCACGAACATATTTTATGTGCCCCAGTCACTTTTAAAGAACACGGTGGATCTCAGGTCACCTGGGGCTCCGAACCCTCAACCCTCTAGTTACGAAAGCGTTGTTTGTGCCGAATAAGCTGATAGGAGTCTCCAAAATGTGTAAAAATATTTATTCATTTGTCATAAATAAACAGTCATATTACCTATAAACAGTCTTATTTTTAAAAAAAATTGTGTAAGATATTGCTTTGTTTTGGGCATTATTGTTTGTTCACAAGACTAATTTCTTTTATTTTACATCGCATTTTCCAAACTAAAATTTACATACATACATCAAATTTTATGTATCATCAGTCTTTACGGTCACGCATTAAAAAGTAGTCTGTCTGACAGCAGGGCCGTAGCCAGAAATTATTTTCGGAGGGGGACCAAGGGAGAAAGACATCTTTATTTGTGAATGATACTTCAACTGATGTAAGGGAAAGCACTGTATTTCCAGGATACACTGCCGGAAATACAGTGTTGTATTTTCGGCCAGCGGCCTAGCAAAACTTTTATGGTCTCAGCGGTTTCTTTTCTAAGAGAATAACTGTCCTTGTTCACGAACAGCTAGGCAGATAGCACATAAACACACAAATGTGGAACATTGTCTATCTACAAAATGGTCGTTCAAAGTTTCGGGGGGGGGACCAGTCCCCCAAATCCCTCCCCCTACCTACGGCCTTGTCTGACAGTAATTAAAACAATTTCTTTTTTTCATCAAAGTCTTATTTACTCTCTGTTTCATTCACCTCGTTGTTTATACTTTCACACTTTCATTTACAATTTTCTCACAAATAAGCGAGTGCAAATAATCACCTTTGAGATATTTTCATTTTCTGCCATTATTAAATCACACATTTCAGAAACCAATTGGTAGATTATTACATACATTACCGATTTAGTCATTAATATGAAGCTGTAGCGTACAATATTAACCTAGTTTTCTCCCTTTAATTTTGTGCATCATTACTGAAGTTGTTGAAGCTTAACGTATTTATTTTTTTATTATTCTTTTTATAGTTTGATCTCATTGATTTCACCTAAAGGAAACATAACTCTTGAGAAAGATGATAAATGGATCAATACTTTCCCAGCATTGTTCCAGGTGTTAAGGGATTCTCTGAAGCTAAAAACTAATATTTCAATTATATTTTTTTGTGGAAAAAAAGCTCAGCAAGGATTTACGGTAGAATTACTTTACGTCATAAATACGGTTTTATTGTAAATCTAGGTATTATACTGCCATTAATACCAAATTATTTCCTTATCAGACTTTTCTTATTCATCAATGGACATTACTATTGTGTTCTATTGATAAAAGACATACCACTTTTTGCAAATACTCAATATAAAGATAATTACATGAAAGTCATTTCATCTTCTAAATGTGAAAATTACCTTGTGAGTGAAGATAATTTCTGGTTTCCACATAATTGAAAGCGTAAAGTGCGGTTTACTTCTATTTATTTAAAACGTGTCATGCTTCGTTTTACAAAAACTAATCAATTTGGACGGTTAGATTTCAATAGAATGTAGTTCTAAAGAAATGTTTTAAATTTTTTCCAAATACTACTAGATTTCACACGTAGTAAGTTTCATAATACCTTTTTAAAAGTTGAGCAAGAATATGTGTCGTGTGAATTATTTTTAACTAGGTAATAATTACCTAAATCTGTAGAAAAAGTTGATGGTTGATTTATAATTCAAAGCATGCTTCCAATACATTTTCGATTTTTTTTCCTACATATATATATACATATACATATAAATATACATATACATATACATATATATATATATGTATATATATGTATATAGGTATATTTATATGTATATGTATATATGTGTATATATATATATATATATATATATATATATATATATATACAGAGATAGAGAAGCCTTAAATAGAAACAGGGGTATTGATACTATTTATTTACTATTTATTTTTGATAACATGTTCTATTTTAAGGATATGAACGTCTTCCATTACCAAAGTGGAGTACAACGCAATGTATTTGCATCCATTTTCGAATTTTTTTTCCTTCGTTCTGAAATTAAACGAGAGAAATAACCGCCGCCTTCTTTGGTTTTGAATAATATTTAAATAGACAAAATATAAAATCCCATTTTTTAAAACTCACTTCCATCAAGGATAGTGGAATAATCTAAAAATTTTCCTTCGAGAAAATCACAGATATCCGCGCTACAATAAAATAACCGCAATTTGTGCCAGAAAAAAATAAATTATATAAAAAATAATTCCAAAGCATGAAAACGGAACACACGAACGGTTTATTTTGATCCGGGCAAACCCATGACAATGCACATCTTCTTTTTGGATATTCCTTTATTTTTCAATTCCTCCAAGAATGCTCTAATAACAGCATATGTGATCCAACCAAGCATGTCTGTCTATTGAGATCCCATCAACCCCGCGGCACTATACCGTGTGATGGAGTCTAGTTTCTCGGTGTGACGACGTCCCAAATAGCTTTTTTCCAACAGCAGGTTCCTCTAATATATATTTCTTAGCGGTGCATATTTATGTTTCTGGCTAATAACGGGGATCTTTGAAGAGGTCCACATTTTTTTACCCTCTTGCTTGGCGACGTCCTCCAGTCATTACGTTTTGTTTTCTCTGAAACTGTACATGCTAATCTTTGCATGTCCTCAGGCCATATCGGTACCGATGTCACTTTGAGACGTAATGATAGGTAAGAGGTTGGCTTTTTTTTTCATGGCTGGCACTGGAGGTTTCCGTAAATTCAACATGTAATATTCTTCATGACATAGGAACATTTCAATTACGGACCTTGCTAAGCAAAATGAAATATTAATGTATTCCATTAGCGACAAGCTTGATACCTATTTATATTGTGTCTCCGTATAAATAAAAAAGACTATTGTAGTAAACACCTGATTTGCAGGACTAGTTGGATAGTTTATTTTTCCCTATCATTGAATGCAACAATCAATAGAAGAAGTAGGCTGTAATATGCTCAATATGTACTCATTAGTTTTTTTAATATTATTATTTGTAAGTAGATATCACAGACTATAATTATAAACAGATCTATAAATAGACGTAATTGCATGCTTGTATAACAGAAAATAGATTCCAATATACTGCGTTGTACTCCACTTTCGTAATGGAAGATGTTAATGTCCTTAAAATAGTACATGTTATCTGAAATAAATAGTTAATAAATAGTATCAATACCCCTGTTTCTATTTAAGGCCTTTCTTTCGTATATATACACACACACACATATATATATATATATATATATATATATATACATATATACATATATATATATATATATATTATTAATATATATATATATAATATATATTATATATATATATATTATATATATATATAAATATATATATATATATATATATATATATATATATATATATATATTATATTATATATAATATATATATATATATATGTATATATATATATATATATATATATATATATATATATATATATATATGTTATATATATTTAAATATATATATAATATATGTATATGTATATGTTTGTATGTGATATATTGTATCCGTATATATCTTTGGTCCTGTATGTACAAAAAAAAAATGAAACATTATTTATTTTAAATAAATATATATATTATTCCGTATATTTATATATATTTATATATATATATATGTATATATATATTATAATACTCTATATTTTTATATATATATATATATATATATTTTATATAATCTTATTATATTTGTTTGGCAATTTATACTACAAATTGATATTATGTGTTGTGTGTGTGTGTGTGTGTGAGTTTTTTAGTGTTTACCGCATAAATCTGCACAGCTAGATTCCTCGTTGGGAGTACATTAAAAATTGCCCAAAGAAGCGTCCTGTACGATCCATAGTTTACGAGAAAATTACAAAAAAACAAAATTGGGTCCCTTCGGTGCAAGTTCAAACACTTTAAACGTTAAAATTCGTTAGTTGTTTCCAAAAATACAAAAAGTATAAAATTCCGACGTGAATTCAAGGCTAAAACTATGTCAGTCAACCATAATTTTTTTGAGGGATTTGGAAAAAATATAGGGAAACTAAACGAAAATCTCTAGTTTTTCCAATAATGCAAAAAATAAAAGTTTTGATGAATTCAAGACTACAAAACTAATGTCAGGGCTTCCCAGGCAGTTCTGTAAAAATACCTGTATCTGTAACCTGTGATCTCGAGTTTTCACGTGTTTCACCCTTTTATCCCGTTCTGAAGTTTTTAGTTTAGTTTGAGCACTACGCGGTCTAATCATTTTGCTACACATGAGGTAAAGAGATTGGGAACCTACTGTAATTAGAACGACAACGAATAACCATACCAGGAGTGGGTTTAAAATCACGGACTTCTGTACCAAACAACAGCGCTGTACCATTGTCCATCGTGCGGTAGCTCTGAAGAGATTTTCGTATTCGTATCAGGCCTTAGACTATAGATAATTCAGGCAAAGTTTCCCTAAATTGAATTGATTTGGAAATCTAAAAGCATAGGTAGGAAAGTAAAGAAAAATAACGTTAGTTGTTTCCAATAATTCCAGAAACATAAAAGTTCCGATGGAAACTCAAGACAAAAACTAATGTCTGTCAACCATAATTTTCTGAGAGGTTTTAAAAATATCAAGAAACTGACGAAAACCTCAAGTTTTCACGTCTTTCACCCCTTTACCTCGTTCTGAAATTTTTAGTTTAGTCTGAAAAACTACGCTCTAAATGTTTTGCTACAAATGAGCTAATGAGAGCAAGAACTATTGATGTTTATTAGAATGACTACGAATAACCATACCAGGAGTGGGTTTAAAATCACGGACTTCTGTACCAAACAACAGCTATCTACCATTATTCATCGTCCTGTATCTCCGAAGTGATCTCTGGTATTTGTATTATGCCTTAGACTATATATAATTATTATAATTATTAATCATAAATCTAAATTAAAAAGGAAACTAAAAGAAATCTTGTAATCCAATAATTAAAAACATAAATTCAATAAACAGAAAAATAATTCTGTTACATAATTTTCTGAGATTAAAAATATAAGAAACTGACGAGAACCTAATTTTAGCTTTCATTTACCTTTAAGATTTTATTTAGTAAAAACTACTCTAAATGTTTTCACGCATGACAAATGAAATGAATTTTTGTTCCCTTAGAACGATGCGAAAAGTGGGAAAATCTCACTTAGTACAAACACAATTCATTATACGTCCTATATTCAAGTGATTAATGTATTACATTAGACTATAAATAATTATATAATTATTAATCTATTTAACATATACACAAATTTCCAAGAATGAATACTCTTTAAAAAAAAACGTCAAATACACATCAAGAACAGATATTTAAAAGTTAAAAAATACATAAAAACAATAATATGCTTTGGTATAATTATACGTGTATAATAATTATATTCTGTACTTTCGAATTTATGAATTTTTGTTTTAAGAGTGTGGGAAAAGGAAATTAATATAATTAAGCATGTTATTTGTATTACAAAATTACATTAAAGCTGAAAATGTAAAGTAAAGTATATCTTTTAACTATCCTATCAGATTCTAAAATAAATTGGTAACAGATGAAAAGAAGCAGGTACAAAATACAATAAAAAAAATACTTAACTTTAAAAACGTATTGTCCCTTCCCTTTTGAAGCAGTGCTATGTCCTTTTTAGATATTTTCGTGAAAATTAAAGTGAGTAAATTTATCTTCTCCTACTTTCAATTCTAAAATAAAATTTATAAAATGCTTCATATCACATATATTTCTTAATGAAATCCATCTTTTTAGTGTTATGTCTTATTTCAAGATATTTTTATTAATAACACATTATTATTTATCATTTTGACATTTCTTCTACATTATGATATTCCTTTAGTGTCATTTATATTTCTTATTTTAAATTATTTAAATACCATATTATTATATGAACTTAGATACTATTAATAATTATTTTATATTTGATAATATAAATTAGGTACATATGTGATAATTTAAATTTAATTTTAAATTTAATCATCGATTATTTTTTGTTGCTATGGAAATTTTATCACCGGTATTCACAACAAATTCTATCTACTTCCAGAGTGTAGTGGAAATGATAGTTTAATTCCTTTACTTCCAATAATTACTGTGGCCCCAAAAAATTGAGAAGAACTTAACAATAGGTCCAACGTAGCTAAGAAAACTTTGAATTATCTTTCTACATACTACATACATAGTATCGGGAGCCTTCAGAGGAATATGAAGATAAGTAAATTATTGAGTTTGTACCAGATAATTCTCAGCCAAAAAATAAACCATTTTTTTACCTGCCTCATAGGGTACTTTACAATTCTGTCAAATTAAAAAGTTTACTGATCCCATTATATGACGGGCTATATGCTAGTTTTATAAAATGAAATAATGTATACGCTATGATAAAATATTTATTCATTATATGTTGATGAAGATTAAAAACACTCTCTGCTCATAAAATTATCTTATCGAAATATCGAAGTTTCAGTCAAATTTCAACAATCTGAAATTATTGTCGTCGTAACGGACTTGTAATCTTACAAAATAGTATAGGTCTCAATTAGTTCTGTTATTAGTTTATTTATTTCTTGTCTCCTAGAACAAGGTTTAAATAATTAATAAGGACAACCCGAACTAAACATATCAAGACGAATGTAAATCAGCTTCAATTAAATGTAAAAACGGATCTGTAATTATTCATTCATCTGATGTCATTTCAAGAAAGGTCCAACTCATCGCTACTTGATTACAAGCTGTTCATTCTTTTGTATGCAATTTAGTTACATCTGCTGTAGTCTAGACAGACACTCCCGGCAAAATAATGAATTTAAAAAGAAATTAACTAACATTTGTTTATATTATATTCGTATTTTTTTAAGAAATGTGCTCCTTTATTTGCCCTACTGATTTAATTTACTTAATTACTTTCGAAGCTGCTAATTTGTGTGGATTCCCACTGATATTTTGCCAGATATATAGATGCATTGTTTTGATGATTAAATGTGATAAGGTCATTTTTTTCTGCTTGAAGAAGTTACTAATTTGGGACTTATTGCTTAGAGCTAAATAGGACAGGAATGAATTCCTGTCAATCGCAATACTGAAACGCACATATTGAACTGAACTTCATTCATCAATGTTTTGGGCCTTGTCTACCATTGTAGCCAGAGCATTAATCCTACTAGAAAGATTTTTTTTCAGCAATAATTTCTTATCAATATCCTCTGTTATTTAAGGTACTATTGTATGGATATTTACCAACAATAAATATTAAAGGTTTTGTCAAAAATAAATTTTTGACTTATAAATTAGCCTCCATTAACTCCAAAAATAGAAATTTAGGAACATTTTATATAACTGCTTTATGGTTTACTTAAAAGTTTTATCTATCCTCTATTATTTAACGTATATTGGAATGGATGTTTACTTACAATAAGTAAATTAATACTTCTGTCAAAAATACATTTTTGACTTATAATTTAGTCTCCATTACCTCCAAAAATAGAAACATAGCGACATTTTATATAACTGCTTTATTGTTTACTTAAATATCTTATGAAGTATATATCCTCTATTATTTAAGGTATATTGATATGGATATTTAATTATAATAAGTAAATTAAAATTTTCATCAAAATTACATTTTTGACTTATTAATTAGCCTCCATTACCTCCAAAAATAGAAACTTAGGGACATTTTATGTAACTGCTTTAGTGTTTACTTTAAAGTCTTACGAAGTATATATCCTCTATTATTTAAGGTATATTGGTATGGACTTCAATTTACTTATTGTACTAACATTAATAAATTAAAGTTTTGGTCAAAAATACATTTTTGAATTATAAATTAATTTTAGGAAGTCATTATATCTATATATGCATCTCACAGTAAAATTGATTTAAAGCTACTATTTTTCATATTATACTGATTTTAATTGAATAAAAATTATATTGTGGTTTTTTACCACATTTTTATGGGTTATATTAATGTCTATTGTAAATGGAAGTTAAATATCAATTTTGGAATTAATGAATTTTACTTCAAAGCCAACAAAATTAACTTTAAGTCTTTATAAATCAGCCATAACTTATCTATGTATAATAAACATGTAGCTAACATAAAACTCATCCTGTAACTGTAGCTCCTTTGTTTTAAATGACATATAACGTAAAATTCCAAGTGACAGGAAAATCTATTGATCTTACGGGGCCTTAGAACTGACCATATTGGATTCCTTTAGTTCAATATTAACCCATGGAGGAAATATATATAACTTGCACTCAAAAATTTATTTTAAACAGCCTTTTTCAAGTGACTGAATAAAATAAAGTTTTCTCCAACTCTTTTTAGAAAGGAAGTGAGAAAGTAATATTTAATTTTAAATCAACTGTGAATACTTTTGATATGTTTTTCTTTTGAACGAAAATACAAATATTTAAAAAAGCAAAGAATAATTTTCTGTGTGAACAAAAGTCAAAGTTTGTTTCAGGGAACGGTGGACATTAAAAAACTTTTCAAAATTCTTACTAAAGAAATTATAATTTGAACTTAATTTAAAGCTTAACTAAATAAACTGTATTTAAAATATTTTTTAAAAACAGAATTTTAGTTTTAATTTCAATTTTTAAAAGTATTTCTAAGTTTATAAATTGTTTCTTTAAAACTTGTTTTCGAATTTTTATTTTATTTTTT
This sequence comes from Pardosa pseudoannulata, assembly GCA_032207245.1. NCBI lineage: Eukaryota > Metazoa > Arthropoda > Arachnida > Araneae > Lycosidae > Pardosa > Pardosa pseudoannulata. The sequence goes on from CM063501.1 coordinate 140,229,350, forward strand.
CTTCAATATTACTTAAAATATCAATTAAATGTATTTGGATATTATTTTGTGGAAAAATGAAATAGGTAACTTCTAGAAAAATTTTATTTATCTGTGTAGAATTTTAACTGAAGAATAGAACTTTCTAAACTTCAATTGAATTTTAAATACTTAAATTAAGCTGAAATATAAAAGATGTGTCCATATTTGTCTTAATGTATGCTAGGAGTGTTTGCTAACTATTTTGATGTAATCTAGGAAAAATTAAGTAGCAAAATATATTAGGAGGAATGAAAATGAATAAAAATTTCATAAAAAGTTAATTATTAATGTTTTTTAATTTAACGGTATTAATTTACCCATAATTCAATTTATATGTGTGCCAAATTTCATAACTGAAATTCAATAATTTATAAAAACACATTGTATTGTCAAAAATCTTTTTAAAGTTTATTTGCACTGAAGCGTAACTTTTGATATGTTTGGTACAATTAGACTCATACATTCTTTTTAAAGTCGATCCTGAAGGGCTACAAAAAAAAAAAAAAAAACACCATGGCAGGAACGGATTTGAAACCTTAGACTTCAGGGAAGAAATGTTACCACTGACCTATTCGGTCTCTCTTTGGTACTGTCAGCTTTTTGATAGCTCTTTGTACTTTACGTTTGAAACTATTTCCCCATTCTCACGAAAAAAAATGGCACTGATTTTAAACTTACTTCTATTGAGGGCCATTTTGAAATATATATTTACAAGGCATTTGAATAATTTGTAGATATTTATAAATTTTGAATAAATGTGGACGTTTTTATATCTATATATGCAGCAAGAGAAAAAACATTTTTAAAAATGTAAGAATAAATCTTTTCTAATGCAGTCTATACTTTTAACATAACACATAACATGTTATTCAAGCTATATTGATATAGAATGTACAATTTATTCTTCATCAGTAAAAATGTATGCTCCTGCTTTCTTACTACTTTACAGTAATATAAAGCTTACTTTTGAGAACATATACATGCACTTAAACCTGCCTTAAACAAATAAATATTTATGCCCAAACTAATTATTCAATCTTGAGTGAAATTAAGCTACAAACGAACACTGAATCTCTAATGCAATACCATATTTAAAATAGTGTCACGCAGTTTAAAGAAATAAACTACAAAAGTGAGATAGACATTGCAAAATGCTAGTTTATCAACAGGTATATCTCAGATTCTCTACTCCAAATACTTCAAAAGCTACTGTAGACTATTCATTATGCATGCAGAAAGCCATTGTTATCTCACTTTTAAATTCCTTTGTCACAGAAAGTAGTCCAGGTAACTTGAAAACCCTTTTTCTGATCATCCTTAATCTTGGCTTTGTATCCCAAATGCTAAAAAGATCATTTTTTAGCTTCTCCGGAGACTGAAGTTTTGACTACAGTTCATTAAGCAGATGTCATCTCATTGTCCTAAGGATATGGGATACTAACAAGGTGTCCCCTAAAAGTCTACGTACCATTCATCATGCTGCTGAGGCATATAAGCTTTGCTGCGGTAGCTGACGTAAGAGGCTTTGGAGAAAGAGGAAATCGGTGGGTAATGAGACTACCTAATAATGACAAGACTTATCAGGGGTTATATCACTGGACTCATTGGTAAGATATGACATCTTCATTAAACGTCTATTTGTAACGTCCATGTTACAAACCAATCGAGTCGAGCATGCTAATGTATTTTATGTCGGATTAGTGTCACCATGGCTAAGCTTTGCTTTTTTGTGTGATTTATATTGGAAATAATTTTAGATTACTATGCAGTTTACATTCTAGTGAAAGTGAAACTTGCTTTCACTAGAAAATTGTAGTATAATTCCATACATGAAAGTAGAAAAGCTGCACATGACTTATTTTAATGTGTAAAAATTTAATCATTTAAGTATAAGTTCAAGAGTACATCATTTATGGAGTGCTTATTTCATACCATGAAATAAGATATATATAGAAAATTAAAAATACAATACTACAGTACTAATTTTATATTTTCTCTAGAGGTAATTACGGTAATGTATATAACATGTGTATTATTATAAAAAAACTTTTGCATTGCATTTAAACTAGTCTTTCCTTTTTTATATTTGAAAATCAAAGCTATAAGTGAACTTTTTATGTAAAAATTCATTTATTGAACAATTTCAACAAAGTTTCAGTCTTTTGAAAATATTTATTTCCTCAAAAGCCTTTAAAATTTGGACCAGTCATTTTATTAATTAAAAATATCAAAACTATAAACGGTATTTTATGTAGTAATGATAGTTTTTGTTCGTTAAGAAAAAATTTCAGTTTTTTTGAAGACTACTTTACCTACTTTTGATTTACTTTAAAATTATTTATGGTCCCAATGAAAACTTCGTTTCCTAAAGGATTCAGTATTTTTCAGAGACTATTAATAATTTAAAAATAGGAACTTAATTTAAGTTTTATGGTAAGTACGTTTCTTTCCAAATTTTTAAGCTTTTATATAGAATCAGAAATACATATCTTAACATCAACCAATAATGATAGCATCTCATTTCAAGGACAGTTAACAGATAGTTTATAGAAGTTATACATTTTTTAATAATAAAATTTTCTTTTTAGTGAAGGCACATGGCATTCATTTGAATAATGTTCCAAATTTTCGAATATCTGCTATTATTTTAAAAAAGAATTATCGACATTTTACTTTTTTTCGACTCTTGTCCATAAATTTTTTCGAGAGTTTCATTGAGTGAAATCCTGATAAACAGCTATATCACATTTAAAACTTTAAGTTAAAGTCATATATTTACATGTAATTCCAAATAAATCTATTATCAGAAGGTTTTTACTTTTATTTATAAAAGGCATCCTATAATGTTTCAAATATCTGCTGATCTCTAATAGCTTGCAATACTCAAGTGTATTTGAATTTCATAGTTATTTTTCTCTCATAAATCCATAATAACGTAGGCTAAATATATTTATAAATATATATTTGGCAAAAATGATTAAAATCAATGATCAATTCATTTAAAAAATGAATTTTCATTATAAATTATGAATGCAACTGAATTAAATGAGGAAATATGTATATTTTGTATAGAATAATATAGTTAATTCCCCCCCATACCCAAAAAAAGTTTTAAAGCTACATTTTATGTATTTTTTAGTGTATTATTTGAAATTTATTGATCAATCATTTTTCATATACATAATTTGAAAAATATACTTCTATATTTTTCAAATTATGTATTAAATAATTATGTATATCTTTACTTTAACATAAAAAAATCCCCTTGTCTCATATATATCAAAGAAGTTAATTATTAGAATATTCTTTTTTTCCTATAAGGAAATTGAAGTATATAAATATTAAATGTGTTTTAAGAGATTATTTAAATTACAGTCTTGAGCAAATAAGCTTGTATACCTAAAACCTATTTTAAAAACTTTTTTATAATTATTGTAAGTATTTGTACAAATTTTTCAAAGTTGTAAAAAATCTAACAAAAAACAACATTAATGATATTAGAAAATAAATTTGTTAAATACAAAAGATAACTATAGAATTAAATAAGACCAGTTAATGTCAAAGAGTTGAAATAATGAAAATTTTGTAACCCTCCAATAAAACGAAATAATCAAGAACAAAGGCCAAATATATTGTTAAAATCAAAGTAAATTAGACGGATGTATCGATAATAAGATGAATTATTGACAAAAAGTTAAATTACGTTATAGTTCTTTATGCTAAAACAGAAACAAAACAAATTGCTTATAATAACCCCAATGTCCACATGTAATGCCTAAAAGCAAAGAAAAACTGGCTATGGTACTTAATTTTTTTTACAATCATAAATTAAGGATCTCGGATCTTATACAGTTTGTCTAATACACAATCTGATGATAAAAGAAGATATAGACACATTGTATAAATTTTGTATGACAAGTGATCTTCAGATATCCTTTCGACAATCTTGAAGATGAGTGCATCTGTAAGATAGAAGTATAGGAGATTAATACCATTTTTATATCCGTCTGTTATTCAAAGATATAAAAAATCTATAATATAAGCAACATGAATACTGTTAGAAAATAATCCATTTAAACAGCTAACGTTAAGACTGCTGTAGGTTGAAATAAAACCAGTTAAGGGGAAAGAAATAAAATTTCACATTTTTTATTCCTTCTCCATTCTAAGTACAAAGGACAGAAATAATATTAAAACTGAAGTAAAATAGATGTATATATTAACAATAAGATGAATTATGGACAAAAAGTTAAAGTAAGTAATATTTCATTATGCAAAAAGAGAAACAAATTAAACTGCGGATAATAACCACAATGTTCACAAGTAATGCCTAAAAGCAAAGAAAATTGTCCGTGGTACTTAACTTTATTTTCAATCATATATTATTGATCTCTGATCTTATTCAGTTTGTCTCATAAACACAGTCTGTTAATACAAGAAAATATCTACAAATTCTATAAATATTCTATGACACGTGGTCTTCAGATATCCTTTTAATGATCTTAAAGCTCAGTTTACCTGAAACCCAGAAATATAAGAGATTAATACCATTTTTATATCTGTCTGTTATTCAGAGATATAAAAATATCTATAAGATAAGGAATTTGAATACTGTTAGAAAACAGACACGCTAAACAGCGAAGACTCCTGCAGGTTTAAATAAAACCATTTAAGGTGAAAGAAATGAAATTTCACAAATTTTGATCCCCCCCATTTTAAATAATCGACAGCAAAGGGCAGACATAATATTAAAACTGAAGTAAAACCGATAGATGTATTAATAATAATATTAATTATAGACAAAAAGTTGAAGTACGTAATAGTTCTTCAAGAAAAATGAAGAAAAAAAATTATAGATAATAACTACAATGTGAATTTGTCTGATAGGCACAATCTGATGATACAAGAAAATATCGACACATTTTATAAATTTTCTAAGTATAGGAGATTAATACCATTTATATATCTGTCTGTTATTCAAAGATATAAAAAAAAATTCTATAAAATAACCAATGTGAATGCTGTTAGAAAATAGTCACATTAAACATCGAATACTTCTGTAGTTTTAAATAAAATCAGTTAAGGTGAAAGAAATGAAAGTTCCCAAATTTTGATTCCCCTCCCCCATTTCAAGTAATCGAGTACAAAGGACAGACATTATATTAACAGTGAAGTAAAACAGATGTATTAATAATAAGATTAATTATCGACAAAATGTTAATGTACGCAATAATAGTTTATGCAAAAACTGAAACAAATTAAACTGCAGATAAAAACCACAATGCCCACATGTAATGCCTAAAAAATTGCATGTGGTACTTAACTTTTTTTACAATCATAAGTTACCGATCTCGGATCTTATTCAGTTGTGTAATACACAGTCTGATCATACAAGAAGATATCGACACATTCAATAAATTTTCTATGGTACGTAATCTTCGGATATCCTTTAAATGATCTTGAAGATGAGTATACCTGTAACACAGAAGTATAAGAGATTAATACCATTTCTATATCTCTCTGTTACTCAGAGATATAAAAATATCTGTAAGAAAAGCAATGTGGATGAGGTTAGAAAATAGACACTTTAAACATCGAAACAACTGCTATGTTTTAAAAAAACCAGTTAAGTTAAGTGAAGATGAAATATCATTTGTGATATTTCATTATATTAAATAATAGAACAAAAGACAGAAATAATATTAAAACTGAAGTATAAAATATATTTTATGTGTATATATATATATATATATATAATATATATATATATATAAATATATATAATATATATTAGCAATAAGATTATTTATCGATAAAAAGTTAAAGTACGTAATAATTCTTTATGCAAAAACAGAAACAAATAAAATTGCGGATAATAACCACAATGCTCCCATGCAATGCCTAAAAGCAAAGAAAAAATTGCCTATGGTACTTAACTTTTTTTTTTTTACAATCATAAATTACCGATCTCGGATCTTATTCGGTTTGCTCTAAACACAGTCCGATAATACAACAAGATATCGACACATTCTATAAATTTTCTATGACACTTGATTTTCAGATATCCTTTCAACCATCTTGATGATGAATATACCTGGAAAACGGAAGTATAGGAGATTAATACCATTTTTAAACTGCCTGTTATTCAAAAATATAAAAAAAATCTATAAGATAAGAATATGAATACTGCTAAATATAGTCGTGTTAAACATGGAAGACAACTATAGGTTTAAATAAAATCAGTTAATGTGAAAGAGATGAAATATGACAAATCTTGTTCCTTCGTCATTCTTACTATGAATAATTTAGAACAAAGGAAAGAAGAATTAAGATTGAAATACAACAGATGGATGTAGTAAAAGTAAGAGGAATTATCGATAAAAATTTAAAGTAAATAATAATTCTTCAAATAAAATAAAGAAAATAAAAAATTACAGATGATAACTGCAATGCGAAAGTATAAATGCCTGAAGCAGATGAAAACTGAATATGGTGCTAAAAAAACTTTTTTAATGTTTATAAATTATAAATTTGGAATCGTATTCAGTTTTTCTGATATACACAGTTTAATGAAACAAGACGAAGTCGACAAACTTTCTAAATTTTCTATGACACATGATCTTCAGATATTCTTGCAGTGATTGTAAAGATAAACACATTTGGAAGATCGAAGTATAGAAGATTAATACCTACCTCCCTTATACTCACCATTCTATTTTAAAGAAGATAAAAAATCAAAGAAACAATTTCAATATTTCTAAAAAATAAATATTTTAATTACAGCATATAATTTCATAGTTAAATAAGACTATCTAAGGTGAACAGGACACATTCTGCCTCCTCCTCTTAATCCATCTATCCACCAAGAATCTATTACAGAAATATTATTAAAATTGAAGTACAAAAAATTAGTAAAAATAAGTTGAATTTCGGAGAAAGAGTTAAAATATGTAATAATTATTTATACAAAAATATAAACAATTTAAACTACAGATATTATCAACAATGCTCAAGCGTAAATTCCTGAGTGAGTCTAAGAGAATAAATGCTTGTGTTTATTTTCTTTTATATTTGTAAATTATTGATCTAGAATTTTATTTTATTTGTCTTATATACACAGTTTGATTAAACAAGAATCCCTGTAGTGATTTTACAGATCAATATATCTGTAAGATCAGACTCTGAAAGATTAACATCCTTCTTATGTACGTCTTTGAGTTTTCAAAGATGTAAAACAATTAAGGCAGAAACAATGCCAGTACTGCTATAAAATAAATGTGTTAATCACAGCAGACAAGTAGAGAGTTAAATAAGGCTAGTCGGGGTGAAAGAGTATAAACGCATAAGGAAAATTTTGCCTAAGAGGTACAACTAATCAAGAACTAAAGACAGAAATATTATTACAATCGAAGTTCAACAGACAGATGTAGTAAAAATAGGATGAGTTATTGACAAAATTTAAAGTACGTAATAAGTCTTTGGGCAAAAATAAAAATAAATTAAATTGCAGTTGATAGCAACAGTCCCTAGGGTAAGTACCTTAAAGCAGAGTAAAAACTGCTTGTATATTTGCAGTTAATGATATATTAGTGTAAACATTTTTCGAAGATGTAAAAAAATTCTAACAAAGGAACACCGTCAATGGTATTAGAAATCAAATTTATTAGACACAGAAGGCAACTTTAGAGGTAAATAAGACCAATTAAGATGAAAGAGGTGAAAGAGGGAAAATTCCCCCCCTCACAAAAAATGCAAATAATTATGAACAAATGACAAATATATTATTAAAATTGAAGAACAACAGACTGTTTCAAATTTTTAAATTATTGATCATGAATATTATTTAGTTTGATTTATATGCACTGTTCGACAAAACAAGAAGATAACGACGTAGTCTGTAAATTTTCGATGGCATGTGATCTTCAGATATCCTTGAAGCTATCGTAAATATGGATATACCTGGAGGTTCGAAGTATAGAAAATTACTTCCAGCCTTATATCCGTCTTTCAGATCTGGAATATCTACCTTCTTATTATGCATACCCTATGAAGATCCAGGCGTCATATATTTTGACAAGTAGTTGCTCTACAAATACATCTTCTCATCCAAATCACTTAACTTATTATGTTTCAACAATACATCGCTAACTGGTAGCTTCCCTTTGCTTTTTAAAAATTGTGTTCTAGGCTGCGTGCTTCAGTAGAAGGTCTTACAGATTAAGTAAAAAAGATGCTGGTGAGCTTTTTAGAACTATTTACACAACTTAAGCTGTCTTATTTCGAGATTTTTAGAGTTGTACATATCTTTCATATGTATATATTACATGGCATGGTATTTAGATAAATATATCAGACATAGGACACTGAGAATTTTAACATAGAATGACATATGTATTTACAAGAGTAAGTTCAATTTTACATTTTAAATTTAAATTTGTTTTATTCAGTGCTTTGTTAATATTTTCAGGTTTGTCCACGTATTTAAGAAATTACGAGGTAAATTCGTACTGAAAACTATTCCACAGTTCAGGTCCAATTCCCCCACCCCCTAGCAAATCACATAATTATGAGCTAAGGACAAATATATTATTAAAATTGAAGTACAATTGACATTTTGAAAATTGTAAATTATTGATCATGAATATTATTTAGTTTGACTTATATGCACTGTTCGATAAAAGAAGAATATATCGACGTAGTCTGTGAATTTTCGATGACATGTGATCTTCAGATATCCTTGAAGCTATCGTAAATATGAATACACCTGGAGGATCGAAGTATAGAAAATTAATACCCGCCTTATATCCGTCTTTCCGATCTAGAATATCTTAAATCTTCTTATGCATACCCTATGAAGATCCAGGCGTCATATATTTTTTCAAGCTGCTCTACAAGTACATCTGCTCATCCAAATCACTTAACTTATTATGTTTCAACAATACATCGCTAACTGGTGTCTCCCCTTTGCCTTTTAAAAATTGCGTGCTTCAGTTGAAGGGCTTACAGATTAAGTAAAAAAGATGCTGGTGAGCTTTTCAGAACTATTTATACAACTTAAGTTGTCTTATTCGAGATTTTTAGAATTTAATTCTATATATGCTTCATATGTATATATTATATGTCATGGTATTTAGATAAATATATCAGACATAGGACACTGAGAATTTTAACATAGAATAACATATGCATTTATAAGAGTAAGTTGAATTTAACATTTTAAATTTAAATTTGTTTTAATCAATGCTTTGTTAATATTTTCAGGTTTGTCCGGGTATTTAAGAAATGAAGCGGTAAATTCTTACTGAAAATTATTCCACAGTTCTGGTCCAATTTTGCCCTCCCCCCACCAAATCCAAATAACTATGAACAAAGAACAAATATATTATTAAAATTGCGGTACATCAGACATTTTGAAATTTGTAAATTATTGATACAGAATATTATTTAGTTTGACTTATATGCACTGTTCGATAAAAGAAGAAGATATCGACGTAGTCTGTAAATTTTCGATGACATGTGATCTTCAGATATCCTTGAAGCTATCGTAAATATGAATATACCTGGAGGATCGAAGTATAGAAAATTAATACCCGCCTTATATCCGTCTTGCCGATCTAGAATATCTTCCATCTTATTATGCATACCCTATGAAGATTCAGGCGTCATATATTTTTTCAAGCTGCTCTACAAGTACATCTGCTCATCCAAATCACTTAACTTATTATGTTTCAACAATACATCGCTAACTGGTGTCTCCCCTTTGCCTTTTAAAAATTGCGTGCTTCAGTTGAAGGGCTTACAGATTAAGTAAAAAAGATGCTGGTGAGCTTTTCAGAACTATTTATACAACTTAAGTTGTCTTATTCCGATATTGTTAGAGTTGTACATATCCTTCATATGTATATATTACATGGCATGGTATTTAGATAAATAAATCAGACATAGGACACTGATAATTTTAACATAGAATGACATATGCATTTATAAAAGTAAGTTGATTCTTGAATTTTACGTTTAAAATTTAAATTTGTTTTATTCAATGCTTTGTTAATATTTTCAGGTCTCTCCGCTTATTTAATAAATGAAGCGGTAAATTCGTACTGAAAACTCTTCCACAGTTCCGGTCCAATTTTGCCCTCCCCCCACCAAATCAAATAATCATGAACCAAGGACAAATATATTATTAAAATTGAAGTACAACAGACATTTTGAAAATTGTAAATTATTGATCCAGAATATTATTTAGTTTGACTTATATGCACTGTTCGATAAAACAAGAAGATATCGACATAGTCTGTAAATTTTCGATGACATGTGATCATGAGATATCCTTGAAGCTATCGTAAATATGAATATACCTGGAGGATCGAAGTATAGAAAATTAATACCCGCCTTAAATCCGTCTTTCCGATCTAGAATATCTTCCATCTTATTATGCATACCCTATGAAGATTCAGGCGCCATATATTTTGTCAAGCTGCTCTACAAATACATCTGCTCATCCAAATCACTTAACTTATTATGTTTCAACAATACATCGTTAACTGGTAGCTCCCCTTTGCCCTTTAAAAATTGCGTTCTACGTTGCGTGCTTCAGTCGAAGTAAGCTCCTAATAGTTTGCACCTCCACTTTAGAACCCCACAGAAAACCCGCATATGAGTCTTTAATTAAACCGCAGAACTGACTTTTCTGTTTTCCGCTCGGGTATTTTTTTCTTTCTCCTTGCCGCTTAATTGCTTTTTTGGTAATAGAGAGCATTGGAAAAACTCTACCATCCTCTGGCCTCAGGTGGTTTTAGGGGCTTAAATAAATGATTAGTGACCGTTTTGTAATAGAGGTGGGCTTACAGATTAAGGGGAAAAAAGATGCTGGCGAGCCTTTCAGAACTATTTATACAACTTAAGCTGTCTTATTCCGAGATTGGTAGAATTCGGGTGTTTTATTCAGAAAGCCATAAAAGAAGCCTATTGTCATAGATTGTAGATTTACTGATATATTTATGGAAGCAAATTGAAGCTCAATCTAGAATTCAAAGGGATTTTAAAGCAATATTCTCTTACATTATAAATTCAGTGAGATTTCCCTCGATGGAGAATTGCTATGAGATTTATATTATCTTACATCTCAGTAAAAAAACTGTTTTTTTTTGCATACTATATTCTAAATGTTTAATATCAAAAACTGATCAATAACTGAAATATTACAGTATTTGGGAAATAATGTGCTCTCCATATAACAATTTTTTAAAATAACTTTAATACTTATGTAACTGGTAAAATATAGAAAAATTTTTAGAAAATTAGATTCTGTGAAAACATAAATCAAACTAAATCTTAAAGATTAAACTCAAGAGGTAATTAAAAAAAAACTTTAATATAATTTATTTAACTGGTAAAATATAGAAAAAATTTTAGAAAATTAGATTCTGTAAAAACATAAATCAAATTAAGTCTTAAAGATTAAACACAAGAGGTAATTTTTAAAAAAATAACTTTAATATAATTTATTTGACTGGTAAAAATATAGAAAAAATTATAGAAAATTAGATTCTGTGGAAACATAAATCAAACTAATTCTTAAAGACTAAACACAAGAGGTAATTTTTTAAAAAATAACTTTAATATAATTTATTTGACTGGTAAAAATATAGAAAAAATTATAGAAAATTAGATTCTGTGGAAACATAAATCAAACTAAGTCTTAAAGATTAAACAGAAGAGGTAATTTTTTAAAAATATTGTATAAATAATAAATAATAAATAATAATAATATTATTATATAAATAGTAATAAATAATAATAATAATAATATTGTATAAATATTAAATAATAATAAATAAATGTAATAATTGTATACCTAATTAATACAGGTTTGGCATGATTTGGAACTTTACGTTCTACTTTTTTTTTCTTACTAGCGTTAATGAGACTGGCACCTACTGCTTAAAACCCATTCCGAAGGGCTACAAACACCCCTGCAAGCAGCAGGATTCGAACTCGCAAACTCTGGTACCGAACAGCAGTGTCTACCATTCAACCATCGTTACTTCAGGGCAGGAATAACTAGTATCAATTTAGATGTTCTGAACTTGATTAAAAGAAATAATTCTAAAGCAACATTAAAGAATAATCTAATGTATTTCCTAATAAATTTTTAAAAAATTACATAATTCCCCTTCAGTTTAAAACCAGGGAATCATCAAGATATTTCTCTTTTTCTAATGAACAAGTAAAGTGGTCTCACAAATTTTAACTCTGTATTTAAGATAAATACTTAAATAGACCCAAAATACAAACTTCGAAGCCAAAGAGCAGCGTCTAAAATTCGGCCATCGTTACTTTAGAACAGGAATAACTAGTAATACTTTAGATGTTCTGAACTTAATTATAAGTAATAATTATAACGCCACATTAATGAATAATCTAATGTATTTAATGCTTAATTTTAAAAAATGATTTACAAAATTCCCCTTCAATTTAAAAACAAGGAATCATCAAGATATTTCTCTTTGTCTAATAAACAGGTAAAGTGGTCACACAAAATTTAACTCTGTATTCAAGAGAAATACTTAAATAGACCCAACAATACCTAACGTATATAATCATTCTTATTAAGTAATTTAAAAGTTTAGTATATCCCTCAAAACAATGAGATGTTACAAGTTTGAACTGAGTTGTAAACATTTTGTAAAGTACTCACCTTGTTATAAAATAAGAGTTTTACTCCAGTAACTTAATGTGATTTACCTTATAGAAAATTAGCGATTCCTATTGTAATTCTTTCAAAAAACATTCTGCTGAGAATAAATTACAGCAGAGTGCACTTTTTGTGTTTGTATCTAGTTTCATTATAGAAAAAATGCAAAAATTCTTGTTATACTATGTAACAGTATAGATGGTATTTTGCTACTTTGGGAAAATAAGGCTTATTTAAGCTTAAAATATAGTGAATAGTTTAGTAACTTGTCTATTGACTGCATATGTTGTTATTAATATCGTAAAAAATTTAAAGATTCTTATATACTGTTTGTAAGTAACTTGTAGCATTTTGATATTTATAAAATAAATATCACACTCTCTCTTCTTCGCTGACTCTCAGGTATGTACCTTCTTGAAACAAACTTTACTTCGTAGCATATTATTGGATTAAGAATTTATTATTTATTAAGAATCATTGGAAAGACTCTTGGTGCCACTGGAGGAAAACTTAAGTCAGAAAATTTGACTTGTTTGACAGAAAGGATTTGGTCTGTTGAGAATTATAATGCCAGTGATACGCTAGTAAACAACTATTAAGACTAAAATCTTCTTAAATCTTACTATGCACAGTTATACACCTCAACACTAACAGATCTAATATTTTGGATCCTTAAAATTTATTTTCTGATGCACTTCTCAAACTACTATTTGCCATCAGCCAACCAAAATAAAAATAATTAATAAAATAATTACATAATAATTAGTTTTAGCTATTTCATAATTTCTAATAATTATAAAATATTTAAAAGTAATATATCAAACTTTATTTCGTAACATATTATTAAAAATTTAGTATTTATTAAGAATCATTGGGAAGACTCTTGGTGCTACAGAAGGAAAACTTAAGTCAGAAAATTTGACTTGTTTGACAGAAAGGATTTGGTTTGTTGAGAAATATAATGCCAGTGATTCCCTAGTAAACAACTCTTAAGATTAAAATATCTTTAAATCTTACTATGCACAGTTATTAACCACAACGCTAATAGATCTAATCAATTTTGGATCCTCAGAGTTTATTTTCTGATGCAAGCTTAAACTACTTTTTACCATCACCTAACCGAAAATAATTAATAAAATTCTTATTAAAAATTAGTTTTAAATATTTTATAATTTCTTATTATAAAATATTTAAAAGTAACATAAATGTTAAATATTTTATACATATATATTTTGTATACAATAATAAAATTGTTTTTGTATACATGTATATAGTTATACAAATATATGTATATATGTATATATGTAAAACTCTACCATCCTCTGGCCTCAGGTGGTTTTGGAGCTTAAATACATGATTAGTGACCTTTTTAGTAATAGTGGTGGGCTTACAGATTAAGGAAAAAAATATGTTGGTGGGACTTTAAAAACTATTTATACAACTTCAGCTGTCTTATTCCAAGACTGTTAGAATTCGAGATTGTTAGAATTGTATATATGTTTTATATGTTTGTATTACATGTCATGATATTTAGACAATCAAGCGCCAAACCAGGCCCATATGGCCATGAGGCCATCCAAGCTTATTCCGGCGGCGATGGGCAAATCGCGAGAACTAACCCTTGAAGAACCCGGAGCGCGCACTTCGCGTCGCAGGCCCAATCCACGAGCGAAGGCAGGGGACGAGCACTGCGGGAGACAGAATTTGGAAGACAATGGTATTTAGACAAATATATCGGACGTAGGGGGTCTAAGAATTTCAATATAGAAGGACATATGCATTTGTAGAGTAAGTTGAAGCTTGAATTTTACATTTTATATTTAAATTTGTTTCATTCAATGCTTTGTTAATATTTTCAGGTTTTTCTGTGTATTCAAGAATTTAAGGTGTAAATTGCTACTTAGGAACTATTCCCCAGTCTTATCCGTACGACATTCAAAATATTAAGAAGTATTTTCTTAAAAACCCATAAAGTAATTTATATTTCTTCCAAAGAATAAGATAAAAGTTAATTTTTTATTGTTCTTTTGTGTCTACCTTTAAACACTCAAATATATCAAATATTTAAACGTAATAAAATAACCTAGTCAAACCAGAACCCTTAACCCCTTCCGGTATGATTTAATAATGAAAAACTGTGCATGAAATAAACATTTAATTTTTATTAAAAAAAACTTGTTTCATTTTACAATTCTTACATATTCTTAATTAAAATCCACTTTTTACATAGTGTTAAATAATATCAGAAACAGTAAAATTAAGAAAATATTAAAGCAAAACATTAATAAGGTATACAGATAATAGTCAAGCTAGTGGTACTTTTCAAAACAAAGTGCAAAGGAATTCTTAATTGTTTACACCGCCAAGTAGTCTCACTTTTAATTTGATTCTTGTAACACACACGGCATTTCTTAGTAGGTTTTCTTTTATTCTGACTCATTAATTTGGCAATGACTTGTACCAAGTAAACAATATGCAATAGTGACTTGTGATTTTCACAAGTGATAAAAGTGTTGCCAAATTCAGTACACTAGAAATTTTAAGCTAAATTAATTATCATATTTAACAGTAACTTTAATCGCATGACGAGTATAGCTCGTCATTGTGCGGTATGGAATGAAAAACTAATGACTAGCTAGACTCGTCATTTTACCGGAAGGGGTTAATGTACAAGATTATGAAGATACTGTTAGTTTAATATACAAGAAGTCTTTTTCTAGTCATTCTTCTATTTAAGTGTCATTCATACAACAAGAAAATAAATTAATCATCCCTCTATTTAATAAAAAACATTTTTGTGAATTTTGTTGAATAATTATAACATTATTGAAGGGTCTTTATTTTATTAAAAAATTTTGCTGTAGTAGATTTTAGTGTTTTAATTTAAGTTACATTATTATTTATATTAAGAATACAGTTAATTATTCAATGTTTAAAAAATTGAAGTTTCTTTTATCATAACATTTAGTTCTATATTGATTCTATTCACATTATAGAAACTGTTTAGAATGTGCCATTTATAAAGGGCTTTGAAAACGGAAAGAAGCAGAAAAATATAATTAATTTATGTGACATTATTATTTATATTAAGAATACAGTTAATTATTCAATGTTTAAAAAATTGAAGTTTATTTTATCATAAAATTTAGTTCTATATTGATTCTATTCACATTACAGAAACTATTTAGAATATACCATTTATAAAGGTCTTTGAAAACGGAAAGATGCAGAAAAATATAATATCAAGATTTTTTATTAATAAATAATTATGTGGATATATTTATTCTTTGTTTTGAAAAAGCGATTAACTAATTCTTTTTAACATATATGACAAGGATAAACTTGCTACATTCAGCAAGCAGTACTAATTTCTAAACTGAAAACAAATATATCGCATTAAATATACTTTTATAACGGCAGTTCATTGTTTATCCTTTTCGATAAATATTGAGTTATAATGCCGTGAAATAAATATTCTAAATTAAATGTAAGAGAATAAAAATAACTTTCTGGATTTATTTGAATTTTTCAGATTATCGCAATTCATGCAGATAAAAATATCATTACTTTTTTATTTTTGTACTTGCTTAAAGTAGAATAAAATATCTTTCAACTTTCAGTTTAATAAATTTACGGGAAAAATATTTTTTTAAGGTTTATCATTATGAAGAGAACGACGCCGTATCATCTTCGTAAATGAAAGAAATAAAAATTATTTTGCACTGCAATCTGGAAAGTAATTTCCAAAATTAAGCAATTACCGAATCGTTTATAATTTCGGATTTCTTCCGATTACAAAAGACTTGTAGTAAGCACAATTCATTTGCTTCCCAACCCGTTCATTATGCCGTGCATAAATTAGAGATAAGAGAGAAATGGCAATAAAATAAGAGTTGATGAGTATGACTATGATGATGATGAAGCTCGGCGAATTGATGATATGGGTTAACCTCCTGCGATACTTTTTAACTGAGGTATTTTTTTCCAAAAGCTTTATGTAATTATAACTGAAGAGTTTTATCAATGTAAAAATTAGAAACTGGAATTATGTAATAAAATTATTATGATGAGAATGAATTTATTGGTGTAATGAAAGAGGTTGCAAGATCAAAAATATTCCAAATTATATGCTTTATTTTTGTGTGTTAAATACCTAGTAGCTGTAAATTTAAATTAAACATACACTTAAAAAATTAAAACTATTAATTAGGTTTTTTTAGGAAATAAGAGCTGCAACAAAGCTTTCCTAAAGTATTTCTAATATTTGTTGAATAAACTCAACTAATTAATTGCTTAGGAGTAATTAATTATTAATTTTCTTTCATGTAATTTTGAACTATAATTGTACCTAATCAAATGTAATTATGTAAGAAATTTAAAGGAGAAATTTACTTTGTTGGTGAAATGAAATTTTAAACTTTTTTGACATGCTTTATGTAAAGTGAAAAAGTGGAGTAAAAATATTAAAGCCTTTTTCACTTGTCTCATTCTTTCTTTAAATAAACATTCTTTTATAGTAATATTGACCAGATTAATGTTGACTGATTGTTATGTTAATAAGCATAATCAGTTTGATTGGAAATAACAATGTTGCTATAAAGCACTTTTGCAAGCTTTTTTAAAAAATAAAAACTAACAAATAATTATGGTTTTATTAAATTAATATTTAACTTATAAAGCTAATTAGTGATTTGTCGAAAGTTATGTTAGTAGTAGGTCTCATTTCAAAATAATGGCTGTCTTTGCAATCAGACGAATTTTTCAATTCTTTCACAGCATATATTGTAGCATAATGCTGCTGGAAAACTTTTAATATATATTTGCTTTTGTATTACAACTTGCTCTGACGTCAGTCGAACGTGCGCTTTGCTGTCTGGGGATTCCCATGCCTCCATTCGCACCAAATTATTGTCACCAAACACCAAAGTACATATTATTTTCAATTAGACCACTAAATTGGAATTCTATTTTTAGAATGTGCCATTCATAAAGGGCTTTGAAAACGGAAAGAAGCAGAAACATATATTATCAAGATTTTTTATTAATAAATAATTATGTGGATACATTTATTCTTTGTTTTGAAAAAGCGATTAACTAATTATTTTTAACATATATGACAAGGATAAACGTGTTGCATTCAGCAAGCAGTACTAATTTCTAAACTGAAAACAAATATAACGCATTAAATATACTTTTATAACGGCAGTTCATTGTTTATCCTTTTCGACAAATATTGAGTTATAATGCCGTAAAATAAATATTCTAAATTAAATGCAAAAGAATAAAAATAACTTTCTGGATTTATTTGAATTTTTCAGATTATCGCAATTCATGCAGATAAAAATACCATTACTTTTTTTTTTATTTTTGTACTTGCGTAAAGTAGAATAAAATATCTTTCAACTTTCAGTTTAATAAATTTACGAGGAAAATATTTTTTTAAGGTTTATCATTATGAAGAGAACGACGCCGTATCATCTTCGTAAATGAAAGAAATAAAAATTATTTTGCACTGCAATCTGGAAAGTAATTTCCAAAATTAAGCAATTACCGAATCGTTTATAATTTCGGATTTCTTCCGATTACAAAAGACTTGTAGTAAGCACAATTCATTTGCGTCCCAACCCGTTCATTATGCCGTGCATAAATTAGAGATAAGAGGGAAATGGCAATAAAATAAGAGCTGATGAGTATGACCATGATGATGATGAAGCTCGGCGAATTGATGATATGGGTTAACCTCCTGCGATACTTTTTAACTGAGGTATTTTTTCCAAAAGCTTTATGTAATTATAACTGAAGAATACTATCAATGTAAAAATTAGAAACTGGAATTATGTAATAAAATTATTATGATGAGAATGAATTTACTGGTGTAATGAAAGAGGTTGCAAGATCAAAAATATTCCAAATTATATGTTTCATTTTTGTGTGTTAAATACCTAGTAGCTGTAAATTTAAATCAAACATACACTTAAAAAAATTAAAACTATTAATTAGGTTTTTTTAGGAAATAAGAGCTGCAACAAAGCTTTCCTAAAGTATTTCTAATATTTGTTGAATAAACTCAACTAATTAATTGCTTAGGAGTAATTAATTATTAATTTTCTTTCATGTAATTTTGAACTATAATTGTACTTAATCAAATGTAATTATGTAAGAAATTTAAAGGAGAAATTTACTTTGTTGGTGAAATGAAATTTTAAACTTTTTTGACATGCTTTATGTAAAGTGAAAAAGTGGAGTAAAAATATTAAAGCCTTTTTCACTTGCCTCATTCGTTCTTTAAATAAACATTCTTGTATAGTAATATTGACCAGATTAATGCTGACTGATTGTTATGTTAATAAGCATAATCAGTTTGATTGGAAATAACAATGTTGCTATAAAGCACTTTTGCAAGCTTTTTTTTAAAATAAAAACTGATAAATAATTATGGTTTTATTAAATTAATATTTAACTTATAAAGCTAATTAGTGATTTGTCGAAAGTTATGTTAGTAGTAGGTCTCATTTCAAAATAATGGCTGTCTTTGCAATCAGACGAATTTTTCAATTCTTTCACAACATATATTGTAGCATAATGCTGCTGGAAAACTTTTAATATATATTTGCTTTTGTATTACAACTTGCTCTGACGTCAGTCGAACGTGCGCTTTGCTGACTGGGGATTCCCATGCCTCCATTCGCACCAAATTATTGTCACCAAACACCAAATTATTGTCACTAAACACCAAACTACATATTATTTTCAATTAGACCACTAAATTGGAATTCTAGATTTGTTCTAGATTTGATTAATAGTGTGCTCACTGAAAAATGCGACTCGTCAGCTCCCTCTCCTCTCCTCTAGAAAAGCCAGAGAGAGGGGTGTGTGGGATTGCGAGTGACGTCACGAGGGCAGAACGTTGTTTTGGTGTGGGAGATTTGGTTTGGTTTGGTTTGGAGCGCTACGGTCTACTGTTTTGCAAACGAGGGTTAATTGGTGTGGAAGAAGACTCACCTGTCTTCGATAATGTCATCCTTATGAGGTCTTTGAAGAACCTTGCTCGACCATTACGCTACCAAAGATACCTATTTTACAGCTGTGACGTCACAATATATCTGTTTGTACACTGAGCGAGTGAGTTTACCTGAGAGAACAAGAGGAGTTGCTAATAGGAGATTAAAGATCTTCACTGGCAGTCAAGTCCCACTTATGGTCTTGCAAATTTATTCCTTCTCATCTAAATTAGTGTGGAAATGCTATAAGACCATCAACCAACTGGCTATGGTTAATAAGGTAATCCTAGTTTCGGTTTCTGGACACTGCGGTAATTTTGGCAATGAAATTGCTGAAAATCTCGCTAAGTATAGTTTTGAGCTGCCCTTCATTGGGCCGGAACCGGTACTTGGTCTTCCCCACAATGTAGTCAGAAAAACTTTTAAGGATATCTTAATGGAAGAGACTTATTGGGCTTGGCTTATTTCTTGTAATCACAGGCAGGCTAAGGAGCTTAACCAGGCGTTTCGCTGGTTGAGGGCTAAGGAGTTTCTCAAGCTCAGTAAAAATGAGCTAAGTGTAACCATTGGTTTGTTGACGGATCACTCTGGTCTCAAGAGGCACCTTAACATCATTGGCATCATGGATAGCTCGATATGTAAGGGGTGACATGTGACAGAGGAGAGTTCTTTACACATCTGTGATTGTGATTAATACTCTGCTAAGCGTTTTAAATATCTTGGTTATCCCTTCATTGAACCATGGGAGTTAGTTAACTTCCCGGTTAAATTGCTGCTTAGATTTATCTCAGTTTTTTGGTCTTTTGAGACTTAATTGGTAAAATTCTTAACTTAATTCTGGAACACTTTTGCTCTGGGTAAATGGTTTTTTTTTCAGTACAATAGGCTTGGGTCTCAGTGCTGGTGCTCTTATGAACCCCCTAAATCTAAATCTACCCTAAATCTAAATCTACTATATGAAAGAAGTAATGTAGCTGCAATTTAGGTGTGAAACAAAGTCGAAAGCTGGCCGATTGGTTAGGGAGCTGATCATCGGTACCGGAGTTCGTGGGTTCGAATCCCACTATGGCATATATGTTCGTAGCCGTACAGAATCGGATTTAATCAATAGGTCCTGGTCTCATTAGCCCTCGTGGGCAAAATAGTAGACCATAGAGCTCGAAACCAAAACCAAACCAAATCTGTGTGAAACAAAAGTAATGTATTTTGAAGAAGATAGAATATTTTTTTTATTATTTGTGACCATAACCATTAGAATATCATCAAATTTATACACATAGAATAGTTCAAATGATGTTACGGTTGAAAACACCAAATTATTGCCAATTCGACCACTAAATTTGAATTCTAGCTTTGCAGTTATAATTTAATCGTGTCCAATGAAAAATGTGACGTTTCAGCTCGGAGTTTAAAATTACTAGCTATAAAAAGAAATAAAAAGCAAGCGTAATAGCATTACAATTTTTCACCTTAAATCACACAGAACAGCATTTTCATCTAACATAAATTGGGCAATTTAAATTCCTTTCTATTTTAACACACCATTCAGCCCAAAAGTTCTTTCAACATTGACTTGACCGTCACACTTCGTTATCCATAAAGGAATTCTGCGGTTTTCACAACCACAACCTATTCAAAAATTAACACAATTTGTTGTGGTTTATATTAAAAGCATATTGTCCCTAGCGACGCAAGGTCTCCAGTTGTGGGAAAATGAAGCATTCTTTATGTACCCGACACTTAAATACCTGGTAAGCTATGTAACAAATTATTAGGAGTCACAAATGATTATCTTGCGGTTTGAGGCCCGGTAAACCACAAGTTTTAACTCTTTCTCTGGTTGCGTGACTCAATAGCATTTGCAGCCGTAATGTTTCAGATCGTTATCTGCTTTTCAGATGGCTCGGACACAGGGATGTTTCACTCACGTGATTCAACAAACAGAAAGGTTTGCCAATTGTGTCTAGGTTATGACTTAGGAGTCAAAAGCAGTCACGCTTGACATTGTTCAGAAGCACAGTTTTAGTCCTGTCTACAAATATCTTTTTGAGGGGTTAAAGGTAATTGGGGAATTGAAAAGGGCTTTGAATACTACAAATTTATGGTCAAAGAAAAAAAACAATGTGTTAGTCCTTCTTGATTAGTCAGTACTTGAGATTTGTCCCTTCAGTATTTTCTATTCATTGCACAGGGGTTTAATTCCAATCATTAGTTCTCTAGGACATTATCTAAACAATGTGTCACAAATAAATATCTTAATTTTAAAACACAATTTGAGTTAATGACCAATTTCTAATAATTAAAGGAGGCAGCAACTGTAAATGGCTACAAAATCAACATTGCTTTCAACAAAATGTAATATAAATAATAATTTATTAGTCATTCTTGTTTAATTAGTTAATGAGAGTAGTACAGTTATTTTTTTGCTACTCAATGCCCAAGGGCATGATTTTAATTATTAGCTCCCTAGTTCTCATGGATAATGTGTACAGTTATATCAATAATTACATCAACAATAATTACATAATTATATCAATAATTACAATCAATGTGCCAAACATAAACCTCCTGATTTTAAGATAAACTTTGTGTTAATGGTTAATTTGAAATAATTTATTATATACCTTTATTTTAAAAGGCTACGAAATTGACATTACCTTTAACTATCTATAATTTTAATTACACATTTAGAAAATCACATTTTTGCTGACTAACCGCTAATAAGCTAGATTTCTTCTTTGATTACATTTCATAAAAATACTTTAAATTTGACTGATATATTTCAAAATCATAAATTCAATGATTGATACATTTTAGATCTATCAACTGATATTAGATATGCATTCCCCACAAACATACATACTTATTCTCATGTATTTACAAACTACTTTGTTTTTCAAATTCACTTTCCTCATAAACATTACAATTTATTGCAAAAATACCTTTGTTACATTATAAACAGGAGGAAATGTCTTACGAAATTCCCTATATTTAGGGAAAATCCAAAATATGTGACCAAGGTGAAAATTCAAGTAAATTTATGATTTTATAATTTAAGGTACCCATCTTGATCTAAAAAATTAGGATGCAACAAACGCAGACTTAAACTAAATAATTAAAATGTTCAATCTGGCTCTATATTTCTAGGTCTCGTCATAAATCAGTCAGTAAATTACCTAACAATGTCCCAGCATTATATTTAAGTTTCTGCACAAATTGGCAGTTTTGCGTCTCTGACTAATCAGAAAACCGCATAGGTCAACAACTTTCTTCACCTTTTGTACAAAGTAAACCAATGGAATGCATAATGAGATCTTCCTTTGGTCTTAAAGTTGACACAGAGACAGACAAAGAGAAGTTTGGAAATTTTTGTATTTTCAGACATTTGCAAAGACTGTAGAAATATGATCATCGTGGTATTGATAATATTAGTTCCTAATCTTTTGTGATAGGTTTATTTTTATATTTAAACCAAAATTTTCTTATATTTGACATTATATTTATTAACTTTTGAAAAAGGTGATAAAATATACAAACACATATTATTAAATCTTTATATATTTATAACATATTATATCAATATTTTTCCTTATATTAAGTACAGAGAATATAAATAATTTAATTAATTTCTTTTGTCTATAGATAAAGAAATATAACTTTTATTATATTACAAGCAAATTT
>CM063501.1:140257749-140290249 GCA_032207245.1 Pardosa pseudoannulata
ATTATTCAGTTAATAAGTCTCATTTTGAAAGCCTTCTACCCAGGTGTGGATTAGCTAATAGGATGTTTGAACCATTCTGTTTGAATAACATATTTACCCCTAAAAACGCATGCATTTTGCACTCTTTTCTCAACTATTAACTAGCTCTTTGTTCATTTGAGTGTAGAGCTCTAAAGGATCCAATTATACATGAATAAATAGCAACGTGCAGAGGGATCTAAGCTAAGATAGATAAATAAAAAAGTTTTGCATATTGTAAATTATCGGTACTTGTATGTTCCAAATTTTCTAAGAGAGAACCCACAATTGATATTTATATATGACCTAATATGTTTTCTGAATCCTTCAGTTTTAATATAATTTATATTCTTAAACATATATATGTTTCGCCCTCTTTTAGCAGTTTTTAACTTGCACTTCATTTAAATATAGGACTCTACATTTTGTTATGCATTCCATGCTAAACGTATATACATTTCGCACTTCTCTCCTAATGCTTAATCAGAGCTTTGTTCACTGGAGAGTAGAGCTCTAGAAGTTCCTATTATACGCTCAGAAACGGTCCCTCACTCGGCAAGTCTACTCTTATCTCGATATCAGTGAATTGTCTTTCGCGTCATATCCCGAGATGAGCCTAAACACAAAAAAATAAGGCAAAGATAAAAACCTGAACATCAACCTATAAGAAAAACTTAAGATCGAAGATCCAGGGTGGAGCCATGCCGGTTTTCTCGTCCAACCGCGTCTAATATGCATCTTCACCTGTCCTCTGAATGGTTTCTCGAATTCGTGACATCACTATCGGAGCCTTTAATACATCATCATAATGGTTGTGTCTCAGATAATGATAAAGCCGCTTACCGAAAATGGTGATTTCATTTTTTTATCTTGCTATTTTTGACGGAGGACGAAGCTCGACCTTGGCGGATAATTATTAATTGTAGGACTTTTTATAGAGGTTTCTAGGTATAGGCAATTAAAGTGGCGCTTTCCTTTTTTCATGCGTTGCGCCTTATTAAACACCGGGATGACATGCGACGATTGTCTATAAGCATTTTGATCAAAGCGGCACTTATTAACGGAGATAATCGTGTTTCATTGGCTATAGTGCAAGGAGAAAATAACCATTAGGTTTAACATCTGCCTAGGAAGCTAGCGTGCAGCAAAAATAATTTTGTGTTAAAAGAATAATTAATGAATGATAATCAACTCGAGAATTATTAATACGAAGGTGAGGATTTCTCTAATGTCTTTCATAATTATATTGTGAAAAAAGTCATCACGTGAGTGTCAGAATAAAAAAAAATTTTACATATTTAAAGAGTTCTTAATTAAAGGGTTAAATATTTATTCACGAATTATCTTTATTTAACGGGTAACCACAAAAACCCGGGCAAGTGTTAAAAGAATAAAATAGGTGTTAAAAATTTGACAGCAAATTAATAATGAAAGAATATTTTGAAAATTTCTTTTTATTCAGTACTCTTTAAACAAGTATGTATTTTACAGCAATAAAAGTATGAAAAGGGCAAATTTTATTTTGATTCAATACCTAGACAAAATGTTATATTTGTTCCAAATGCAGTTGTAGTGCAGACTGATATACTTATACCGGACACTGCTGCGAAGCTGTTACCTGTTTTTAACATTGCCCCCACTGGGTCCTCGTAATTTAGAAGCAGGAATCAAGCAGAAAACTCCCAGGCTTTCCCTGCTGCCTCCAGAGGTATGGTCAGAACTTAAATTCATTCTTATACTGACCCATCCGAAGACATACAGCAGCAGCATTCATACTGAAAACCAGAGGTCAAAACAGCAACCACAACAGCTATTGATCTGCTGCTGACCTACGATAATTTCGTCCTGGTCCTTGTTCATGTTGTCAAAATCGGTAATGATCAAACACTACAAAGGTAAGCTCGTCTACCAGGAATAACTGAAGACCCAGATCACTCAGGTGAACCCTGGGTGTGTGACACCCGTATATACCTAATGGAGGTACATCCCTGAGGTTGTTTCTCATTTAGCACTACCTAGAGGACACGTTCGGTTTGAGCTCGTAGCCGCGGATTTACGCACCTATTTTAGGACTAGATTACGCACCTATTTTAAGTGGTCCAGCCACCATTCATGAACACGGGTCTGTGGTGGGTTAGATCCTCAAGAGTGCAACCATCCTGTGATGGGATTATGTGTTTTGGTGACTGAGCTACCTCGAATCCAAATTTTGCACTTGATGATAATAAATATCTAAAAACTCTATAATAATTGTAAAATTTCTTTTTACAGTGCCATAATTGTGGGGAATTTTTTAGAAACACTTATTTTATACAGCTCTGATGTAACTGCTGTAACTTCTTTTCAATTTCAACGGCTGACCTAAGTTGACATCAGTTTTTGACGCCGTTCTAAGAGATAATATTACTATGCTAACCATTGTAACCATGAACCTATTTTATTTTCCCCCTCTACCATTCATGAACACGGTTCTGGGGTTTGCTAGATTCTCGAACGTGCAACCCTCCGATCATGTGATCATGTGTTTTGGCGACTGAGCTACCCCGAATCAAAATTTTACACTTGATAATAATAGATATCTAAAAATTCTATAATAATTGTAAAACTTCCTTTCACAATACGATAATTCTGAACTTTTATACAGCCCTGATGTCACTGCCGTTCTTCTTTTGAATATCATCAGTTGACCTAAGTTGACATCCGTTTTTGAAGTCGCTCTAAGATATAATATTACTATGCTAACCACTGAAATTAATCCTCTAAATTTTTATCCCCCCTTTTCATTAGATTGAAAATGGAGGTGAAAATGTTGAAAAACATTTCTTTGGTTTGGACTTTACTGATAACAAGCATATTCTTAGAATATCTGAATTGTATATTAACAATGAATATCAATATCATTAGAACTCGAATAGCCAAAATTTAAATTTCGACCTGTAATTTAACCAACAAATTCTTAGGTACCAACATATGGTATAATTACTGACCTTTCTTATACTGTTTCTATTACTTTTCATAAAAGAAAACTGAAAGTACAATGTGACCAATGTTAAGACAAACTGCACAAGGTTTACTAGAATAAGAATACCAAAATTCAGTAATAAATGTGAATTTAGAGAGTCAATTAAACTTCCATTTAAGCAGTTAGTATTGGCAAGATTTTCATCATACTTACACTTTCAAATAGGATTATTTTCTTTAATTTATTCATATCTTATTACATGAAACATATTTTACCATGTTATGAACAATTTTATTTTCGGATAAGTTACTGATTATTAAGTTACGATACAGCAAAATTCTTTTTCCAACTCCATAAAATGCAGGAATACAATTCGCTTAACATAATCTATCTTTGACCAAACAAAGTGAATATCATGAATTATTTAATATTACTTTATAGAATGGGCGGTAGAACTTTTGATATCTACAGTAACAACAAAGACTATTAAAGAATATCTGTACAAAATTTGGTAAATGTATGTTCAATAGTGAGGATTTGTATAAAACACACACAAACATATGTACAAAAAATTAATGTTTTACCCATAAAGAAGAAATTGGTGTAATTCAATTATTTTTTTTGGAAATTAGTGTTATATTCGTCCTTGCAATTGTAAATTAAAACGCATTCTGCTTTCAATAAAAGTATTTATAATTGCTCATTGAAAAATGCGCTCATGCATTTAAGTATTAATGAAGACTCTTTAATAAATTCATGTGGTTATAACCAAGGGAAACCATGACTAATCGTCACTGATCCCCTAGTTTTCTTTTATGGACCAGAAAAGTCCTTTCAAAACTTTTTAACGCTCACATATTTAATCTTCCAGTTTAAATATTAATTTTTCACAATGCGAATACTCGTACTAAAAGAAATTCTACTTTGTAGAAATACAATTTATTTTAATCCATCTACATTATAAATGTAAAACTGATATATCCCCTATATAATAATAATTATTTGTCTTTCTGTCCTCGAATTTATGAAGCGGTTAGAACTGGAATGGATAGAAGCATCCATATTAGACTCTTGATGAATTAGGATTAGCAAATTCAAAAAGAATAAAGTTTATCTTCTCCTAAAATAGATCCGATTCTAAAATAAATTTATAAATATGCTTTATCACAGCAAAAATACTGCCTTTAAAACGTCGAAATCCACCCTTTCCTTCTTTTCAGAGTTTAATAGCCATTTCAAGCCTATTTTCCCCGGTTAAGAGCAGGATATAAACAAATTTATCACATAATAAATAGGTAAAAGTAATATTTTTCCTAGCATTATGACATCATTCCTTTAACCATCTCATTTAATCTTTTCTGAATTTAAATTATTTAAATATCGTCTGCATTATTTTCATACGTTTTATCACTGAACTTAGCTATTAAGTAAATAATTTTCTTTTATATTTGACTTAAACAATAGATTAGGTACATTGTGATAATTTTAAATTGAATCATCGATTTTTTGTTGCAATGAAATCTTTATCACCGGTATTAACAATAAATTATACCTACCTCCAGGGTGTAGCGGAAATGATAGTTTCATTCCTTTATTTTCATTAGTTAATGTGGCAGAAATATTAGGAAGAACTTAACTATAACTTCGACATAAGAAAACTTTGAATTATCTTTCTCAATGAATTCACGTGATTCCAAACTGCATTCACAGTATCGGGAGACTGTAGAGGTTTGGAGTGCTACGGTCTACTTTTTGCAACACGAGGGCTAATGAGACCGGGACCTACAGTTTAAAGCCGATTCCGAATTGCTACGAACAACCATGCAACAGTGGGATTTGAAACCATGAACTCCGGTACCGAAGGCCAGAACCCTAACCAATCGTCCATCGTTCGGCGGAGACTATAGAGGAGTAAGAAGATAAACAAATTATTGAACATGTCCCAGATAATTATTAGCCAAAAATTAAACAATTTTTTTATCTGCCTGATAGTGTACTTTACTATTCTCGAAAATTAAAAATTTTACTGATCCTTCATACGTTTTATCACTGAACTTAGATATTACGTAAATAATTTTCTTTTATATTTGGCTTAAATAATAGATTAGGTACATATGTGATAATTTTAAATTTAATCATCGATTATTTTTTTGTTTAAAGATAATTCTCAGCCAAAAGACAAACCATAGTTTTACCTGTCTCATAGGGTACTTTACAATTCTAGAAAGTTAAATATTTTTCTGATCCCGTCATATGACGGGCTATAAGCAAGTATATGCTAGTAAAAGAAGCTCTTTATGAGAGTTACCGTGAAAATGTCAGTGAACTTTATGCTATATCATATAGAGATTAATATTAACGCATATGACTTCAAGTTAACTGCGGCGTTTTGCTATATAACACATAATTACATACTCACTATAATTCTGAAACAGCTGACTTATCCCCTATATAATAATAGCCTAAGTTGTCTGTCCGCGTATTTCTGAAGCATATATTAGAATAACTAAGCATAAGTAATGATCTATAAAGTTTAAAGTAAATATTAACAAAATATGTAATATTGTTTGTTCAGGAGAAAATTGTATATAAGCACACATTATATATATATATATATATATATATATATATATATATATACAAACATGTATATATATATATATATATATATTATATATATATATATATATATATATATATATATATATATATATATATATATATATATATATATATATATATATTATATATATATTTATAATATATATATATATATATATTATATATATGTATATATATATATATATATATATATTATATATATTTATATATATAAATATATATATATATATATATATATATATATATATATATATATATATATATATATTATATATATATATATATATATATATATATATATATATATATATATATATATATATATATATATATATATATATATAATATATATATATATATATATAATATTATATATTTATATATATATATATTTATATATTATATAAATATATATATATATATATATATATATATATATATATATATATATATATTATATATATAAATATATTTAAATATATATATATATATATATATATATATATATATTATATATATATATATATATATATATATATATATATATTAATATCGTTTTATTTTGTTTAAAGATAATTCTCAGCCAAAAGACAAAATATTTTATGCATATTATACATTCTAGAAAGTTAAATATTTTTCTATATCATATATTTATAAGCTAGTATATGCTAGTAAAAGAAACTCTTTGTGAGAGTTACCTTGAAAATGTCAGTGAAATTTATGCTATATCATATAGAGATTAATATTAACGAACATGACTTCAAGTTAACTGCGGCGTTTTGCTATATAACATACAATTACATACTCACTATAATTCTGAAACAGCTGACTAATCCCCTATATAATAATAGCCTAAGTTGTTTGTCCGCGTATTTCTGAAGCAGTTGTACCTGGAATGGATACAGGCATCAATATTGGATTTTTCATGAGTTAGGGTTAGCGAAATTGAAAGCGAGTTTGAAATCCACCCCATCCCCCTTTTCGAGCGTTTAATGCTATTATTGCAAGCCTTATCCTTTCTCTTATTCTATAGGAAATTCATTCTTCATAGGATGGCAAAGGCGGAGAGTAATATTTAAATTTCTGGACTGTTTCTACTTAAACCTTCATATACTCTTATTTGCTCACACCGTGAAAACGTTGAACGTTTGGTAGAATTTCCACCCACTTCATCGTAGTACTTCTCGAGTTGACGGTTCTATCCCCGAAGCAGCCAATTATTTTAATGTCTGATAAATTTAATATTTTCTGCTTTTTCTTTTAAATTCTTATTCCGAAAGTTGTTTTATTATTTTTAAAATAAATTTTTACTATTTTTTCACCCTTTCATAATTTTTATTATTTTTATTTTATTAAATTCACGTATTGCTTTACGGATGTCCCTGGCCACATAAACATTTCATGTTGTGTATCCTTAAACTTTCTTCTTTTAATGCAATAATATACTGAGTTATCTGTCCGTCTGTCATCGAAGTTATGAAGCTGTTGGACCTGGAATGGATGTGGCATCTGTATTGGATTTTTGATGAGTTAGGGTTTGAAAAATTCAAAGCGAATAAAGTTTATATTTTCCTATAGATCCGATTCTGTAGTAAATTGCTATGAATAAGCTTCGTATCGCATCGTAAAATACTGTCCTCTTTAAAACGTTCGAAATCCACCCTATCCCATTTTCGAGCTTTTAATGCCATTATATCAAGCCCCATTTTAAGAGCAAGCGATTAAATTTATCAATTTATCACATAATAAATAGGTAAAAATAACAATTTTTTCTAGCATTATGACTTCCTTCCTTTAACCATCTCATTTCATCATTTTTATTTTAAATTATTTAAATATTTTCTGCATTATTTTAATACGTTTTATCACTAAACTTAGATATTACATAAATAATTTTCTGTTTTATTTGACTTAAATAATAGATTAAGTACATATGTGATAATTTAATAGATTATTTTTATTGAAAGGTAATTCTCAGCCCCAAAAAACAAACCATTTTTTTTACCTGCCTCATAGGGTTCTTTACAATTCTGGAAAATTAAAAATTTTACCGATCCGTCATATGACGGGCTGTATGTTATTGCTACTTATTTCTTTAAATTTATAGCTCAACAACAGCCGAATGGTAGAGCACTGCTCTTCGGTACCAGAGTTCGCAAATTCGAATACCGCTGCTGGCATGGATGTTCGTAGCCGTACGAAATTTTCGTTACGCTGTAGTAGCTCTTCAGCATTCATGAACAAAAACGCCAGACCGTAGCGCTCCAAATCAAACCTTTAAATCTATGTGCATATTAATCATTAGTCCTCTTTATAGTTTACCAATAAATGTAAGCATCTAAATTGTTGCTTTTTTATTACAGATTATATTACTTTATAAGTATTTAATCTTAAAAGGAAGTTTAAAGAGCGAAGCTGATAAAATGAAATTTTTTAATGCTGTTTGACACTACATATACTTGCAACACATAAATACAAAGAAATACAAATCGATAACTTTAGTCGAAGTTTTCACCTGTCATAAACTGTCACATTTCACAAATATCTAAAGGAAACAAAATGACATAAAATAAAATGTAAAGTTACATTTATTTCCCTCTAAGTCGTATCGACAAATGATACAGTTGAATATATTCATAAAGTACTTTTGAAATAAAACACACGTGCATAATTCTATTAAGATTCATTTAATTTGAATTAATAAGTGAAACTTAATTAAAGTTCTATATATATAATACCTTAACATGTAATATTTCATTCCTAATTTTGGATACGATCCCAAACAAGAATTTTTCATACACCATCGAGGAAAAATACCTTCGAACTAAAGAAAACAGAGCATAACCGTAAATGGATATTCATTAAAGTTCGTAATCACAAAAGTTAAAATATTATACCCCAATGAGAAAAAATAAGTTAAATAAAGTTGTAAAAATCTACTCTTTAGGACGAGATAAAAGATTTCCATAAAGTTTTAAAGATATAAAGTCTTAAACACGGTCTTTATTGTTTAAACTTTGTTAATTTATGAAATAAGAAATTCACGAGTACCTCCAGACTAATTTGAAGAATAAATCATTAACAACTTTATGTGTAATTTATGAGCTCAGTTTAGAAAAAAATATTATTCTAAGAATTGTTAGAAAGTGATATAAAACGTAATTTTATAAGCTATTATTAGTTATTTAGACAGTAAGCTGATCTGTAAAGCCAATTTTTAATGTAAAGTTTTCTAAAGTTATTACAAACGCCGGGGTTCTGTATATATTTTTGATAAGAAAGAGGTAAACTATTAAACAGTGTCTTTATTATTTACACTTTGTTAATTTACAAAACATTCCGAATTTCACGAGTATCACCGGATTAATATGAAGAATAAATCATTAACAACTTTATGTATCATTTTAGAAAAAAATATGTATTCTAAGAATTGTTAGAAAGTGATATAAATCTTAGTTTACTAAGCTATTATTAGTTATTTAGACAATAAGTTAATCTGTAAAGCCTAGTTTCAATGTAAAGATTACGGAAGTTATTACAAAAGCCGGAGGTATGTATATATTTTTGATAAGAAAGAGGTAAACTCTTAAGCAGTGTCTTTATTATTTACCCTTTGTTAGTTTACGAAACATTACGAATTTCACGAGTATCACCAGACTAATATGAAGAATAAGTCATTTAACAACTTTATGTGGAATTTATGAGTTCAATTTAGAAAAAAAATATGTATTCTAAGAATTGTTAGAAAGTGATATAAATCTTAGTTTACTAAGCTATTATTAGTTATTTAGACAATAAGTTAATCTGTAAAGCCTAGTTTCAATGTAAAGACTACTGAAGTTATTACAAATGCCGGAGGTTTGCATATATTTTTGATAAGAAAGAGGTAAACTCTTAAGCAGTGTCTTTATGATTTACCCTTTGTTAGTTTACGAAACATTACGAATTTCACGAGTATCACCAGACTAATATGAAGAATAAGTCATTTAACAACTTTATGTGGAATTTATGAGTTCAATTTAGAAAACAAAATATGTATTCTAAGAATTGTTAGAAAGTTATATAAAACTTAGTTTTCTAAGCTATTATTAGTTATTTAGACGATAAGCTAATTCATGAAGCCAAATTTTAATTCAAATAATACTGAAGTTATCACAAAAGTCGGGGGCCTGTATATTTTTTTAAGAAAGAGATAAAGTCTTAAACATGGTCTTTATTATTTAAACTTTGTTAATTTACGAAACAAGAAATTCATGCGTACCACAGTACTGATTTGAAGAATAAATCATTAACAACTTTATGTGTAATTTATGAGCTGAGTTTAGAAAAAAATATCTATTCTAAGAATTGTTAGAAAGTGATATAAATCTTAGTTTTATAGTCTATTATTAGTTATTTAGACAATAAGTTTATCCATGAAGCCAAATTTCAATATAAAGAATACCGAAGTTATTATAAATGCCTGGGGTCTGTCCATATATTTGATAAGAAAGAGATAAAGACTTAAGCAGGGTCTTTATTTACACTTTGTTAATTTATGAAACATTACGAATTTCCCGAGTATCACCAGACTAATATGAATAATAAGCCATTAACAACTTTATCTGGAATTTATGAGCACTTTAAAAAAAATGTATTCTAAGAATTGTTAAAAAGTGATATAAATCTTAGTTTTCTAAGCTATTATTAGTTATTTAGACAATAAGTTAATCCGTGAAACCGAAGTTCAATGTAAGAGAAACTGAAATTATTACAAATGTCGGAGATATGTATATGTTTTTGAAAAGAAAAAGATAAAGCCTTAAACAGTGTCTTTATTATTTAAACTTTGTTAATATACAAAACAAGAAACAAGAACGTATTCTAAGAATAGTTAGAAGGTGATATAAATATCTGTTTTCTAAGCTTTTATTAGTTATTTAGACAATAAGCTAATCTGTGAAGCCGAATTTCAATGTAAAGATTACTGGATTACTGAATTTATTACAAAAGCCGGAGGTCTGTATATATTTTTGATATGATAGAGGTAAAATCTTAAGCAGTGTCTTTATTATTTACACTTTGTTAATTTACGAAACATTACGAATTTTACGAGTATCACCGGACTAATATGAAGAATAAATTATTAACAAATTTTTGTGGAATTTATGATCTCATTTCAGAAAATATATGTATTCTAAGAATTGTTAGAAATTGATATAAATCTTAGTTCCATAATCTATTATTAGTTAATTGGACAATAACCTAATCTGTGAAGCAGAAATTCAATGTATAGATACTGATTATTACAAAATTGTTATATTTGATAAGAAAGAGGTAAATTTAAAGTCTTTATACTTTATTAATATGAAACATTACGAATTTGAGTATGTATATTGAATGTAACATTTTATTTTTCTCAGTTTAGTTTTTTCTAAGAATTGTTCGTTATAAATCTTTTTCATAATCTATTATTTTTAATTACAAGTTTATCTAATTGAAGCAGAAATTTCAATTGGTTTTTATTCTTTATATTTTAATTCAAAACAATTAAAAATTACGTAGAATGTAATTTTAAATGTAATTTTGTAATTTTATTATTTAAATTCTATGACATTTAGATTTAATATCTACTGATTTTTTACAAAGTGTACCAAAATCTTATATATAAATTGTTTGGTACTCAATTTTTTATAAGCAAAACAAATAAATGAAATAGAGATTCTACTTTAAATTTTTCTTTATATTACTATTAAGTACATTTTTGAAATTGAAATCTATAATATAAAGTTTTAATTAATAAATCTTCCATTTTTTTCTTATTTTGATTTTTTTATGCATTAAACTGATAACTCTTCTTTTCCATTCTTTTCCAATGTGGGGCCCCTGTCTTTATTAACCCGTTCTTAGTAGGGATCACATTTCATAAGTGTGGTATATTCTTCCCCATAAGGTTGGCGTCACATATCATAAGACAAAGAGAAAAATTACATCAGTCAAGGTAGATCTGTCATTAATGACACGTTTCGTTGTATTTCGCTGATGTTTTTTGTATCCAAAACGATAAAAGTATTTACTTGTGTAAGCAATAATGATGTTTGTGATTCTTTACACGTGCTGATGTCTGTTAGAAATCCTACTAAATATACAAAAAAATCATGATTGTTTATTTGATGATTGCTCGACATTCAGATAGATTTAATCAATAAAAAATAATTTTAATCTTTACTTTTGTCATGTTTCTTCCATGTCGCTTGGTGAAGATTTTAAATTCAACACAACAATTGTGTTAGAATGTGGAAATATACATAACATTCCATGTTTTCTCACGACTTGTGAAAAATTGTCTGGAGGCCCATTGGGGGGTAACTCATTGTCTTGGAAAACTGCGCAGTGAGCTTCACCTTTGAATTATCAACACCGAAAATGCTGTGTAGCCGTTCTCCAGTAGTATCTCACTCAAAAGTCGTATGCATTAATTTTTTATTTCAATTTTATGGGTTAATTCCATATTTCATTCACTTTCACAGCTTTCTATACTGTAGCCAAATTTACGGTTTTACAAGTAGTCCTATATATTACTCAAACAAAAGCATTTTGAAATATTGCCAATTTGGATATATTTTAATTACTAAGTTTGATTTAATAAATTAATACTTACATATTTTGTATAGGTGGAGTATAATTATAAATTTTTCTTTGACTAAGACAGTAAATTTACATGTTTCTCATAAAAAATATAATTATCAATGAAGGTTTTACTTTTGCTGCTTAGTAATAGTTTATTTATTTAATAAATAAAAGGAAAAATGCTTCAAAAACTTTGCTTGGTGACATTAGATACAGATTTTTTTACAATAGATACAAACAAAGTTTTATTGAAATAATGATAACACATTTGATACCAGATTAAAATCATTCAAAACTGAATATGTCTTTATTTAAGATCATAAATGATACGATTCTAGCGAAGATTATTTAAATAACTTGCTTATTAATCAGATATTAGAACAACGATAACACATCTGATACTAGATTAAAATCATACAAAATCGAAGATTGCTTATTAATATCATACATAATACGACTCTAGCAAAGTTTGTTTAAATAACTTGCCTATTAACCCTTTCAGACCTGATGTACGCAATTGTACACATATAATGAAAGCACACATATACACATACACATATACACACACATTGACATATATATATATGAAAGTTGTTTTCTTGAAAAGCTTGTTATAAGGATTTATTTATTTATTTCCTTAGATCTATTTGCAATAGCCTAGTGGCAGGCATTTTTTTCAGATCGATTAGCGAAATTAAAAAAATCAGGTCTGAAATAGTTAATAGCCTATTAATAATCAGAACTAGCTAAGCATCAAGTAATGATCTGTGAAAGTGAATTCAAAGTATAAATAAAATTAACAAAACTATGTAATACCCTCTTGTTTGCTTTCAGGAGAAAATCGTGGCTTTCCATGGCGCTGAGGAACAACACGCACTTCGTTCATATATATATATATATATATATATATATATATAGTTCTTCTTCTATATATCTATTTCCATCAGGAAACTAACATGAAATTTAGTACACAGTGTTTTCTAGGCCTATATTTCTAACACTAAAAATGAAAAGTGTGAGATCAACTGTTAAAGCTAGCTTGTAAATAAAAAAAATGTGAAAAACTGTTTTTTAAAATAAAAAGCATTTTTTCTAAATATATAAAAAAAGAAATTTTAACTAAAGTGGATAAATACGGAAAGTTTAACGTTTTTGCGTGTTATTTTTTATTAAAGAAGATAGTAATCTCGTTTGTATCATTCCAACTTTATATATGTACTGTAAAAAATTTAATGGGAAATATCCCTACCTCAGATGCGTTTTATTCAAAATTTTGGAATAAAATACTCCTCTTACAAGTGCTAGATGTCTCTACTATACGACTGGTTGTACCTAACGTTAAGCAAATCCACAAAAATGTTACAGGTCCAATGTTATTTTGAGAAATATCGTGTTAATATTTTTGTTTTTGATACAAGAGTAGGTATAGAACGGCATACATAATACAAACAGTTATCTTGCCTAGTACATCTCAACGCTGTTATTGTAGTTCAAGAGGAGACTAAGCACAATTAATAGACAATTTTTCTGCTGTTAGTCTAATTTACCACATCATTTCCTTTTGATGTAAATAGATAAGAGCGTAGATTAAAAGTCTAAGAATGCTTTTGACACTAAGGAATCATTTTATACCTTATCTAGAAATACATTTTCCTCCTATTATACAAGCTTAGCCATTCTGTGACCAGACCCGTGCATAACAAAGTACATAAAAGAAACAAAAGTGCTAAAAGTCAGCAATGCAGGTTGTAAATTTTGTCGCGATCTTCATGTTAATGAGTATAGATTCTATACTCAACAAACTTTGACCCTTTTCGGCACCTCACGAACTATAAAACCACCGAAGCAAAACATTTTTAACAAGCAGGTTTCCCCCTACTAATTATTCTGGGACTTGATTCGAAATAAAATGTCACCAGCGCGACGAAAAACTCATTAAAACACGTGGAAATGTTCGCAGGGTAGTTGAAATATTTTGATACATTTATCTATAAATAGTTATAAAACTGAATCCCTAATCTTGGGTCAAAGTTTAAGAGCAGGATTTCCTAACAAACTTAATATGCAGGCTATTTTATGATATAAAGTTAATTAAGTTACTTAGTCTGGTTTTATATACTGACGAAAACGACAGCTCGAGTGTTTTATTGGTGAGATAACAAATGAAAATTGAGCTTCATCGCTTTTTTTCCCTTCCTGGCAGTCTGTATACCCTTGAGGAATTTGGAATTCTACCAAATGATTATTTTCTTTCGAACTAGGATTTTTATTACTGCATGAAAGTGTTTTAACTACTGAGGTAGTTTTTATAATTTCTTTTTTGACGGAAAGAAGACATTCCCTTTTGGCTAATTTTTTAAAGCAATGATTAACCAACGGAAATGAGGTCAAATATTTTTATCCTAGGTGATCGATTTTTATACCAGAAGATGTCAAATTTTTACATATGAATTATAAGCACATAATTCATTTTCATAATTATAGGTTAGATAGTATTTAGATAATTGTGTCATCTCTTTGCTGTGTAATTTTGTATTTTAAAGAGTGTTGAGAAATTGTGTAAGTTCAGAACAAGTATAAAGTTTAGTTAAGAAGGATAGTTTTTAAATATAAAGAAAATAAATGTTATTATAAACATAGTTAGTAATATAATTACAGTTTTTTTATTTATTTGGAATAAATATATTTAAAAAAAATCAATCTTCACTTCATAGCTTATTAAATTTTAGAGGAGTATAGTGCTATTCATTAAGAGATTTTTAACGTTCATAATAATACATTTTTATAATATCTTAAATAAGTATTGCTTACCATGAGCATGTTCTTGTTTTATAATTTTTCAGCATTTAGATGACATAATATCCCGTGTATAATAATAATTTAAGTTATCTGTCCGTCTGTCCTCGAATTTATGAAGCGGTTGTACCTGGAATGGCCAGGAATTATGTTTATATGGAATGGCTTTATGTTTATTTTATAGCCCTGAAATTTCAAGGCTATTGGATTTTCCTATTGCAGTTTCTACATTGCAGTATACATAAGTTATCTGTCAGTGTGTCCTCGAATTTATGAAGCGGTTGTACCTGGAATGGATAGAGGCATCCATATTGGATTCCTGATGAGTTAGGGTTAGCAAAATTCAAAGCCAGTAAAGCTTATCTTCTCGTAAACTATTAATCCGATTCTAAAATAAATTGGTAAAAATATGCTTAATATAACAGCAAAAAATACTACAGTATTTAAAACGTTTGAAATCCACCTCTTTTACCTTTTCTGAGAATTTAATGCCATAATTTCGAACTCTATTTTCCCCGGTTAGGAACAGGCAATTAAATTTAACAATTTATCACATAATAAATTGGTAAAAATAACATTTTTTTCTGGAATTATGAGTCATTCCTTTAAACATCTGATTTAATCATTTCATATTTTAAATTGTTTAAATATCGTCTGCATTATTTTAACTGAATTTTATCACTGAACTTAGATATTACGTAAATAATTTTCTTTTATATTTGGCTTAAATAATAGATTAGGTACATATGTGATAATTTTAAATTTAATCATCCATTATTTTTTGTGGCAATGAAAACTTTATCACATGTATTATCAATAAATTTTATCTACTTCCAGGGTGAAGTAGAAATGAAAGTTTCATACCTTTACTTCCATTAGTTACTGTGGCAAAAAAAAATTGGAAGAACTTAACTATAATTTCGACGTAGCTAAGAAAACTTTGAATTATCTTTGTAGATTAATTTAACGTGATTCCAAACTGCATTCACAGTATCAGGAGACTTTAGAGGAGTATGAAGATAAACATATTATTGAACATGTACCACATAATTATCAGCCGAAAAATAAACCATTTTTTTATCTTCCTCATGCGGTACTTTACTATTCTTGAAAATTAAAAATTTTACTGATCCTGTCAGATGACGGGCTATATACTAGTTTTTATAGAATAATAAAAGTAACTAAAATAATTAATATTCTTTATGTACATAATTATAGAAAGAAGAACGTCTATATAAGTTTTGATACTTTATAAAAGGAACATTTTTAATATCATTTTTTTTGTATAATTTAAAAGCACGGATATAATTATTCCAAAACTTATCTCAAAATGACTTTTATGCAAAATTTTCCAACTCTAATTTCAAATGGATCATACTACTTTGAATTATATTTGTAAATAAATTCAACGTGATTCAAAACTGCATTCAGAGTATCAGGAAACTTTAGAGGAGTATGATGTTAAACAAATTATTGAACATGTACCACATAATTATCAGCCAATATCTGCCTCATAGGGTACTTTACTATTCTCGAAAATTAAAAATTTTACTGATCCGGTGAGATGAACGGCTATATACTAGTTTTTATAGAATAATAAAAGTAACTAAAATAATTAATATTCTTTATGTACATAATTATAGAAAGGAAAAACGTCTATGTAAGTTTTGATACTTTATAAAAGGAACATTTTTAACA
The DNA here is from genome assembly GCA_032207245.1 of Pardosa pseudoannulata. NCBI lineage: Eukaryota > Metazoa > Arthropoda > Arachnida > Araneae > Lycosidae > Pardosa > Pardosa pseudoannulata. The sequence continues at coordinate 140,274,455 of CM063501.1, forward strand.
TCATTTTTTGTATAATTTAATAGCACGGATATAATTATTCCAAAACGTATCTCAAAATGACTTTTATGTAAAATTTTCCAACTGTAATTTCAAATGGATCATAATACTTTATTAAATTAATTTATTTAATTAAATAACTTTAAGAAATTCTTCTTGATTTCCCTTTTCTCTGTTTCAACAGATATTAATAACGTTTCACAATAGAAATTACTTATAAAGTTCGTTAGTATAAAAGTGCTTGCTTCACATGCTGACTAATTCCTAATTAAATTATGACGAATGTTTAGAAACTGTGATGTCTAATTACTTATACAGATAAAAACTTTTCCGATAAACTGTCATGTCATGCAAACAGAAATAATTTTTATTTAATTAGTACATTCCTGAAATATTTCCAGAGGGCAATTAGTTTTTGCGATGTTCTGGTTTCTTATAATTTCATTCTTTTTTAATAATTGTCTTTAATATATGAAGTTCTTTTTATGACAAAACATCCACTTCAGGATCGCAGAAAAAACTATTGGATAATTCTTTTTAAAAAAATGCTTTTATATCAAAAGGCATCCAGTAAGATTTGTTCATTTATACGAATAGAAATAAAAAGCTATATTTCAGAATATTTACCCGACTAATACTTATTTAAACATAAACAAAAGCTCAATTAAGTTGAAAAAGTAAAATAAGGTTTAATCATATGAGTTAGTTTTCTTTGATATTTAGATTTGCCTTATTTATGCATGTTTTACCTTTTAAATATTAAACAACTTTTTTTTTTGCTTTACAGTATCATTTGGGTTTAGCCTATTATTTATGAAATATGATAAGGTAATCTTTGTGGAAGTTAATATTACTTTAATCTACTACTTTATCTAGTACTTTACTATTCTAGTAGTTTAATCTTACTTTTTTAAATTTTAGTTGTGGAACTTAGTAATTTTCAGCTAAAAGTATTGAATATTTATTTAAATTATTTTATGTAAAAAGACGAAAACTTATATTTGTCACTTTTACCAGTATAATAGTGATCTATATTTAGAAATGCTTACCCGATTAAAGGAATTTAAACTAACAGAAAAAAGATCAATTGATGCGAAAATGTAGATGGAGGTTGTGAAGTACGTGTTCGTTTTAATAAATGCTTTGATTTGCATTAGTTATATAACTTTTACTCTGCTATTTTTATTATTAATTTTTACCAAGATTTTTATTACTGCATATAACTGTTTTAGCTTTTAAGATTATTTTTACTTTTTTTTAAAGAGAAGGATACATATCTTTTGACTTATTTAACATTGGTTAAACATTGGAAATGATGTCAAACGTTTTATCCCATCCGATTATTATTTTATTTTTGAATGTTATATAATTATCCCAATGCCGTTTCTTTTTTCTTACTATTAATTTTACTAAGATTTTTATTACTACATGTAACTTAAGGTTATTTTTTACTTTCTTTTTAACGGAAAGGAGACATATATTTTGACTAATTTAACGTTGATTAAACATTGAAAATGATGTCAAATGATTTTATCCCAGTCAATTATTATTTTCTTTTTGACTGTTAAATAATTATTACACTGCCGTTTCCTTTATTTTACTATTAATTTTTACTAAGATTTTTATTACTGTATATAACTGTTTTAGCTTTTAAGGTTATTTTTCACTTTTTTTTAAAGAGAAGGATACATATATTTTGACTTATTTAACATTGGTTAAACATTGGAAATGATGTTAAACTTTTTATCCCAACCGATTATTATTTTATTTTTGAATGTTATATAATTATCACAATGCCGTTTCTTTTATCTTACTATTAATTTTTACTAAGATTTTTATTTCTGCATGTAACTGTTTTAGCTTTTAAGATTATTTTTTAATTTCTTTTTAAAGGAAAGGAGAAATATATTTTGACTAATTATAGATTGATTAAACATTAGAGAAGACGTCAAACGTTTTTTTATCGCAGTCAATTACGATTTTCTTTTTGACTGTTAAATAATTATTACACTGTCATTTCTTTTATTTTACTATTAATATTTACTAAGATTTTTATTACTGTATATAACTGTTTTAGCTTTTAAGGTTATTTTTTACTTTTTTTTAAAGGGAAAGAGACTTTTGAATAATTCAACATTGATTAAACATTAGAGAAGACGTCAAACGTTTTTTTATCGCAGTCAATTACGATTTTCTTTTTGACTGTTAAATAATTATTACACTGCTGTTTCTTTTATTTTACTATTAATTTTTACTAAGATTTTTATTACTGTATTTAACTGTTTTAGCTTTTAAGGTTATTTTTTACTTTTTTTTAAGGGAAGGAGACATATCTTAAGACTAATTTATCATTGGTTAAACATTGGAAATGATGTCAAACTTTTTTATCCCAGTAGATTATTATTTTCTTTCTAACTGTTAAACAATTATTACACTGCCGTTTCTTTTAATTTACTATTAATTTTTACTAAAATTTTTATTACTGTATATAACTACTTTAGCTTTTAAGGTTATTTTTTTATTTTCTTTTTAAAGAGAAGGAGACATATCTTTTGATTAATTTAACATTGATTAAACATTATAAATGATGTCAAATGTTTTAATCAAAGTTGATTATTATTTTCTTTTTAAATGTTATATAATTATTACACTGCAATTCCTTTTATTTTACTATTAATTTTTACTAAGATTTTTATTACTCCAAGAAACTGCTTTATATTTATATTTTTATTTATTGTATTTAACATTAAGATTTTATTATATGCTTGTACTAATCACTTGTAAAATATTCTTTTAGATAGTTTATTTATTTTTCATATATTTCTATTGAAAGTTTAAACAATTTTACAATATCTAAGTAATCATACTAAAAATATTTTTATAATTAAAAACAACTGAAAATTTATTATATTTTGTACTTTATTTCATAATTAAGTCTTAAGTAAAAATTTCGGAAGTTAGAATCTGAATTTAAGATTTTGTAAGCACTATGTCAGCATACATCACTGCACTCCTTTTGCCCTGGGATACTGGGCGATGATAATCATTATTAAAGATCAAAGAAAATAACTTTATCAGTTAACAAGGTTTATACCTCTTTATTACAGTAAGTTTAACTGGTGCAGAATGAGACTAGTAAATTAGATTTCGTTGAAAAATTAAGGTAAAATACTAGATAACATATTGCTTAACAGGTTGATTTGAAAAAATAGAAAAGTTATTCTAAGTATGCATTCAAAACGATTTTAGTCCAAAGGAAAAAATACGGAAGTTAGAATCTGAATTTAATATTTTATTAGCACTATGTCAGCATGCTTCACTGCACTCCTTTTGTACTGAGAGACTGTCCGGTGATAATCATTATTAAAGATCAAAGAAAATAGCTTTACGAGTTAACAAGCTTCATACCTCTTTATTAGAGTAAGTGTAACTGGCGCAGAATGAGACTGGTAAATTAGAGTTCATTGAAAAATTAAGGTAAAATACTGGATAACATATTTCTTAACAAATAGATTTGACAAAATTCAAAAGTTATTCTAAGAAGTTGCATTGAAAATGATTTTAGTCTTAAGGAAAAAAATTCGGAAGTTAGAATCTGAATTTAAGATTTTGTGAGCACTATGTCAGCATGCATCATTGAACTCCTTCTCTACTGGGAGACTAGGCAGGGATAATCATTATTAGAGATCAAAGAAAATATCTTTATCAGTTAACAAGCTTTATACCTCTTTATTACAGTAAACTTAATTCTTGCAGAATGAGTATAGGAAATTAGAGTTCACTGAAAAATTAAGGTAAAATACTGGATAACATATTTCTTAACGGGTTGATTTGACAAAAATCAAAAGTTTTTATAAGAAGTATGCATGGAAAAAGGTTTAATCTTAAGGAAAAATATGGAAGTTAGAATCTGAATTTAATATTTTGTTAGCACTATATCAGCATGCATCACTGCACTCCTTTTGTCCTTGGAGGTGATAATCATTATTAAAGGTCAAAGAAAATAACTTTACGATTTAACAAGCTTTATACCGCCTTATTACAGTAAGTTTAACTGGTGCAGAATGAGACTAGCAAACTAGAGTTCGTTGAAAAATTAAGGGAAAATACTGGATAACATAATACTTAACGGGTTGATTTGACAAAATTCAAATGTTATTCTAGGAAGTATACATTGAAAAAGATTTTAGTCTCAAGGAAAAAATTCGGGAGTTAGAATTTAAGATTTTGTAAGCACTATATCAGCATGCATCACTGCACTCCTTTTGTACTGGGAGACTGGCTGATGATACTTATTATTAAATATCAAAGAACATAGCTTTACCAGTTAACAAGCTTTATACCTCTTTATTACAGTAAGGTTAACTGGTGCAGAATGAGACTAGTAAATTAGAGTTCATTGAAAAATTAAGGTAAAACAGTGGATAACATATTTTTTAACTGGTTGATTTGACAAAAATTCAAAAGTTATTCGAAGAAGTATGCAATGAAAAAGATTTTAACGAAAATAACAAAAGAACCAATGCGTCTCATTGTCCCCAAACAGTTCTTTGCAGCACCAAGATAAAAAAATAAAGTTTCTTCACTTAGATACAAACTGCTTCCAATGCATTACTAAGAATAATTCTCTCCATATGCTAGATTCAGATTCGAAAGGAAATTTACAACTTTCCACAGAAGCCGCATTCCGTCTCCATCAATCTTCATCAACCTGTATAGAAAGAAAATCCCCTCAATATTGTCTGGTTTTCTTGCAAAACACCGCTCGTAAACTCTCGGCTAATACCGCAATATTTTTTGCTAGCTGTCATACTCGAGATAAGTATCTGTTAATCTAGTCGTTTTCAGCGAGAGAGAAAGCTAGGAAGAGAAATGTGTAAGTTATTTGTAGAATACTGTGTTGGGCAGTAATCAATTGCATTTAACACATTTTTACCCTTCGTACATTTTTAAGTTTAAGTTTTTGATGTTAACCGAAATGTAGCTTTTTTTATCATTGAAGTAAATGAATTTCCTGCATATACATTTCTTTATTGCTATCCAAACCTGTAAAATATTACCACTTTCTAAAGTAGCTAATTACAATATTGTCTAGTTTCTTGTAAAACGCCGCTCATAAACTGTCGGCTAATACCGCAATGTGTTTTGCTAGCTGTCATACTCGAGATAAGTATCTGTTAATCTAGACGCTTTCAGTTAGAGAGAAAGCTGTGAAGAGAAATGTGTAAGTTATTTGTAGAATACTTTGCAGGGTAATAATCAATTATATTTAGCATATTTTAAACCCAACATACATTTTTAAGTTTTTGATGTTAACTGAAATGTAGTTTTTTCATCATTGAAGTAAAACAATTTCATGCATATAAATGCCTTTATAAGTATCCAAACCAATATAATATTACCACTGTCTTAAGTAGGTGATTGAACAGGAAGTACCATATACCAGTCCATAAGTACCTTTTATAGTAAATCAAAGAATTATTCCCAATTTTGCAAAGCAATTTAATTTGACTATTACCAAAATTAAACTATACCAGGATTAAATAAGTCTTCTTTGGTAATAAACTAAAGTAGAGCAAGGTTTTAGTTAAAATATTGTTAAAGTAAATTAAATGTAGTTAAAATGCGTAGTTAAAGTAGTTAAAATGTAGTTTTTTCTTCTTTGGAATAAAACAATATCATGAATATAAATTTCTTTATAACTATTCAAACCAGTATATTACCACTGTCTAAAGTAGCTAATTGAACAGGAAGTACCATACACCAGTCCATAAGTACCTTCTATAGTTAATCAAAGAATTATTTCCAATTTTGAAAAGCAATTTACTGTGACTATTACCAACATTAAACTATATTAGGATTAAATAAGTCTATTTTGGTAACAACACTGAACTAAAGCAAGGTTTTAGTTAAAATATAGTTAAGGTAGATTAATGTAGTTAAAATATGTAGTTAAAGTAGTTGAAATGAAGTTTTTCCTCTTTGGAATAAAATAATATAAATTTTTGTACAACTATCCAAATCAGTATATTATCAGTAACTTAAGTAGCTAATTGAACAGGAAGTATGTTACACCAGTCCTTAAGAGTCTGCTGTAGTTAATCAGAGATTTATTTGAGATTTTATAAAGTAATTTAATGTAACTATCACCAATGAAATGCAAAAATCATATATTAAAACTGCCTCCCAGTAAAATAATGTTTCAATATTACAATTTTCGTCACAATTTTGTAATAGGGTTTAAAAGGCATTTTTTAAAATGCAGAATCATAATTTAATGTAAAATATACTTCTACTTCAGGGTACTAAAACGACATTTTGCTACTAAATTTGAAAAAAAAGCTGTATTGAATATTCCTTCAACTTTTCAGTTGTTGATTTTACAAATGTAAAAGTATTTTAACATTAAGCTGATTTGAATTATTGTTATCTTCTGAGATATGAAGCTTTATGCGAAATTTGATTTCAAAAGATTGCATTTTGTCACATCTTTTTAAAATTTGAATGATTTCGTTTGTTTTTGAATACATTCCACTTATTGTTTATTACATAAATGTTTGATTGAATACAAAATAAGCATACGTAATAAAATTTATGCAGGGATTATTAGATCGTGTTAAACTTTAAATCATTCAATGACATTCATTTTGTTGCTTTAGATACATAAATGAATATATATATATATATATATATATATGATATATATTATATATATATTTGTATATATATATATATATATATTATATATATATATATATATATATATATATATATATATATATATATATATATATATATATATATATATATATATATGTATATATATATATATATATATATATATATATATATATATGTATATATATATATATATATATATATATATATATATATATATATATATATATATATATATATATATATATATATATATATATATATATATTTATGTATATATATATGTATATATATATATATATATATATATATATATATATATATATATATATATATATATATATATATATATATATATATATATATATATATATATATATATATATATATATATATATATGTATATATACATGTATATATACATGTATATATACATAGAATTGATAGAATACTTATTCAAGGCAGAATGTTTTAGCAGATTGTACACTATAAAATGTTATTTTGATATTAAAATTTAATAAATGAAACATGGGAGGAAATTAGCTTTCGGAGCAGAGCAAAAAGGAAGAAAGTATATAAATAATTTTTATGCTATGTGTTAAAAATGAGGACATAATTCATGTATATAAACAAGTATCTCATTTATTTTTCAGGTTTTGTCACGGGAATTTGTAATGCAGTCTATACTTTACATAAGATTTAAGAAAAATTGCATAGCATAAGCATTCCGTGACATAATTCACACAAATAATATTGTTATACAGCTCAGAAGTAAAAACTTTTCTTTTTTTTACTTAGTCATATTTTGTTGAATAAGCTCTGAAAATGCATTTACTTTTAAAACATGCACCTTTGTTATTTGTCAAGATTTTTTAAGTTTTAATTAGGCATGCATATCGCGTGTAAGAATTAAGGAAAATTCTTCCCACCATTTATCAAATACATAAAAAATTTGTTCTTAATAGATACGTTAAACATAATTTAAATGTAATAATTCAGAGATTTTTCTTTAAAACAAAGTTTCAGAAAGGATGTCAAGTTACTCTAAGAAGAGCTGATGACATTTTATTCATTTAATACTCTTTTACAGTTATTCAAATCTAATAACTGACAATTTGCATACAACTTTCTAATAAAGGACATTTTTTACAGATTAAATACGCTTCACTAAATGTATAAAATTTTAAACAATCTCTTTTAAACTGAATAACATTTCAAACTGTGAATAAATAGTATCACTTCCTTTGAAGTATAGAAGTAAGTTTAAGCATGAAAACTTCACAAATATCTCAGTAAATTATTCGAAATATTTTATTTTCTAAAATACTTGCGAATTAACCATGATTGGTGTGAATCATTAATGTAATATTTTTATTGGTGTTTAACTGATTTATTGATAGATACATTAAACATAATTCAAATGTAACAGTTTAGAAATTTTTCTATAAATTTAACTCAACAATTTTCATTGTACATATATTTCATTCTATAGGTTTACGGAAATACAATACTTCATTTACTAATAAGTAGGCTCTCTACCCCCTCCCCTCTACTCCGAGGAACGGCATTGGCCACATCACTGTTACTTTAGAGATAAAGAAAATTCATTCTAAGCCTATAGGTTTTCGCAAATACAATACTTCATTTACTAATAAGTAGGCTCTCTACCCCCTCCCCTCTACTCCGAGGAACGGCACTGGCCACATCACTGGTACCTTAGAGATAAAGAAAATTCATTCTAAACCTATAGGTTTTCGCAAATACAATACTTCATTTACTAATAAGTAGGCTCTCTACTCCGAGGAACGGCACTGGCCACATCACGGTTACTTTAGAGATAAAGGAAATTCATTCTAAGCCTATAGGTTTTCGCAAATACAATACTTCATTTACTAATAAGTAGGATCTCTACCCCCTCCCCTCTACTCCGAGGAACGGCACTAGCCACATCACTGTTACTTTAGAGATAAAGAAAATTCATTCTAAGCCTATAGGTTTTCGCAAATACAATACTTTATTTACTAATAAGTAGGATCTCTACCCCCTCCCCTCTACTCCGAGGAACGGCATTGGCCACATCACTGTTACTTTAGGGGTAAAGAAAAAAATTATTTTTAAATATTGATTAGTTTAAGACTTAATACTATGCTTGTCATGAATTATAAAATATAGCTTGATGGAATTTTTGGATAAAATTATGTAAAAATCTATTACTTCCGTTAAATATTCAAAATATAAAATTAGATGAATTGAATCTTTTAATCTTACAAAGAAAGTTCTATAGCAGAAAAAGCAATTTTTAGTACCTGTTATACGATTTTAATAAGTGCAAATAAAAGCTTAAATAGTAAACATTCTTTTATTATATTTTGTGATTGGGAAACCATTCAATTTAAGAGAAAAAAAATTATATAATTTAAATTATGATCATTTTAAATGTCTATATCAGTCTATTTTAAATTGTACTACTTTTATTGCTCATTATGAATTATAAAATATATCTTGATGGATTTTTTGGATAAAATTATGTTAAAAACTATTATTTCTGATATATCTTCAAAATATAAAAATAGACGAATTAAGACGCTTTTAATATTACAAAGAAAGATTTAAAGCAAAAAAAAAAAATTTTTTTTTAGTATCTGTCATAAGATTATAATAAGTGAAAAGGAAAACTTAAATAGTGAACATTCTTTTATTATTTTTTGCGATTGGGAGACCATTGAGTTTAAGAGAAAAGAAAGCATATACTTTAAATAATGATCATTTTAAATGGCTATATAAGTTTGTTTTAAATTGTACTACTTTTATTGCTTGTTATGAATTATAAAATATAGCTTGATGGAATTTTGTTTGGATAAAATTATGTAATATCTATTATTTCTGATGTCAATTGAAAATATAAAATTAGATGAATTGAGGCTTTCAATATTAGAAAGAATGTTTTTTAGCAAAAAAAGCAATTTTTAGTACTTGTCATACGATTTTTTTTAATAAGTGCAAATAAAAGCTTAAATATTAAACACTCTTTCATTAATTTTTGTAATTGGGAGACCATTGAATTTAAAAGAAAAGAAAGCATATACTTTAAATGATGATCAATTTAAATGTCTATATAAGTTTGTTTTAAATTGTACTACTTTTATTCCTTGTTATGAATTATAAACTATAGCTTAATGGATGTTTGGATAAAATTAAGTAAAAATCTATTATTTCCGATAAATCTTCAAAATATAAAATTAGATGAATTGAATATTTTAATATTATAAAAAAGTTCTATAAAAAAAGCAATTTCAGTACCTTTTATACGATTTTAATAAGTGCAAATAAAAGCTTAAATACTAAACATTCTTTCATTATTTTTTGTGATCGAAAGACCATTGAATTTAAAAGAAAAGAAAGAATATACTTTAAATAATGATAATTTTAAATGTCTATATCAATTTATTTTAAATTGTAAAACTTTTATTGCTTGTTATGAATAATAAAATATAGCTTGATGGATTTTTTGGATAAAATTATGTAAAAATCTATTATTTCCGATAAATCTTCAAAATATAAAATTTGAGGAAATGAATATTTTAATATTATAAAAAAGTTCTATAGAAAAAAAAATTTTAGTACCTTTCATACGATTTTAATAAGTGCAAATAAAAGCTTAAATAATAAACATTTTTTCATTATTTTTTGTGATTGGGAGACCAATGAATTATGGAGAAAAGAAAGAATATACTTTTAGTAATGATCATTTTAAATGTCCATATCTTTTTGTTTTAAATTATGCTACTTTTATTGCTTATTATGAATTATAAAATAAAGCTTGATGGATTTTTTGATAAAATTATGTAAAAATTTATTATTTCCGATAAATCTGCAAAATATAAAAATAGATGAATTGAGGTTTTTAATATTACAAAGACAGTTTTATAACAAAAAAAGCAAATTTTAGTACTTGTCATACGATTTTAATAAGTGCAAATAAAAGATTAAATAGTAAACAGTCTTTCATTATTTTTTTGTGATTGGGAGACCATTGAATTTAAAAGAAAAGAAAAAATATACTTTAAATAATGTTCATTTTAAATGTCTATATATGTTTGCTTTAAATTGTACTACTTTTATTGCTTGTTATGAATTATAAAATATATCTTGATGAATTTTTTGGATACAATTATGTTAAAAACTATTATTTCAGATAATCTTCAAAATATGAAAATAGATGAATTAAGGCTTTTAATATTACAAAGAAAGTTTTATAGCAAAAAAAAAAGAAATGTTTAGTACCTTTCATACGATTTTAATAAGTGAAAATAAATGCTTAAATAGTAAACCTTCTTTGATTATTTTTGTGATTGGGAGACCACTGAATATAAGAGAAAAGGAAGAATATATTTTAAATAATGATAATTTTAATTGTCTATATTAGATTATTTTAAATTGTAGTTACTTCTTTTATTATTATGAGATAATCTTGGATTGTAAATTACAACTTGCAAAAATTTTTTTAGTAAATATATTTCAATAAAGTATCTAAATTTAATCAGGTTAATATTTTCAAAGAAATACTTTAAGATGTCATAGTATTAAAGAAATTTTCATTTATTTTATACGTATTAATTTTTATATGAAAATATTATGAAAAAGATTAATCATACTATTTTTGTTCTGAACAGTACATAATAAATTTAAAACTAAAAGTCTGTATTTATACTGTTTTCATTCAATACATATATTTTTAAACTTCTTCTTTGTTTAGAATAGATTAAAATATTTTATAGATCATTATTGATTGATTTAGTTTATGTAAACTGTTTTTGTTATTTAAAGCAATATATATTTTGAAAGCGTAAAATTTTTACATCAAATTAAAAAACAGAATTCCATTTACCCGAAAAATAACTTATGAAAAATCTATATAGATACATATTTTTATATCAATAGAAAATTACTATTTTTTCTGTGAATCTAGAGTTACATAAATAAGAGTGATATATTTTTATACCACAATAAAATCTGAATATTTTTTTCTTAACTGTTTTTGATTAAAAAAGTTTTTTAATAAAAGACAGCAAACGCATACGCATTTTTTAATAAAAAACTGTCTATGCGTTTAGATTTTAGAATAAAGTAGATATTATATTTCTATTTGATATTAAAAACTAAGTTTTAAAAACGGATATTTAAAAGTTGATTTTAGCATTTTTTATCATTTGGTGTACATATTTTTCACGTGTAAAATTAAAAAAAAATTCATCTTGAAATAGATCCCGCAAAATAAATTTTAAAATAACTATAAAGATTCTTATTTTTTGTATCAATAGAAGCTAATGAATGTATTTATTCTGCAAACATCAGTTATATTAACAAGAGTGATATATTTTTTATAGACCAATGAATAATTTTTAATAAGTAAATTTCTTATAAGTTCTTAATAATTTTTTTAATGTCATGTGCCTTTAAATAATTTAATTGAAGAATGAAACAGAACTGTTATTTATATTTGATGCAGAAATTTTGTTTTGATAGCGTGTATAGCATATTTTGTTTTTATATTTCAAAGTTCATTTTCAACTTTTTTTATTTTCGTATATATCATTTTCCTATTACTTAAAGTATATACTTCATGAAGTGAAAGAGTAAAACATCTTTTCTTACATTAGAGCTTCATTATAGAACTTAAAATTTAATTTTAAAGAAGCAAAATGTTTTGTTTTTATCAAAATTCGTAAAAAGACTGTAATTGTATAATTGATCCATGTTCTGTACCATGTTCTGCGATTGAGATTTTTGTTCAAATAATAATAATAATAATTAATTTGAGTTTTAAATTCTACTCCTATTGTAATGATATTAAGGATTATAAATAGGAGAGAAAAAATAATCCTCTAATAATACTAAATTAATCGTCCTACATGTGGGTATATTTATGTTTTTAGCATTACACATATAAAAATAGTCACATATAAAAGTAATTGTATTACTTCAATGTGACTTTTTATCAACAAGTAGAAGTTTTTAATTCATCAAATGAATGGAAAGCAATAGAGAAAAAAATAAACTTAAAAGTGTTTACAAATTAAAATTTTTGTCAAACAAACTACAACTTAAAATAATGCCCCATTTTGGAATCGTAAAATAAACTTCTAAACTTTCTCAATAAATTGCCCAAAATTTGAGCAAATTGGTGTGCACTTCGCTAAGAACAAATCAAGACGGCAGTAATATAATTTTTATTACTGAACAAGTGAAAGTTGAAGTCGTTAATTTGGTTTTCTTTGTCCGCGCGGAGATAACCGAAGCCAGATCAAGGGGAAATAAGGAACAAAACAAGAAATGAAAACATAAAAAAAAATAAGAGCAGGAAAGATGTGCTTTTAAGAAGTACGTTTTCTCTTTTTATTTTTCCTTTCTGTTTCCAAAGTAGAATAATGATGGGTGAGGACCCTCGAAGACGTGATTGGAAGCAAGAGAACAGAGAGCGCGATAAAAGGCCAGTAATCGGTTACCATAATTTCCATTTAAGCACTGTTATGGCGACTTTTTGGGACAATTATTCACAGTGATTTAATGAACGTCGGTTGTCCTAAGTAAGGAAAACTAGGAAGATAGAATAAACACTTTATGGTTTATAATGTTATTTTTAATGTACCGTATTTTCTAACATATAAGGAACATAAATTTTGTACATTTTTAGGGCGAGAACTGAAGATTTTTTTATAGTTACATTTTTCTTAAATATGGGATAATTTTTACTACTTTCCATTATCACCCGTTATGAATATAAATCAGTGCGAGACTAAGGGGAGCTTATAGGAGGTTTAAAAACCCATAAGGAGAGTGCTGTGTGCATTACATACATATATATACATACTATATGTACATACATATATAGAGAGAGGGCGAGAGGGATATCTAACACACACACACACACACACACACACATATATATATATATTAATATATATATATATATATATATATATAGAGAGAGAGAGAGAGGAGAGTAGAGGAGACATATATATTTATATATATATATATATATATATATATATATATACATATATATGCATAAACTTTATATTCCCAATGACATATCCAGAATATTGGAATCTCAAGAATTAACATATAATGTAATATATTCGGTTATGTTTTGTTTGGACCGCTATGGCCTACTGTTTTACACATGAGGGCTAATGAAACCGGAACGTATTGCTTAAAGCCAATTCCAAAAGGCTGCGAAATCCATGTTCCGCAACGGGATTCGAACCCGCGAACTCCGGTTCCGAAAAGCAGAGCTCTACCATTCGTTTGTCGTTCGGCTAATGTAGTAGAAAGTAGTTACTATATACTTTTCACTACTGTATATATATATATATATATATATATATATATTATATATATATATATATATATATATATATATATATATATATATATATATATATATATATATATATATATATATATATATATATATATATATATATATATATATATATATATATATATATATATATATATATATATATATATATATATATATATATATATATATATATATATATATATATATATATATATATATATATTGTAATTCAGTGTGAAGGCGAATGGACGAAACAATCTCTCTTGGTAAATCATCTCTTTATTTAAAATATAGTTTCGTTTTAAGGCGTCACTTGGGCCATTTTCATTTTTTTTCGTTTCGGAACCATTCGTGGAGTGTGTTGACAGCTCTACTCATACGTGCCAACTGGACAACTATCGGTTTTCCATACTCATCAAATCCTTCAAATACCTTTGCGCTTGACCGGGTGATCCTAAAAGCTCACACGAGTTTGGCTTTTTCCATTTATTTGGTCATTACGTAAGAGTTCAATTTTAAATTGTTCCCAACTCACTTAATTTTCCAAATGCCCCCTATTTAGACCTCACACACACACACACACACACACACACACACACACACATTCAAGGATTTGTATCAGATAAAAAAAAAATTCTAGTAAGAAAAAATCAGCGGAATACAGTCGACAACATTTTGTTGTTGAACACATGTTGACTCACAATATGTTAACTTTTTATCCTTAAATTCATCATTAGCAATCGAATTATAAGTATGTATGCTTGTACTTTCTAGTGTGTCTAATTGATTTTTTTTTTCTATCCACGTCTGCTTCTAAGAGACCATAAACACATTGGGGTTGAGAAGTGTGTATAAATATTTTTTTAATTATTTACATATAACTTTAAAACTGTTGAAGTGTAATCTTTTGAATATATTGTTTTATATTTCTTAGAATATTTCGTACTGTCTTCTATATTTTTTGTGCTACATTATTTGTTGTTGAAAGAAATTGTGTATAAAACTGTCATTGTACTCCAATGAATTTGTATCTTTCTATTTGAACTTTGTAAAATTTTTGAATAAAGTATTTTTTCACCTCAACTTGAATTCAAGTTGGCGAAAATCCTTTCCCGATAAGTCATGGAAGTGGAAGAATTAAAATACCATACCAACATAAAAAAGAACTTATATAGGATCCCAAATAAAACTATATCTCTCAATAAGATGAAAAACACATGTCATAACTTCTTGTTAACACACTACCAGATTCTCATTTCAAACCTAATACAGACTCTTCCTATCAAGGATTATTATTGATGAGGTCAGATTAGTCATGCTTGGGATATATATTAGCTGACAGAAATTTTCTATCTTTTGCCCCAAAGAGTTTATTAGAATGGCATTATAATGGTGATAATATATCTTTGTAACTCTTTCACGTGTAAGTGAAAAAATGTAACTTAAAAACACTTAGCAAATATTTAGTTTCTGTCCCATTGGATCAAATATATCGATTTCAATTCTGAACACTAATTTAAATTTACATTAACTTTTATTGTATACTGAAAAATTTTAACCTGCGTGAATAAAATCACCTGATTTAAGGAAAGTATTTCCTTAAGGCATAATTTATTTTATTTTATGTTATATTGTCCAGCAGCATGTGGATTGTTACTTTATTTGTAAGTGTAAAATGTTTACTCTGTTTTTAACAGGAAAAATATTTAATTTCTATCCCATTGGATCAAATACATCGATTTAAATTCTGAACA
>CM063501.1:140295249-140325249 GCA_032207245.1 Pardosa pseudoannulata
TTTTTACCAACATATGGTACAGAAATATTCAGTAGTATATCGCATTACTGAAAGCTATTAAAATGGAATAAAGGGCTATATGAGGAAGGATGTAAGATTCAGACAGCATGTTTTTGTTTTTACGAAAATTCGTAAGAAAATTAAGCTTATAGATTCGTGCTTTAAAATTTACTTCAGAAATTGGTTCTTTTTAGCACCTTATGGTACAGAAATATTCAGCAGTATATCTCATTATTGAAAGCTATTAAAATGGAATAAAGGGATATATGAGGAATGATGTAAGATTCAGACAGCATGATTTTGCTTTTACGAAAATTCGTAAGAAAATTAAGCTTATAATTTCGTGCTTTTAAATTTACTTCAGAAATTGGTTCTTTTTAGCACCATGTGGTACAAAAATATTCAATAGTCTTATGTTAACTGTATACACGTACATTTAGAATCTACTTAACAATTAAATGTTAGTTTTTCTTTCAAGTGTCTATCTTTTTGAGATTTTTAAAAATTTTTAATTCTTATTTCATATGGTATTTTCTTTTTATTGTTTTAAGTACCGTTTTATTTTTTGAAATGTTTTGTTTCAAAAATTAAAAGATTTTCTGTAGTTGAGTACAGGTTATATTACCAAGCAAAATATAGTGAATATTTTGCTTGTGTTGCTAAGTAAAAGTATGTTCGCAACATTATATGGTGTACGACCTCTCAGACCAGTTTAAATATAAGAAGGTATTGCTTTAATGCAGGTTTTTTGTCACTGTTAAACCTTCCCGTTTTCTGTGGTCAAGAGTCATTGTAGTAATAGAGTGAGTAGAGTTTATACCAAGAAAAATATAGTGAAACATTGGCCAATACATCCTATACTTCCTTTCTATATTTAAACTTTTGTTACATTGATATCATCTAGACCCACGTTAATACATTGGGTACGGTTTCCGAGATTTCTCGTTTTTAGTAGGCCGAAAGTTGTGTATTAGTCACGAAATATCTCGTTTTTCAGTTGTTTTGGCTGGATCGGTGCATAACAAACTTAGAGGTAAATATTTTTGTCACGTTACTAGGTTCCTAACCAAATAATGCAAAGTCTGCTTGTAAAATGGAAAAAGAAGCGAAACAAGATACTGCAGCAAATAATGCTTAACACCATTGCACAAGGCGTATTCTTTTCCAAAAATCACACTTTAAAGCACTATTAACACTAAATCTACCAAGAGGGGTCAAATAACCCCATATTTCGTTATTTTTGCCCTTATAAAAAATGTCCGGTAGTTTTAGTGTTAATGCTTGTGGAATAAATAATAGTTAAAATAAAAAAAAATCATGTATAATAATATATAGATATATTAAAAATGTAGTAATATTTAGCAATACATTATGTAAATATAATAACAAATGCAAATCAAAAATGTGCATATATGCATTGTGTTGCTTGCCAAACATACTATAGACCATTTCAAAATGCCCCCCCCCCCCTCAGAGAGCGCAGATCTCCGTACACAAGGATTAACTTATGTTTAAAATTATTTGAATTCCAGGCAGTTTGTAATAATTTAAAGAATTATTAAAACATAAGTATCATTAAATTTAACACATAATAGAAATCTCATCAGAATTATGAAACATACTTTTTAAAATGTATGCTTGTCAAATTTGAGTAACATTTGTGCTTAAACAGTACAAATTTTCAGAAATAAAGTAAAATTATATATGTTTCTCTCAAACTTTATAAAAATTCTGATCTGTATAACTCTGGATAATTTTCTCCTATTTCAAGAGGTAAAATTTGTTTTTAAAACACCCTATATAATAATAGCCTATTGTCTGTCCTCGAATTTATGAAGCGGTTGAACCTGGAATTGATAGAGGCATCCATATTGCATTCTTGATGAGGAAGGGTTAGCAAAATTCAAAGCCAATGAAGTTTATCTTCTCCTAAACTATCGATCCGATTCTAGATTAAAATGGTATAAATATGCTTCATATCACAGAGAAAAATACTGTGGTCTTTAAAACGCTCCAAATCCACCCCTTCTCTCCATTTTGAGCTTTTAAATGCCATTATTTTAAGCCCTATTTTCTCCGGTTAAGAGCAGGCGATTAAATTTATCAATTTACCACATTATAAGTAGATGAAAAGAACACTTTTTTCTAGCCTTATGACGTCATTCATTTAACTATATCATTTAATCATTTCCAATTTTAAATTATTTAAATATCGTCATTATTATTTTCATACGTTTCATCATTGAACTTAGATATTAGGTAAATAATTTTATTTTATATTAGTGTTAAATAATAGATTAGGTACATATGTCCTAATTTTAAATATAATCATAGATTATTTTTTGTTGTAATGAAAATTTTATCACCGGTATTAACTACAAATTCTTTTCATTTGTCTACGAGTCTATTTCACGGACTAATAAATATCTTGTGTTTAAGTTATATATCTTTGAAAATTAAGCAGTTCGTTTGTGTGATTGTTTTTTTACATAACCATACGGTTTTCAATCTATTCTCTAAATATTGGACATCATTCATATATTCCACCAAATCAGAACTGTCAATATTACAAACTCTAAAGTCCATCCTATCACGTAATATGGCAAGATAAATCAAAGTCGCCAACTAACATGCGGTCAGTAAAAATAAAGAAATTATTGAGCGTGTACCAGATAATTCTCAGCCAAAAAACGAATCATTTTTTTACCTGCCTCATAGGGTACTTTACAATTCTAGATTATTAAGACTTTTACTTATCCCGCCATATGATGGGCTATATGCTAGTATTTAAATATAAGCTGTCCATGCGTAGTACAATTTTATTTGAAATAAATCACAAATTTTTCCTTTTAAAATAGTAATATGTGATGTTTCCTATAGTAATATTTCTGATACTGTTTCCCATACCCTTATTCTCAAAGCATCTGGAGTAATTGTTTTTAAAGAAACGCTGTACAATGATAGAAGGAGATTTTACCAATTTCGATAGTAAAAATTGACTTCTGTTTTATTCAACTAATTATCTTCCCAATGGAGCCAATTACGACCTTAATACGGTTTGTTTTTACGTTTGATGGATTGAAAGAGGATTTTCATTGCAGTTTAACTATTTGTTGAAGCAAAATAAAGTGAAACATCGACCAATACATCCTATATTTTCTTTCTATTTTTAAAATTTAGTTATCTATTCAATATTTTTTGACTTAAGTATTATAAATGATGAAATAAATTGGTTGCAAAATAATACCTGCTAAATCTATTTTTAGCAAAATCTTACCACTTTCTCCTTTTATCATTACAGATCTATCATTATCATGTATTGTTATTCTAATAGGATAGAAAAACTTTTAGATTTATTCTTTAATATTTTTTGTCAAAGCGAAAAGGGATTTTTAATAAGAAACCATGCTTGTTAATCTAAAAATATCACTTAATTTTATAATTTTCTAATCACATTCATATAAAAATAATGAGCTGTGTAAACTTGTTACTGTTTTTAAACTGTAAAATGGATAAAAAAAAGTTTTTACTTTTATAGTTCCTAGCAACTTACATTCCTTATTAAAGCTATTTTATTGATTTTTCATAAATAACGCTAGTTATTTAAATACTTAGACTAATGAATTTTGAACATGATTTATTTAAAAAAAAATATATCTTTGTAGTGGAAAAAAAGGGAAATTCGATAATTCAACAGAATTGGAAAGTGTCATAATATTTATCAATTGTACATTATTTAACGATAAATAAAGAAAACAGTTAATATTAAAAATGTAATATAATTATTAGACATTAAATTAACCATTTTCACGAGCTTTTAAAAATATACAAAAAAGGACCATTTAACCCACCAATGTTCCAATAATGGAACATCTCTTAAAACACCCTTAAATTTTTTTCCTAATTTTAGAACTTTATTGTGTTTATATACTCTTATTTAATATAATAACCAAATTTCAAGCCATTTGGACTATTCTTTCTTAATTCGGCTTTTAAACGGTTAAGAAAATATAATTATTATGCAAAAATAGCTATTTGTTACTAAAACTTTTAAACTAGCTATTGGAAATAGAAATAATACATGATACATATCTTATAGTGATTGAAATTATTTATTTGCGTTTTTGTTTCACATCTTATATACTACTTAAAATATGTTAAATGTATAATTTGTATGTTAAAATGCAATAAAAAATATAAAAGTCAATTACTTCTATTACAGTTTCAAATATTTAACTAAGGCATAAATTTATTAGTTTTATTATATGAATTTAAGCATTTCAACTTAATAAATTTAAACGATCTACCTCTTAATAATATTTCCTATTTTATCTCCAATGTAAATTTTTCTGTTAATAGAATTATTACAACTGCAGGTTTAAATAATTTTAAAGATAAAAAGAGAAAAGGCAAAGCTTTTTTACTGTTTTTATTTATCGAGCAATGCCATTTTTTGTTAGACGAGTGGTTCTCAACCTGTAGGTCATGACCTCTTTAGGGTTTGATCGATCTTTTCATAGAGATCTCGTTTAAGACCCTTGTAAAACAGATTGTGTTGCAGCTTATTCTTCTTTTCAACTTTTTCCAACAATATACCTTTATGAAACAAGGGTTCCCAGCTTATTGGTTATCAAGTCCAAACAGAGATGTAGTCTTGTTTTTGAAAAAAAAAAGAATCATTTATGTACTCTGGCAAAGACTGGCCCGAAAGTTTCAGTTCTAGTAAAAAAGATACAATTTTAGCTTACGTAATGATGCTGATTTTTTATGCATGCTATAACAAAATGTAGCAAAGTAGTTTACTGTATTACTCATACTGTCACAAAATGTAGCCTTGTAGTAAACTGCATTTATAATAAGACTGTTACTTATTAGACACGATGGTTTTAAGACAAAGTTCTATTTATTTGTAACTAAAAATAATATGTCAAAATGTACAACTATAAGTTGGGTTTGTGGTTAATCACTAGTTTATGATAGATAAAATAATCCCGTAGTTTTATATTTACTTCTCTATTCCTTATTCGAGAACTATTTCGTTGGAGCAAAATAGAGTTAAACATCTATTAATACACCCTATATTTTACTTTATTTAAAATTTTGTTAACCATGCAATATTTTAACCTAGATTTTATATATAAATGATGCAGTAAATTGGTTACAGAATTACAGAGATGGGTTTATTGTATAGAAAATGATGTTTCTTATGCTCTGGCCAAAGATTGACTAATCTCTTCTGGTGAGATAGATGCAATTTCTGACATTGACTTTTTACCCTTATTGCAGTCAATTGCAGCAATGTGGATTACTGTTTTTATATTATGTCTGTCACATATGGTACACTATGCATAGAGGCAAATTTTTTTTATGTAAAATTAAAAATATGTTCTTCATATTATAAAATTATATATTGTGTTTAGGATCAATCACCAGGCTATAATAATTTTCAATTTCCGAGAGTTAAAACACATCATGTACATCACATATTTACAATACTATTCATAATTCCTGTAATCCTTAACTGCTTATTGAAGCTAAATAGAGTAAAACATAAACCATACACCATATAATTTCTTTTATTAATTTTGTCAGTCAAACATTTTTTAAACTTAGGTATTATAAATGATGAAATAAATTGATTACAGAATACAGAAGTAGACTTGTTATGGAAAACGATCTTTCTTGAAATCTTTGAATGACTGACTCGATAATCTCTGCTGTTAAGGAAATAAAGCAATTTTAATATTCACAGTTATTTAACTTAGGTATTACAAATAATGAAATAAATTTGTTACAGAATACAGAAGTACACTTGTTATGGAAAACGATCTTCCTCGTCCTCTTGCAATGACTGGCCTGGGAATCTCTGCTGTTAAGGTAGTAAAGCAATTTCAATATTCACAGTTATTTAACTTAGGTATTATGAATAATAAAATAAATTGATTACAGAATAAAGGAAAAGACTTGTTAGGGAAAACGATCTTCCTCGCCCTCTTTGAATGACTTCTAATCTCGATAATCTCTGCTCTTAAGGGAAAAAAGCAATTTCAATATTCACAGTTATTTAACTTAGGTATTATAAATAATAAAATAAATTGGTTACGGTATACAGAAGTAGACTTGTTAAGGAAAACGATCTTTCTCGTCCTCTTGAAATGACTGACCCAAGAATCTCTGCTGTTAAGGGAATAAAGCAATTTCAATATTCACAGTTATTTAACTTAGGTATTATGAATAATAAAATAAATTGATTACAGTTTACAGAAGTAGATTTGTTAGTTAAAACGATCTTCTTCGTCCTCTTTGAATGACTGACCCAAGAATCTCTGCTCTTAAGGGAAAAAAGCAATTTCAATATTCACAGTTATTTAACTTAGGTATTATAAATAATGAAATAAATTGGTTACAGAATACAGAAGTAGACTTGTTATGGAAAACGATCTTCCTCGTCCTCTTGAAATGACTGACCCAAGAATCTCTGCTGTTAAGGGAATAAAGCAATTTCAATATTCACAGTTATTTAACTTAGATATTATGAATAATGAAATAAATTGGTTACAGATTACAGAAGTAGAATTGTTAGGGAAAACGATCTTCCTTGTCCTCTTACAATGTCTGCCCCGAGATACTCTGTTGTTAAGGGAAAAAATCAATTTCAATGTTCACACTTATTTAGGTTTTTTACGCATACTATTACCGCATTGAAAGCAAGCATTAGAGTCTCCATAGCCGAATGGTCATCACACTCATCTCGCAATCAAAGAGTCGTGAGTTCGAATTTATATGTAAAACTTCTCTTAATCAAAAGGCCACATAGAGTGCACAAACAAATTTTTAGAAATACTTTTATGGACTCACGAATCTACCATCCTTTCCCCTCTTTTATCTTTTAGTTGTTTTAATGCTCTGCTCGTTGTCAATTTCTCTGCATACTATAAGAATGTATTAGATTGCTCGACACAGGAAATCCAGTTAGCCTATTACTTTGTAGACCTTATAACATATATTTTTTTCAAGAAATTAAATATGAATATTTAAGGGTTCTCAGACTTCTTAAATAACTTGTAAAATATTCTAAAACGAACAGAACTTATTATTTTGTGATTAATCAAAAAAAAGGTGTTATAATTAAGATTTTAAGTGTTATAAGGTACTCTGTGGCCTTAAAATATTACAGGAATCTGTGTTAGTGAGGCTATAAAAAGACGTTTTCGTTAATAATTTACTTTTCCCTTCAACCAGGCAGTCATCCAGCGAGCGAGAGAAAAATCGCCAAACTGCCTTGCATTGGCGAGATCCTTGGCGGTGGTGTGTGGGACGATCTCAGGTGCAACCTTTGAACTGTGGCATCTGAAGGCAGGAAAGTTGAGGTCACGGAAGGTCTGAGAATGACGGCGAAATCGTGGCTACTGTTTTGCCCAAATTCACAACAACGCCTCACGACTCGCTTTTTGATGTTTTGCTTTACTTTGATCGACTTACGGCTAAAAGTAGATTATTGTATGCGCTCGGAAATTCGGCGAACATTTTCTTCCTCTCTGTGGCCGCTCATTATACGTCAACAAGTGTTTATTCCCTGTCTTAATTATAAGACAGATTTTTATGTGCTCAATAAAAATATCGTTAGGTTATCATTATGATTACGCGATCGTGACTATAAAAAGGCATTTTTTGAATATACGCGAATTGTTCGGTGCGGTAGAAAAAAATGAATTATTTCTTCCATCAAATGTATAAAAATTTCGGTGATTCTCAAAATTTATAATCTTATCCTTCAAAGAAGTTGAAATTTATATGATTATCAGTAATTAAGAAAAATTATTTTTTTTATTCGTCCTTTAATTACATAACTAAAGCACGTCTTTAAATTATACATACAAGGAGAACGTTTGTTTGTATTTGCACGCATATTATCAGCAAAAATTAAAAATAGCTTAGAGCTAATGCGTAATAGATGAACTTATATAAGTCCTTCCATTCAATAATTATGTTCCTTTTTATTACTGGTAGAAAGGTTTTATTCCTCGATTGATTTAATCGCATATTTTTTATCTTGTCTTTTATTTGGATTTTATTTAAATTTAACGATACCGATGTTGATTTTGATTTTAAAATCATCGATTTAATTTATATTTTTATACCTGGCTTAGGATTAATGCTTGATTAAAATAAAATATTAGCTTCCAGCTTTTATTTCTTTCCGTTAATTATTATTCAAGATTTATTTTATCATTTCTATTCATGAGTGTAGCTTTAAAAATACGTATATTTTGAGATCAAAACATAAAAAACAAACAAGTTTCAACTGATATTGAAGCATCCAAAACCATTCTTTACCTTACATCCAAAATTCATTTGTCCCTTATTTTCTAGACCAGAAATTGCTCAACCATCATGGAAAATTTTCATAAATATAGAAATTTTCATAGATAAACCGAGTAGGAAATTTACGATAATAACTAGTACATTGACAGATTTAGTAATATACATTTAGAAAACTCCAAATGTTTTGAGAACAAAAGGTAAACAACAAGCAATATTGCATCCTGGTATAGGTACCACATTTTATCTTCTGAGCTTGGTGTATTTTATGTCATACAACCAGAAAATGGTCAATCTGATTTGGCTTAGCTTTATTGGAGCCAGCATAAGCTGTCTATACTATTCCAAATCAAACCAGACCAAATATCATGTGATGTTTACTAAGTTTAGCTTAACGGCACTAATAGGTTAAATCACAGAGTGTGCAAATAATGATTCAGTGATGAAGAAATATCTAAATTTTCAAAGCTATTCAAAGGTATTTCAATTACTCTTCTAAATCTAAGAATTTCGAGTACCTATTGAATTTAATCCATTGGTGTTTATCCTCTGTTTCATAGCTTATGAAATCATATCAAAATATGACACGCTAGAAGTGGAAAAGTTGTAGCACACATGTAATATTAAGTAAAGAAAAATATTTTAACAGAAATTTTAAAATATTTAAAGCCTATGCTGGGAAATAAATTGATAGAATTCTAATAAGTAATAGAGAAAAAATTGTATATATTAAGGCAACAAACTCAGTAAGAAAGAAATTAGATGTATGATAGTCGTACAGTAAAGTTGTCCGCAATATGATGTAAAATAAATTAAATCTGTGCTAATGAAATTGTTTTGGATGGAAAGAATTATTATAAAAATATTTTCACTACTATTGTATCCCTGTAGAATGTACTTTATTTTCTCTTCTGAACTTGGTGTATTTTATATCACACAGCCAGAAAATGGTCAATCAGATATGGCTTAGCTTTATTGGATCCGGCATCAGCAGATTGAAATTCCAATGCTGTTATGGATTTTCCTACAATTTATGTTCTGAAACAATTTGAAAATTATATTAAGATATCCTTACAGTTGCGTAGAAGCTGTCTATACTATTCCAAATCAAACCAGATCAAATATCATATGATGCTTACTAAGTCTAGCCTAACGGCACTAATAGGTTAAATCACAGTGTACAAATAATCCTTCAGTAATGAAGAAATATCCAAATTTTCAAAGCTATTTCATTTACTCTTTTGCTTCCGTGTATTTCGAGTAAATATTGAATTTAATCCATCGGTATTTATCCTCTGTTTCTCTAGCTTATGAAATCATATATAAATATGATAAGCTAGAAGTAGAACAGTTGTAGAATACATAAAATATTAAGTAGAGAAAAATATTTTGATAGTCATTTTAAAATGTTTAAAGCCTATGCTCGGCAATCGTTTGATAGAATGCTGATAAGTAATAGAGAAAAAATTGTTTATGTTAAGGCAACAAACTAAGTAAGACATAAATTAGATATATGAGAGTCGAACACTACAGGTGCAACAGTACAGGTACTATTGCATAATGGTATATTTACCAAATTTTCTCTTCTGAGCTTGGTGTATTTTATACCATACAACCAGAAAATGGTCAATCAGATTTGGCTTAGCTTTATTGGAGCTATTTAGCTTTATTGGAGCTGTCTATACTATTCCAAATCAAACCAGACTAAATATCATGTGATGTTTACTAAGTTTAGCTTAACGGCACTAATAGGTTAAGTCACAGAGTGTGTAAATAATGATTCAGTAATGAAGAAATATCTAAATTTTCAAAGATATTCAAAGGTATTTCAATTACTCTTCTGCGTCCACGAAATTCGAGTACCTATTGAATTTAATACATCGGTGTTTATCCTCTGTTTCATAGCTTATGAAATCATATCAAAATATGATACTCTAGAAGTGGAAAAGTTGTAGAACACATGTAATATTAAGTAAAGAAAAATATTTTAACAGGAATTTTAAAATATTTAAAGCCTATGCTGGGAAATAAATAGATAGAATTCTAATAAGTAGTAGAGAAAAAATGTATATATTAAGGCAAAAACTCAGTAAGAAATTAGATGTATGATATTCGTACAGTAAAGTTGTCCCTTTATATGAAGTAAAATAAATTAAATTTGTGCTAATGAAATTGTTTTGGATGGAAAGTATTATCATACAAATATTTTTATTACTATTGTATCCCGCATAAAGTACTTCATTTTCTCTTCTGAACTTCGTGTATTTTATATCATAAAATCAGAAAATGGTAAATCAGATATAGCTTAGCTTTATTGGAGTCGGAATTAGTGGATTGAAATCCTACTGCTGTTATGGATATTCCTACAACTTCGGAAACAGTTTTAAAAATTATACATTGATATCCTTACAGTAGTATAGAAGTTGTCTATACTATTCCAAATCAAACCAGACCAAATCTCATATGATGTTTACTTGGTCTAGTTTAACGGTACTTATATGTTAAATCATTGAGTATGCAAATAATGCCTCAGTAATGAATAAATATCCAAATAATATCCAAATTCCCAAGCTAGAAGTTAGACAGTTCTGGAATATCTAAACGGTTGTGGATTCTGTTATATATAAAATAGCTTTTCTTGGAACACATTTTAAAATGTTGCTAAATCTTATAGAGCTACAAATCACTAATATTTCTAATACTTCAAAATACTTCAATCTATAATATTTTGTATACCAGACATTTTTATTTATTTTTATTTATGTAATTTTAGAACTTTACTATCAATATAATCTTTTAATATTTTATCATGTTACGTATTAAAAGCATTATATATCTTATTTTCTGCTATAAAGAATGTATAATTATATAAAAAGTGAAAGTTTTTCAAAATATATTTGTTTAAAATATCATTTAATTCTTAGTATAATATTTCAAATATTTAAAAAATCTATATAATACCTAACTTTTAATACTACTGAATACATTAATTCAATATCAATCTCATGCTGAATATTAATCGCAAACAGATGTGAAAATATGTTTTAACAAAATATTATATTCAGAAATACCAATATTTTAGAATATGTCAATTTGAACTAGTGTTTGAACTGTTGGGATAATGTTAGTATTCTGTATGAATATTTCTACAAGAACATACATATAATACATAATTTTAACTCTATCAAATACTTACTCTTTGCCTAATTAATAAGAATATTTAAAGGTCATGCAAGATATACTAAGTTAGTAACCATAACTTGATTTGGAAATGCGTTCTAATAAAATATTTCTGCAAAATAACCCCAAGAAATAAAAACAAACCGCATATATTAAATAGTAAGAATCATATTTCTGAAATATTATGTAGCAAGAAAAATACGAGAAAAAGCAGTTACAAAATTGAATACCAAATATATTTCTCTCAGGAATACCAAGAAAGGATTTAATACACCCTATCTAAAGGACTTTATGTTTATCGCTCCCCTTAGGGACGCAAATTATGCAACTTATGTGGGCCAGATTATCGGTATTTCTCAGATGAAAATTCCATTCTGGAAGCACTCGTAGAATACAAAATGGTATTTTAGAATTTCAATTCTGATAGTGATGCGATAAATACAGAAACAGCAAACTGTTTTGTCTGTACTTTGTCTGAATTTTAACGGAAGATTTCGTTTCCCATGGTTCTCCAGGGCGAAAGCCTGGAAATTCTAATAGTTGTTTTGAAAACATTAATCAGTTCAGAACTTTTTGTTTATAAGTTTTAAACTTTTCATATTATTTTCTTCACACTGCAGTCTAGGTTATAAAGAAATTTATGATTTAGAGGACAGTTATGGTTTTGACATAGATTTACGGAAATAAAATAATTCTGATAGGATAATTTCAGAAATAGAAAACTGTTTTGTCTGTACTTTGTCTGAATTTTAACAGAAGATTTCGTTTCCCCTGGATCACCAGAGCGAAAGAGGTTTTAATACTTTTTTGAAACCATTAATCAGCTCAGAACTTTTTTTTATAAGTTTTAAACTTTTCAAATTATTTTCTTCACACTACCGTCTAGGGTAGGAAAGAAATTTATGATTTAGAGGACAGTTATGGTTTTGACATAGATTTAGGGAAATGAAAAAATTCTGATATGATAAGTTCAGAAATAGAAAACTGTTTTGTCTGTACTTTGTCTGAATTTTAACGGAAGATTTTGTGTCCCCTGGATCTCCAGTGCGAAAGCCTAAAACTTTTAATATTTTTTTGAAAACATTAATGAGTTCAAAAATTTTTCTTTATAAGTTTTAAACTTTTCATATTATTTTCTTCACACTAAAGTCTAGGGTAGGAAAGAAATTTATGATTTAGAGGACAGTTATGGTTTTGACATAGATTTAGAGAAATGAAAAAATTCTGATATGACAAGTTCAGAAATAGAAAACTGTTTTGTCTGAACTTTGTCTGAATTTTGTTGGAAGCTTTGTTATAGATATTTCTTCACAATACTTTCTAGATTAGAAAAGAAATTTATTATTTAGAGGACAGTTATGGTTTTGACATATATTTACGGAAATAAAATAATTCTGATATGATAAGTTCAAAAATAGAAAACTATTTTGTCTTTACTTTATCTGAGTTTTAATGGAAAGTTTAGACTCCCCTGGATATCTAATTTGAAAGCCTGGAAATTTTATTACTTTTTTGAAACCATTAATCAGTTCAGAACTTTTTGTTTATAAGTTTTAAACTTTTCATATCATTTTCTTCTCACTACAGTCTAGGTTAGAAAAGAAATTTATGATTTACAGGACAGTTATGGTTTTGACATAGATTTACGGAAATAAAATAATTCTGCTATGATAAGTTGCGAAGTAGAAAACTGTTTTGTCTGTACTTTGTCTGAATTTTGATTGAAGGTTTGTTTCTTACACGAATTTCAATGGCAAAAATTTCGAAATTTTAATATTTTGAAAATATTTATCAGTTAAGTTTTTTTAGTAAATTTCCTTCATAATACGGTTTACGTTAGAAAAAAAATCATGATTAACACATTGTGTGCGGGTACAATTTGCAGCGGAATTGTACCAGGAGCGGGAGTTTTGAGCGTAAATTTAGTCATTCAGTTAAATCTCAATAGGTCGAAAATTATTTAATTTTTTAACCAACTTTTAGTATTTTATATTGAAATATATAAACAAATATATAAATGGACAAATAAATAAATAAATAAATAAATATATATAAATACTATATATATATATATAAATACATACTATATATATATATATATATATATATATATATATATATATATATATATATTTATATATATATATATATATATATATATATATATCTATATATATATATATATACATATATATATATAATATTTCCGAAAGTACAAATAAAAAGTTAATTTTAAATCTAAATGAATTTTTTTAATCAGCCTTCCCGTTCTGTGGTTCAGCCTCGACTGATGTAAAAACTAGTTTTTATTTGTCTAAGTTTTTCCAGAATGCATGTAGTACACAAGAACATTCGGCCTCGTTTACCTGTATATACTGTTATTTATGTACCCTTAAACAAATCACGTTGCTACACGAACCCATACTAGTACGTGACCCGTGCTCAAGTGTCAATCATCAAAAAAAGTACTAGTGCGTGTCCCGTATACAATGTGCTAAGATGAAAGTTCTGGTTTTTACAAAAATAACAGACTGATTAGATTTACAAAATAAAATACATAGAGTTACATATATAAAAAAAATCTGATTTACTACTACATTTACTTGTGTATTATTTAAAAAAATTTTGAAAATTTACTATAAAAACTGAGTTTGCGTTATATATGGAATTATTCTTAATGGTTCCTGAAATCACACAATATACATTTAATAAAAAGAGCTATGCGATAAAGTATTAAGAAATCCTTACTTAATAGAAGTATTGTTTATCTGTATTTTCTCCCTATTGAGATCAGTTTATAGAATGACGCTAGTAATTCACTGCTGAACGCCAAATTGCTTATTTGAAGCACGGTTCCGATTTTCTGTTACTCCTCTACTTGCTTAAATGATGCAGCATAGCTAGATTCTAGAACTTTTCAAACTACTGTCTTTATACTGCCGTCTAAGTTAAAGGAGAAATTTATGACACATATGGCTTTTATAGTTTAAACACAGATTTGCGGTTGTTCACTACACTCCCTATTGAGATCCGTTTATACAATAGCGCTAGTAACTCACTGCTGTTAACTGTGAACTCCGAATTTCTTATTTGAAGCACGGTTCCGATTTTCTGTTACTCCTCTACTTGCTTAAATGGTGCAGCATAGCTAGATTCTAGAACTTTTCAAACTACTGTCTTTATACTGCCGTCTAAGTTAAAGGAGAAATTTATGACACATATGGCTTTTATAGTTTAAACACAGATTTGCGGTTGTTCACTACACTCCCTATTGAGATCCGTTTATACAATAGCGCTAGTAATACTGCTGTTAACTGTGAACGCCGAATTCTTGAAGCACTTTTCCGATTTTCTGTTACTCCTCTACTAGCTTAAATGATGCAGCATAGCTAGATTCTAGAACTTTTCAAACTACTGTCTTTATACTGCCGTCTAAGTTAAAGGAGAAATTTATGACTCATATGGCTTTTATAGTTTAAACACAGATTTGCGGTTGTTCACTACACTCTATTGAGATCCGTTTATACAATAGCGCTAGTAACTCACTGCTGTTAACTGTGAACTCCGAATTTCTTATTTGAAGCACGGTTCCGATTTTCTGTTACTCCTCTACTTGCTTAAATGGTGCAGCATAGCTAGATTCTAGAACTTTTCAAACTACTGTCTTTATACTGCCGTCTAAGTTAAAGGAGAAATTTATGACTCATATGGCTTTTATAGTTTAAACACAGATTTGCGGTTGTTCACTACACTGCTTAGAATTTAAATAATGCAGTATAAATAGGTTTTAGAACTTTTCATATTACTTTCTTCATTCTATTGTTTATGGTTAAAGAGAAATTTGTGATTCAGATGTCTATTATGGTTTAATATAAATATACGGTCATATCAAAATAATTTTCTGATTAACTAGCGTAATTTCTCGTGTTTAACAAAGACCTTTATTTATAAATTTGCTTAAAAACTGAAGTTGGGTCTTATGCACACAATAATTTGAATGTATCTTGTAATCACAGGATATATGTATAATCCAGTAAGTTATTCGTAGAGAAAATAGTAAATCTTTACTCAACAGAAGTTATGTATGTTGTGTCTATATTTTCCTCTTATTCCGTTTATGCAGCAGTGTTAGTAAGCCATTACTAAAAAAATTTGAAAGCAGAATTTTCTACTTGAATCAAGGTTCCCAAATCTTGTTGCATACTGCACTACTTGCAACTTATATAGTGCGGTAAACTGGATTCTAGTAGTTTTCAGATTACATTCTTCCTATGGTAAGAATGTAATCTGAAATCTACTAGAATCCAGTAGTCTAATTGATGAATGAAATTTATGATTCAGGTGATTATTATAGTTTTAATATAGATTTAAAGTTGCACATTGAACTACTTACAATTTTAATGAGGCAATATTTTAAGTAGGTTGTAGAAATTTTCAAATAACTTTTTTCCTCCTGCGGTCTACGTTAAAGAAAACATTTGTCATTCAGATGTCTGCTGTGATTTCAAAATAAATTTATATAGATTGTAACTAGATACGTAGATTAGATTATGACTTGATTTTTTCTCCCTCGTACTGGAACGTTGTCAGAAAAACTCTCTGGTATAGAATGAAGAGAATTTAACACAATAGTTTATAAAACACCTTATATTAAAGAAGTCTTCAATTTAAACCTCCATGTAGTTAATCCTCTAAGCGGTTCACACGTACAATTCCGCCAAACCGATGAAGTCTTAAAAACGTACAATTTTCGACCTCCAAAAATAGATGTTATGTACATTTTTGCTTTAGTGCTTCCCCCCATGGAGTTTTGTGGTAGGAAGGTCAGGTCGATTGTTTAGGAATTACACTCCTCTTTGACTGACATTTATTGAGGGATGCCCTAATACGCCCTGAGGCACAAAGACGCTCATAGCTTTTCATGGCTCTGTAAATCTCTATTTTGAAGTATTTCATTCGAGGTAACAGATGTATCTCTAATTGCACCACTTAAATATCTTGGATGTCTTTCGTAAAAAATATAAACAAGTCTCTCAAAGAATATTTTATTTGTACTTTTAGAATCCATAATTTCTTATGGGATGATCTTCGAGACTCGACGAGCTTTATGTGTATTAAAAATTAGCAATCTATAATATCTATTTATATATCTATTTATAACCTGAAGTAATGGGACAGTAACGAGGGTGGGTTTCCCCTTATTCCATTCTAGTCGACAAAGGGTCAAGGAAAAATCATAGAACGCTTTGGCTACTGACACAGTTAACCTGTAGCGTATATTTTAGAGCCTTTTGTTTTCCTGGTGTGTTCTACTGAGAAGGTTAAAATAGTAATTAAAATTCAAAGACTCCTGAGTCATTAACAAGTGGGAAAGACGTAGTTAACTATAGTGTCATCTTAAGAATGAAATTTAAAGTAAGTTGGAATTTGATTCATTATGTTCTTGTAGCAATTAGTTGACAACTTGAAAAGTGACATATCTGTCATATTTTAGGCTCGCGTTTTAAAAGAGATATAATTTGACTTTTACTTTTACACATGATATAAATTTTACAACATTTATTAATATTCACACGTCAGGGTGCGTGCTTAAACTTTTACGAGGTATATCCAGAAAGTAAGTTTCCCTATTTAAAATAAAAGAACTCCCACTGTCAGGGACATATTTATTGGCAACATGTACAGCAATGTTTCAACTATTTTTCAACATAGCCACCAGTAGAATAGAGGCACTTGTCGTATTGTAGAATCACCTTTCGTATCACTCTGCCGTAGAATCTGCCGCCTGTGAATGGAACCAGCCTTCCTGTATCAGAACAACTTGCACATCCCTTTCCGTACCGATAGCGTCTGTTTTAATTTGGTCCTGACCGAAAATCCACTAAGACGCCAATGCATTGACAGTGGCTTAATTTTTTTCTCAATTCTTTGAACCTATGGCATATTGTAATGAACAAGTAGGTCTTTTGATTTTAAATAATGCCGTTGAAAAAATAAATGATTGACTGGTTTATTTCTTAAGTGCGATCCAATCTATTGTCCGATTGTTCAAGAGATGCTCTGGATTGCAAAAAAATTTAGTTCAGTTCTAAAATGAGTTTTGTCTTTTCAGTTTCGGCTCATAGACCTGGCAGAGCTGATGATAAATTTCAACTGGTGCAATGCTTTGTGCATTCAAGATCATCGACACAATCTTTTCCATTTCGGACCAGTGTTAGCACGCTATTGGCAGGAGTCGGGACCTGTCTAGCTGATATATGATTGATAAGTCATATATCTGTTACGCATGCTCAAGTGACACGGCTAATTACATTTACTTTAACCCTCTAAGCGGTTCGCACGTACAATTCCACCAAACCGATGATGTCTTCAAAACGTACAATTTTCGAACTCCAAAAACGCTCCGAAAATGGATGTAATATACATTTTTGCCAGTGTTTTCCCCCATGGAGTTTTGCGGTAGGAGAGTCAGGTTGATTGTTTAGGAACTGCACCCCTCTTTGACTGACATTTATTGAGAGATGCACCCCTAGCCACTGAGGCACAAAGACGTTGATAGCTTTTCATGGCTTTGTAAGCATCTATTTCGAAGTATTTCGTTTGCGGTAACAGATTTATCTCTAATTGCACCACTTAAATATCTTGAATGACTTTCGTGAAAGAATATAAACAAGTCTCTCAAAAAATATTTTTATTTGTACTTTTAGAATCCACTATTTCTTTTGGGATGAACTTCGAGACTTGACGAACTTTATGTGTATTAAAAATTAACAATCTATAATATCCATTTATATATCTATTCATAACCCGAAGTAATGGTACAATAACGAGGGTCGGTTTCCCGTATTACATTCTAGTTGACAAAGGGGGAAGGAAAAAGTCATAGAACTGACACAACGTACTGACACAGTAAACCTTTAGTGTATTTTGGGGGAATTTGCTTCTCAATGTGTTCCACTCGGAGGGTTAAAGAGGAACACATCGGGAAAATTACTATCTGGATGCACCTCGTAATTAAAAAGTAAACATTTCACTTTAATTTCTACATAACATGAGGAATTTATGATTTCATAAATAATACAATTTAAACTAAAATGTACCGAAATAACAAAATGTTTTTGTTTATCGAAATGTACACAGAATATGTCTTTTAATTAAGATATGAATGATAGAAGTCTGGAAACTCCAATACCAATAAAATATTCAACAGTTCAAAAGTTTTCACTTGAAGATATTTAACATTCCTCTTTTAATTTATTCATGCTACGGTCTGCATTAAATGAAGAATTTATAACTGGAATGGCAACTATGGTTTCATCTGATAAATTTACGGATATAGCAAAATTGTTTGTATTTATTAATAAGTAACAAGACTCTATCTTTTCCTGGTGATATGAATGTAGAAGGTTTTAAAATTTCAGAACAATAAAATATTAATCAGTTAAAAGCGTTTGCTACCTAGATTTCAAACTTCTCAGTTTATAGTTTTCTTGATACGATCTGTTTGAAATAAGAAATTGATGTTTGAGATTAATACTATGGTAATATTATGATTTCAAAGATATTGCAGCATTTTGTTTTTACTTGTACATCAACAGTTCTCTCCCTTCTCAATTTAGATAGGAATCGTAAAAGGCTACTATATTTGATTATGCTAAAAGAAAAAGTTAAGCTTGTTTTGTATTATACGTATGCCCTGCATAAAATACACTGTACAAATTGTTTTTAATCTTTAAAGTCACGCTTTATTAAAGCAAAAACTTTTCAAAACAGTTTTTCCTTTAGATTCATTACGAAAAACAATTTTAACATCTAATACGACGATGAAGGTAAATTCACCAGTTTAATATGAAATAAATATCGCACCGAGTGAAAAAAATAGCAAAATATTTTCCATAGCGATTTTTTCCTTAGAAAGTGTGAGAGTGCAGTTATGTTTGACATAAGGTTTGCGAAACTGATTTGCTCGCCGCACTCACACGTTGTGGGTTGAATTGCCTTTTTTTGTGTACTCCAGAAGCTTGGTGTGGCCAGAAAACAATTGCACTTAAATTCACCAAGTTTTGGAGAATTGTTAATGTCTAGGACATTCAGGACCATCCTTGGAGTTCCTTCTGGCAGAGCAAAAGGAAGCATTGTAAAAAGGACAATGGAACAAAGAACACATCAGCACAGGATAATGGAAAAAGTATAGGGATGCCTGAGTAGAAAGAAGGGAGGAAAATAATGCAGAGTTCTCTTGGATATTGGCATTTTTTAGGCGTAGCACGTGGAGTGCTTCTTTTACTTTTTAATTATATATATATATATATATATATATATATATATATATATATATATATATATATATATATATATATATATATATATATATATATATATATATATATATATAAATATATATATATATATATATACATATATTATATATATATATATATATATATATTTATATATTTATATTTATATATATATATATTATATATATATATATATATATATATATATATATATATATATATATATATATATATATATATATATATATTGATTGCATATTTCCTTGTTCTATATTTGAACATTGTAATATAGATCAGTTGTATTATACTATAATTAAAGGCGATATAAAGCAACTTTGTGTTATAAATGATTTTGAAATAACAACAGCAATGTAGTACACCACAACAGAAAGATTACCAATTTTTTAAGCATCTGGCAAGTGAGTTTTCTGTTCTAGGAAATGGCTTGTACCACGAAAGCTACGATGCTATTGTAATGTGTAAGTGTGTGTTTGCGTGTAGCCATCTGAAAAGTATATTTCATTGGAAAAAAATATTTAAAATAGAGTAAAATGCTATTTTACAGGAATTATGTAATTACTTAGCTTTACGTGCTTATTTGTAAAGTAATCCTATATGCATTTTGCTATTTTATCAGTTAACTTGAATTTTAGTTAGAGCGAGAATATTTGTACAACCTTTTGGCTTGATTAACCAGGTTTAATTGTGCTAACTAGGAATTAAAACACTTTGTAGATATATAGACTGAAGAGAAAAAAAATTATAGACATGAGTATGCAAATAAAGATATAAGGAAACATTCAACATATGACTCAACAGTCGGCAACATCTAAATAACACAACAAATGTTTAGCACAGTTGTTAGATATTTTTCTGCTCCTATAATGGCAGGTTATTAAGACTGAAGTAAGTTTGAAAGTGGTGTTATATTCGGTTCACGAGAGATGGGACATAACCTTTCCGACGTAGCGATAAAATTTGGATTTTCACGTATGACCACTTCACGATTGTATCATGAATATCGGGAATCCAGTAAAACATCAAATCTCCGACATCTCTGAGTTAGGAAAAAGATCGTGCAAGAACGAGATATATGATGACTGGGGAGAAGGATTAAACGGGGCAGAAGTGCAACCCTTCAGAAAATTGCTTCCGATTTCAGTTTTGAGCCATCAACAAGTTTCAGCCTGTGAAACATTCGACGAAACTTCATCTCGATATGGGGTTTCGAAGCCGGAGACCCACTTGTGTACAGTTCATGATTGCTTGACACAAAGTTTTACCCATTGCTTGGGCCCATCAACACCGACATTCGACTGTTGATGACTGGGAACAAGATACCTGGTCTGAGGAGAATCTTTTCAAATTGCATTGAGCGGATGAATGTGTACGGGTATGGAGACAACCTCATGAGTCCATGGATCTTGCATGTAAGTAGGAGACCATTGGAGCTAGTGTATGCTTTGTGATAGTATGCGGCGCGTACAAATAGAATGATATTGAATCCCTGATACATCTAAATACGACTCTAACAGGTAACATGTACATAAGCATCTGCAGGATGACTTGTACCCATTCATGTCCATTTTGCATAGAGATGGACTTGTGAAACTCCAACAGGACAGTGAGACACCCCAACACGTCCAGAATTTCTATAGAGTGGCTCCAAGAACACTCTTTTGAGTTTAAACACTTCTGACAAAAATCCTCAGACAGGGACATTATTGAGCACATCTCGGATGCCTTGCAACGTGCTGTTCAGAAGAAATCTCCCCCATCTCGTACTGTTAGGGATTTAAGGACAACCCTGCAGGATTCGTGGTGTCAATTACCTCTGGCACTACTTTAGACAATACAATCCATGCCACGTTGTGCTGAGGCACTTATGCGTGTTCGCGGAGGCTCTACACTATATTAGGCAGGTGTACCAATATTTTTACTTTTCAGTGTACATTGAAATAGGGTTACATAAATCACATTAACAAAAATTAGAGTAACTTCATCTAATAGTTTTAAACATTTTGTTAATTTTTCAAACGTTCTTTGCACATTAACTTTCAAGTTCTTAATTCTATTTTTGCATTTCTATTACATGAAAATACAATTTAGATATTTGTAGATAGAATTTTGTTGATATATCTAATACTGAATTTATAATAATTAATTTTATAGTCTATATACTATTTTAACAAATATTTTTGAATTAAAAATTGTAAATTTGGTTCGCGGTCTACATTTTTGCAGTATGATGTATAGTAAGACCGCGACCTACAGTTTATAGCCGATTCCGAACAGCTACGAACATCCATGCCGCAGTGGGATTCGAACCCATTTACTCTTGTACAGTACGCTCGCACCTAACCACTCGTCCATCGTACGACTGATTGTAAATTGGAGCTTCAATCTAAATAAAGTACAATTTAAAAGTGTATACCCTGATTTATTTCGAATTCTTGCGAATTTGGAGCGTTACCTTTTGGTAAATATTTTACAGGGATATGTTACAGGTAAAGTAGCAAAAAGCATGTTAAAAATTTACAATACATTCCATAGAAAGTTATTTTTTAAAATAACTGATTTTAAAAAATCTTTTATATGGTCAATTTACATAGACTTTAAATTATATGTGTGCTAATATGCATAAGTTTAAAGCATCTGTATATATGTTTGAATATTTATTTCTTTTAATTCCTGCTAATATTGTTTATTACTAGAGAGTAAATTCTGATCTGACATTTTTGATAGCAATAAAAAGTTACTATCAATACGAAAATCTCTTCTATACTCGATATAACGTGGGTACCTAAATATAATGTCATATAGGAGCTTAATGTAGAACACAATAGCACACACAAGAAGTAGAGATAAAGTAATTTATTAACTCAACTCAAAGAGCGAAGTACAATTGCAAGCTCTGCATAATTCTGAGTGACTGAGATAACCTTGGCTTTTATAGCTGCTGGGAAAGCTCTAGAAATATGTCTGGGAAGAGAATGAAACTTTTACTGATCAATAATTATTGTAATATTCTTTTAAAACTAAAATATTTTAATATTTTTGATAATTTTCTCATTTGATTAATCTTTTACAAAAGTGAATTTTTAAATTTTTCTCTGTAATCTACTAATTACTTAAATAATAAAATTCTATGACTTTTGATATTTAATCTACTTAGACAGCTACTGTTTAATATATGTTACGAAAATTTCGATCAAATAATTTAAAATTGTTACATTTTGAAAATTTACTTTATATATTCTTATTGGATATATTTACACATAATGAACTATTTTGGAGCGAATTACGATAGATAGATGAAGTCAAACAAATGAAAAAGTTATGATTGAAATTATAAATGTGGCTTTAATTTAAATTTTATTTTTATGGGAATCTAAACTGATTGTTTCTTTCAGCCTGGATTTTAATCAAGATTATTTTTGTCTCCGAATTGTAATATACTAAGTAATTTTTATGTAATACCTATATGACACATAATGATAAATCTATAAGTAAAAAAGATATTATAACTTAAACACACACTTCACCACAGACTAATTTTGTTTACGAAATTTCGTAACAGTTACGAAATCCTTCTTTCATTGCCAGCCCTGGATTTTAATCAAGTTCCAAGCATCTCTTTTCTTGGATAGATTCATCCAGTCTTTGATTTTTAAGATTTTTAAATCTATTTCAAGGCAGTTACGAAATTACGTAACGTTTATACTTCGCAACGTAAATGCCATCAACTTGAATCTAAGCAGAATACTTTTATTTCTTTGAAGTGAAAATGCTATCAATACTTAATCAGAAGAAAATTCAAACTTCTTTCCTTGAGTACCAGTTATTTTGTATAGAGATTTTCAAAATGCTGAGTAAAAAGATTAAAGTCGCTTTAAAATAAAGAAGCACCTCATTATAATTTAAACTATGTTGAAATTGATGAAAAACGACTTCAGCTAAATTCTTACACAGTAAAAACAAATTTCTTAAATTACATTTCCACTACTCAAAGTTTAATTTTTTGTACAAATCCTAAGGCAAATTTGTGTATTTATTTCAATTCAGTTGCAAAGTAAAGGATTCTAAAGCAAAGGCACAACGTAAGTTTAGATGTGATGCAATAAGGAGTATTAACTAACCCTTTATTCCCCTTCCTTAGAAATCTTAATGGCATTTTGAGTACTTTTAAAAGCTTTTGAAAGAAAATATTTCGAAAACGGATCACCAGGTTATGAAACTAAACACTCAAAAATATTTCAACACCATTTGTTAACAGTAGAATTATCATGTTTCGGCAACAATTTTAAAGATCATATTTTACTTTTAAGAATGAATGTCTTTCAAAGTTTTAGGGACGTTTTGAATAAATATTATGTAAAATGTAATTAAAATATTATTTAGAAATGAACAATTCATCATTCATTTTCTTCTCTATATATCAAATCTAAGTTTTTTTATGAATTGCTCAATCAATTTCACAATCAAATCAAGTTAACCTTTTACAGGCAGAATTCAGATCCAGATATATTTTAAATTATTTTTTTGCGTATCTTGCCTTATAATGCTTTAGTTAAGTTATGTTAGTCCTTTAATTGTGAAAAAAAAATTTCTTTTACAATTTTCATGGCCAATGTTCCCAATTGGGAACATTGGCCACTTCTGACTATTCAGTGGATTTACAAATTGAGTAGAATAATGTATATATTAAATATTAAATAATAGGAAAAATAATTAGAATGAATTTAAAATTTATTTTTAAATTTAAGGAGAGATATCAATAAAGTTTAAAAATTATAAATTTAAATGAAAACAACATTTTCTTAAACAAATATCAAAAACATGTGTTTATACCTTTATGCTATGATATATTGGAAATCAATGGAGATGCAATTTTTTCTTGCACTCATTGCAAGCTAATCTTGCATTTAATGTGCATTGTGCACATCTACCTTGTGTTGTTTGTACAAGAAAATGGCCGTCACTTTTCCTTTGTGATATAGGGCGGTAAACTTTAAGTCCTTGAGTCTTTGAGTTTGAGGCCTAACTTTCCTCGGTGCAATTCTCAGAAGAGCGGTTGTAACTTGTAGTTCACAGACAAAATACATTTAACACCTTTCAAAATAATATCTGATAAGCGAACGCACTAGGTTGCTTATAGAATTGAAATGCCCTTTCATAAAATTAGGGAATTCCCCTTTATTTCCTACCCCTTTCAAGAAATGATATCCATAGAGAAAATTATTTCGTCGAGTATAGCGGCAACAGTCCATTGTTCCCAATTGGGAACATCAATAATTAATAAATTATTCCAGGTACGTTTCTGATTATTAATGTCGAATTTCATATTTTTTAAATAAATTAAAGTTGTTTTAAGGATACCAATAGGATTTTAGAAGCATTAGATGTTTTTTTACATTTATGTGAATTTTTAATATGTGCTCTATAGATAATGATGAAAAGGGTCAATTTTATGATTTTTTATACATTATTTTATTAATCATAGAAATATAACTTTTATTTTAAAAGATCGAGTAGTCTTTTTAATACATTTGTTATTTTTTTGTATTAATATTGATGACATTTAATTTTAAATAATTTTATTAATGTTATGTTTGTCTTTTGGTAACAATGGACTGTTAAAGGTTAAATAGCACTGTTAAATATCAGTTCATTTTAAATAGATTCAGTGTTAATTACATGATACTCAGTATAAAGCAATCAGAGACTGTAGTTTGGCAAAATAACTTCATAGTATTCCAACGCTTTGTTTGGAAAACAGTCGAAAATCAGATATTTTGTTACTAGAAGTAAATACGTTAACTGTTATTAAAAGATTAGAATAAATATTATATCTCTTCTATACGTCACAACTTACTTCATTATTAGTACACATAAAAATCTACTAACCATTATAATTCATATATTTTCCCAGCCAAACCAAGTTAAATAGCCTTTAAGAAGCACAGAGTCAATTATTACTAAGTACATAGTATTTCGATACTAGGGGAAAATCATTAGTAATTTAGGGTTCATAGTATGATGATAATGTTAGAAGTACACCTGCCGGGTCTTCTCCATGCAATCATTTAGGAATGAAATTCGTGGATATATGAAATTACATACGTGGTAAACGCCCCAAATATTAACTCACACCAGATGTACAGTAGGTAAAAGAACTCAGTTTGTATTAAAATTTCATACAGAATAAGGTGTTTCACATTTAGGAAAATACGTCTGAAACGTACTTCGAGAAATTCATGATCATTTGGACTCGTTTATGACTGAGATTGCCGAGTTCTTTTGCGATTACTACTGTGACCTTGATTAGATATCAGCATACACAGATTGGTAAAACGTGAGGCAGAAGATTCTACGGTCGGAATGTTTGAAGGAAGGGCCAAGAAAGCAATCCACGTAATCGTAAATCGGAAATGTAAAATGATAGCATAGTTTAAGAAATTAAATGCTGAGTTAATGACACAAATTGCAGTAAAAAACTGTATAGTATGGAATTATAGTATGAAAATAATAGTATGAAGATTTTCTATTAGAAAATCACATTAAGATTTTTCTCACAACGAAACTATTAATAATAAAAGGTAAAGTCATGCTGCTATTTCTACTGGATATTCATATTAATGGAATGGTAATGAGGTTCCTAGTAAGGTGTCACCATGTTTTAGACAATGTAAATGGTGCGAAATAACCTGATAAAGAAAATTTAATTGTTTTAAGTCCATCGTTAAGAATGGGAAATTGTATATTTCAGGACGACAATAAGTCGATCACAATGGCAACAACTATCTCTATTTAAGTTAAAATAACAGTTTTTTTTCTTAATCCATTACATGACTTTTATCAGTGTTAATTATATGTTTGAAATATTTCTGAATGGCCTCCAAATGAGATAAGAGTTACTTTTCCCACCGGAGTTTACAGGTTTGAATGTCATTCTTTATATTTTTGTTCGTTTTAAATTTGCTAATAAGCAGTAGCTACTTGTGTATAAGCCTCAATTCTACAAAATTTCCCCCCTCTCTTCCTAAATCAAACTAACATTTTTAATAGCGTCTCTGTTTTGATTTGAATGCAAAAGATTTACAATGCAAAGAATAATTAAATTAGCCAGGACTTACTGCATAAATTTGCCGTTTGAACGCTGCCAAACAAGTAGGTTTGCAGTGGTATTCAAACTCACAAATTTACAGCGTCCTAACTATAATATCAATTTCTCTAATTTGCTTGAGTGCATTCTAAAACATATGATATGATATAAATAAAAATGAAGATAATGTAAGTAGCCCCAATAATTACAACTTTCGCAGAAAATCTAATAACTACATATTTCACATTATTTTCCCCTTGTATGAATTGTACATAATTAAAAAAACATTTGTGACTTTTGTTTCTGTTAATACGGTAATATTCTATTGCAATACTTCGGTAATGTACTTGTAATAATATTATTACAAGTTTC
Source organism: Pardosa pseudoannulata (assembly GCA_032207245.1). Lineage (NCBI taxonomy): Eukaryota > Metazoa > Arthropoda > Arachnida > Araneae > Lycosidae > Pardosa > Pardosa pseudoannulata. Next base: position 140,322,529 of record CM063501.1, read on the forward strand.
AAAAAGACTTCTAAAATACTTCTAAACATTTATCTATTTTAGTCATTGACATTTTACATCGGTTAAAATTGCGGAAACCTACTCTTTCCTTTATAAATTCGTAATATGTTTTGTTTGGCTGTGTCAAATTCAATATATACATGGTTTCATACATATTTACAAATATACACATTTGATACATACATACACACTTGTTACAGATAGCCTATAAATTAAGATTTAAAATATTTTCACAATTTGCTTCCCTGCATTAGTAGAATTTAGGTTGAAAAGCCAGATGTACGGGGAAACTTGCAATGTTATTTCTGCTTGATAAAAGCAGTGATAAATTCACGTGTCAAGAAGAAAATCAATCATTTATATTCCGTTTACAGATATTAGCATATTTTCTGCTTTAGTATACTGAATAATGGAGACATCTTAAAAGGAAACATTCTCTAATGATAAGTTATAAATTTCACTGACACAAAAGGATTTATATCAGTGTGGTACAAGGTTCATTCATTTTATATAGCTCAATGTTAAGTTAACAGTGAAATTATATTGAAAAAATTCATCAAAGACGAAAAAATCATGTTCGTTACTATACGTTTTGTAAGTAAAACAAAACATATTATTAAATAGAATAATAGCTTTATAAGAATGAAGTAGATTTTATTTGTTAAAATATTTCCTGGTTAGAGAAAGAAATTGTATAGATTGTAGAAATAAATAATAGAGAGAAAATTAAATAATCTGCATATAATTAAACTAAAATTTCCTATATTTTTGTGAATATTTCTTAAATTAGTACTCATATGCTTACACTTAAAAAATATGATAATTTCATCTTACATTGGACATTTTATAATAAGTTTAAGGAACAAGAAACATTGAAAACTTTCGGAGTGATAGTCACATATATGTCAGAGAAGCTAATATGGTTAAGTTAATTTTTAATACTATATGATTTTTGTCAATTTAAATGGAATCAATAGTATTTTTATAAAGAACTTATTGCATTCATTGTAATATTTATTGCTTTTACGGGACTCATGAAGTTATAAACTCATGAAATAGATATCTTTAAACCTTTCTCAAATAAAATCGTCAAATTTGATACCATTGTATCATACCTTCTGATTTTTCTCTATTTTAGAGGAGTAATAATATTATTTTTAATTTTTAAAAATTTTACTTGTTGGAGTAATAGAAACTACTGTTCTTTATTTTTTAGCAGTTGTTAATAAATTTTGGGAAGAAGAAAACTTAGAACCTTTCAAGATGAACATCAGATATACGCGTCAGAGAGGTGAATGTGGTAAAATCCACTTTTTAGTATTTTTGATTTTGGTCAATTTATATGGCATGATATTCATTTCAGTGAATAAACAATTTATGATTTCGACAATGGCCATTATTGTTTATTATTCTGGCAGTTTATAAATTTTAGGAACATAAAACGTTTAAAATTTCAGGTTTAACTACTCATTTCTACTCATTTATTTTTAAATTAGCATATAGCCCGTCATATGACGGTATCAGTAAAAATTTTTATTTTTTAGAATTGTAAAGTACTCTACAATGCAGGGGGTATGTTTTTTGGCTGAGAATTCACTGATAAAAGCTCAATAATTTTTTCATCTTTACAGACAGCATGTTAGTTGCCAACTTTAATTTATCTTGTCATATTATGTGATAGGATGGAGAGCAGAGGTTTTAATATTGACAATGATTATTTGGCGGTATGTATAATTGATGCCAAAATTTATTGAATTGATTGCAAACAGTGTGGTTATGTATAAAAAATAAACACACAAACGAACAAACTTCTTAATTTTCAAAGATATATATCTTAAAAAGTACATATTTATCAGTCCGTGAAATAGACTCTTAGAATTTTATGAAAATAATTTGTTGTTAATACCGGTGATAAAATTTTCATTGCAGCAAAAAATAGTCAATTATTAAATTTAAAATTATCACGTATGTACCTAATCTACTATTTAATACAAATATAAAAAAAAAAATTATTTACGTAATATCCAAGTTCAGTGGTCGTTTGAAAATAATGCCGACGATCTTTAAATAATTTAAAATAAGAAATGATTAAAGGAGATGGTTAAAGTAATGACGTCATAATGTTAGAAAAAATTTTACCTTTACCTATTTATTATGTGATAAATTGTTAAATTTAATGATCTTTAAACCGGGGACAACAGATTTTGAAATAATGGAATTAAACACTCAAAAAAGGGAGAAGGGATGTATTTCGAACGTTTTCGAACTCTCTTTGAATTTTGGTAATCCTAACTCATCAAAAATACAATATGGATGCCTCTATCTATTCCAAGTACAACCGCTTCATAAATTCGTGGAAAGACGGACAGATAGACAGACAACTTAAGCTATTATTATATAGGGGATTGGACCCAAACTCACATATTTTTATTAAGGTATTTTTTTCAATAATAATTATTTTGCTCACAAATATTCTTTGTTGTACTTTCTCGCTTTAAATATGAAAATATATTTTACTTTATTATTATTAAATTTCCTTTTCTTTTTCTTAATTTTTTATTCTTTTATTTATTATTTATATATACTTTTTTATATTATATACAAACAAAATATTCTAGGTGTATTATTGGTTTTGAAATATCTGTTAAAATTTGTGTACCTTGTTAAATCAGTAACATCGTCATAAAAAAAGAATTATTATTTCATTAAATTTTTGTCGAA
>CM063501.1:140337749-140347749 GCA_032207245.1 Pardosa pseudoannulata
CGATTATAGGGTAAAGAAAATGTCTATAATATAATTGCTACATATTTATTTTTAAAATGTTTGCCTTTTTGCACCAATTAAATTTGACTCTTGTGAATTGCGAATGTAGGGAAAGAAACAAATTTAGTATGTCTTCTTGTAGAGCTAAAATATTCACTGAAGCTAAAGTCTGTTTTTCCTGTTTAGACTAGTTGGACATATATATTTATTCAGAACACGAGCATTGTATTTTAAAATAGATGTATACTTTGTCTACCAGAAAAGATTTTCAAAAATTTTTATATTTCATCCCACTTCAGAAAGGATGAACTTTGAATAGGTAGATGTGTTTTAGGAAGAAATATGTGGTTTTACAATTCAAACGTCAACAAGACCGATTATGTGGTAAAGAAGATGTCTATTATAGAATTACTTCACATTTATTTTTAAAATGCTTGCTTTATTGCACCAATTAAATTTTACGCTTTAGATTTGAGAGTGAAGTTCAAGAATTAAATTTAGAATGTTGTCTTGTCCTACTAAAAGTATTCACTGAAGCTAAATTTTTCCCCGGTTAGAATAGTAGGACATATATATTTATTTAAAAGAAATGCAAGTCTTTGAGACAAATGTATACATTGAAAGAAGCTCTAGGAAACAAAAACTGATTTATTTTGTTTTGTTTGAGAAATGGTACCGTTTGATGTAGTAAAAGAGTCTTTCGAAAATTGTATTGCTTTGGAATTAACACGCTAATTAGACTGACTGAGCAGAATAGTTAATGTTATTTCAGATTGCTTCTAAATGTTTGCGCATTTCTGCACGATTAACCTTCACTGCGTAATGGACTTACGTGTAAAATTTGGCGATTTTATTTAGTATGTTTATTAGTCAAATTAAAAAACAAACAGTGGATGTAGGTTCTGCTAAATTTTATTTATTGATAAAAAGGCATAGATTTTTTTTCTTATGACTACCAGTATATTGTATTAAGGAGTTGAATTCAATCAAGTAAACCTTTGACGTTATTTACTCACTGTGTTTTACGCATGAAATTTGGCGATTTTGTTTAGTATTTTATAAGTCAAATTGAAAAACAAACAGTGGAATCAAGATCTGCTAAATTGTTATTTATTCAAAAAAAAAAGCCTAGATTTCTTTCTTATGACTATCAGCATATTTTATTAAAGAGTTAAATTTAATCAAATAAGTCTTTGACGTTTTATAATATTTAGAATATTTTAATCTTAAGATTATCGACTTTTATTTTTATTTTTTATAAAAACATGTACTATCTTTGCGTTTATAGTCAAAATAATTCTGAATAGATGTGATTTAATCTAATAATTAGCTCTCTCATTATACTATAAATTTGTATTCGAATACCTTGGAACCGATATTATATTTCTATATAATATATATATTATATATATATATATATATATATATATATATATATAGTATAATTTTTAAAATATTTATATGTATATAATGTATATTTATATGTATATATATGTATTATATATGAATATATATATGTATATATATGTATATATATTATATGTATATATTTTATTGTATATATAATATGTTATATTATGTATCTATATATGTATATATATAGTAAAATTATATATGTATATATATGTATATATATATATATGTATGTATATAGATATATATAATGTATATATATATATAATGATATATATGTATATATATATATATATATCTATGTAATATATATAATGTATATATATATATTTATATATATATATGTATATATATATTTATGTGTATATATATATATATATATATATATAGTATATATATATATATATATTATATATATATATTATATATATATATATATAATATATATATATATATATATATATATATATATATATATATATATATATATATATATATATATATATGTGTGTAATATTTCTAGTTGAAAATATCCAATGAAAGCAAGTAGTGGTATTTCTTTCTGTTTTAAAATTACGAATATATATGTTTCTGAAAGTTATGAACATGTATTTTTAATGAGGATAATTTATTGAAAGAAATCCAAGTACTACTTTATAGTATTTTATTTTTATCTCAGTCTGGAAAATAATATCGTTTAAAGTAATAAATACTTTTTAAACCGTGCGCTATTTTTTGTATTTACACCTACCACATTACTCTGCATGTTCAGTCTGAGGAAGTATGTCTTCCCAGATTACCTCTGAATATTTGTGTTTTGTTGGAGTAATTACATCTTATTACGCTGGGGAATACGCAATACGCAATGTTCTGAATGTTTGTCTTAATGTCGGTGTCTTGTTGCCTTAATTAACTCACATTACTCTAGGGTCTTCGTTCTACCGCCGAGGAATAAGATTAGAACTTTTTCCTTTCGAATTGAAAAATATTTAGTGAAAGTCTGTTGTGGAAATTGCCTTGTTTTAAAAACACGAATATGTTGCTTAAAGATATCAGTAAGTATTTTGAAAGAAATGAGTTTATTGTAAGAAGCTCAAGATGAGCGTTATAAATTTCTGGAAATTACTTATGTATGTCTATCTAATAGCAATTAGAGTAACCAATGTTACTTTATGAAAGATGTATGTGTCTTTTACTTGTTATTAACACATTAATGTATATTCTTTGATAAAAAGCAGTTTATCAGATATCTGTAAGTATTTTTAAAAGAAATGAATTGATTGTAAGAAGCTCAAAGCGAGCGTTATAAATTTTTGGAAACTACTTATGTAAGTCTATCTATAGTAATTGAAGAAACCAATGTTATTTTATGAAAGATGTGCCTTTTACTTACTATAAACAGAGTAATGTACATGCTATGATAAAAAGTGGTTTATTTTATACCAGTAAGTACTTTTAAAGAAATGAATTAATTATAAGAAGCTCAAGGTGAGCGTTATGAAATTCTGGAACTAGTTATGTATGTCTATCTAATAGCAATTAAAGAAACCAATGTCATTTTTTGAAAGATATGTGTGTCTTTTACTTATTATTAACATATTAATGTACATGCTATGATAAAACGTGGTTTATCAGATACCAGTAAGTAATTTTTAATAAAATGAATTGATTATAAGAAGCTCAAGACGAGCGTTATAAATTTAAGGAAAGTTTTTATGTATGTCTATCTAATAGCAATTAAAGTAACCAATGTTATTTTATGAAAGATATGTTTCTATTACTTGTTGTTAACTCATTAATGTAATACTTTGATAAAAAAGTGGTTTATCATATATCAGTGAGTATTTTTAAAGATATGAACTGATTGTAAGAAGAGGGTTATAAATGTCTTGAAACTACTTATGTAAGTCTATCCAGTAGCAATTAAAGTAATCAATGTTATTTTATGAAAGTTGTATAGGTCTTTTACTTGTTATTAACACATTAATATACATACTTTGATAAAAAAGTAGTTTATCAGATATTAGTAAGTATTTTTAAAAAAATGAATTGATTGTAAGAAGCTCAAGGTGAGCGTTATCAATTTCTGGAAACTACTTATGTAAGTCTATCTAGTAGCAATTAAAGCAACCAATGTTATTTTATGAAACATGTATGTGTCTTTTACTTATTAACACATTAATGTACATGCTATGATAAAAAGTGGTTTACCAGATACCAGTAAATATTTTTAAAGAAATAAATTAACCATAAGGAGCTCAAGGGGAGCGTTACGACATTCTGAAAACTACTTATGTATGTCTATCTAATAGCAATTAAAGCAACCAATTTTATTTTCTTAAGATATATGTGCCTTTTACTTATTATTAACACATTAATGTACATGCTATGATAAAAAGTGGTTTATCAGATACCAGTAAGTATTTTTAAGAAATGAATTGATTATAAAAAGCTCAAGACGAGTGTTATTAATTTTTGGAAACTACTTATGTAAGTCTATCTAATAGCAATTAAAGTAACCAATGTTATTTTATGAAATATGGATGTGTCTTTTACTTGTTATGAACAGATTAATGTACATGCTTTGATAAAAAGTGGTTTATCAGATATCAGTAAGTATTTTGAAAGAAATAAATTTATTGTAAGATTCTCTAGGCGAGCTTTATAAATTTCTGGAAATTACTTATGTTTGTCTATCTAATAGCAATTAAAGCATTGAATGTTATTTTATGAAATGTGTATGTGTCTTTTACTTATTAACACATTAATGTAATGCTATGATAAAATGTGACTTCCGAGATACGAGTAAGTATTTTCAAAGAAATGAATCGATTGTAAGAAGTTTAAGGCGAGCGTTATAATTTTCTGGAAACTATTTATGTAGGTCTATCTAATAGCAATTAAAGTAACCAATGTTATTTTATGAAAGATGTGTCGTTTACTTGTTATTAACACATTAATGTACATGCTTTAATAAAAAGTGGTTTTTTAGTTACCAGTAAGAATTTTTAAAGAAATGAATTGATTGTAAGAAGCTTAAGGAGAGCGTTATAAATTTCTGGAAACTACTTATGTAAGGCTATCTAATAGAAATTAAAGTGAAAACTGTTATTTTATGAAAGACGTATGTGTCTTTTATTTTTTATTAATACAATATAATACATGATTTGATAAAAATTGGTTTATCAGATACCAGTAAGTATTTTTAAAGAAATGAATTGATTGTAAGAAGCTCAAAGCAGAGCGTTATTAATTTTTGGAAACTACTTATGTAAGTCTATCTAATAGCAATTAAAGAAACCAATCTTATTTTATGAAAGATGTGACTTATACTTACTATTAACACATTAATATACATACTATGATAAAAAATGGTTTATTTTATACCAGTAAGTATTTTTAAAGAAATGAATTAATTATAAGAAGCTCAAGGTGAGCTTTATGAAATTCTGAAAACTACTTATGTATGTCTATCTAATAGCAATTAAAGCAAACAATGTTACTTTCTAAAGATATATGTTTCTTTTACTTATTATTAACCCATTAATTACTGTTGATAAATGAATATTCTGAAAGCGGTTTAGTATGTTAAAAAATGAAATATGTATTGTACATTTCTGCCAGTGTTTATCAGCTTCATGTTATTTTTAGGAACTTACTTAAAAAGATATAGCTTTTCATAGCTTTGAAATCTCTATTTGAAGTATTTTTTTAAAGATGTATTCTGATTGAACACTTAATTATCTTAGAACTTTCGTAAATATATAAATACTTTAAAGAATGTTTTATTTGTACTTTAGATATCATTTTTTATGATCTTAATAAATTTATGTGTATTAATTAAAATCTATAATGGTATTATTTATCTATAACAAGTAAAGACAATAACGATGTTTCTAATTAATCTAGCACAAATAGATAATATAGAATGCTTTGTATGACACAATAAAATTTAGCGTATTTTTTCGAGACTTTTTTCTTTTACTTATTATTAACCCATTAATGTGCATGCTATGATAAAAAGTGGTTTATCAGATACCAGTAAGTATTTTTAAAGAAATGAATTGATTCTACGAAGCTCAAAACGAGCGTTATAAATTTCTGCAAAATTACTTATGTAAGTCTATCTCATAGCAATTAAAGTAACTAATGTTACTTTCTGAAAGATGTATGTGTCTTTTACTTTTCATTAACACATTAATGTACATTCTTTGATAAAAAGCGGTTTATCAGATATCTGTAAATATTTTTAAAGAAATGAATTGATTATAAGAAGCTCAAGACGAGCATTATAAATTTCTTGAAAGTTCTTATGTAAAACTATCTAATAGAAATTAAAGCAAACAATGTTATTTTATGAAAGATGTATGTGTCTTTTACTTGTTATTAAGACATTAATGTACATGCTTTGATATAAAGTGGCTTTTCCATAACTGTGATTGTTTGTGTTTTATTGCTCTCTACACTATACCGATTAGCATTCTAGCTTATAAAATACGATTATAAAGTATTATTGATGACTTAAATTACCCAAACATTTTACTTTAAAAAGGAGATGATGTTTTTTTTTATGTTTACGAATAAAACTACTGTTTTAAGAGAAGAAATTTCGTTATTATTGATACTTTCTATATGTGACTTTTAGAAAGTCATTTATTTATGTGTATTAAATAAATAATATTCTATAAAGTTTTTTGGGGAGGGGAGTGCACAAATTTTGTATTTACCATCATTACACAAATCTACGTGTTTTGAAATGAACACACTTGTATTTTAAGTTTATCTAAATATTTGACTTCTTGAACAATATATTCTCATTTATTCATTCATACCTTTAACTGAATAATTTATCTAAATAATTATTTACTAAAATATTACCCCAGATTAAATTTTAAATAAATCTTCATTTTTGTTTAATTCATATAATATTCAAACTACAATTTGAAGTTATAAAATACTAACTCCCAGTTCCTTTTATTAAAATTTGAATTTTTTACTTCAGACACATTATAATTAATCAAAAAGCTTTTCTTTCAAGTATTTATGGAAATCTAGATAAAAAAAAAACTTATGTTTAATGCCCTCAAAGCATAAATAATTGAACAGCAAAAATACAGGCTTCTTCATACATGGTTTGTTTTTTGACTAAACTTACAAAAATGTACATCTTTATAGTCAGATCTACCGTTTAAATTAGATCCGTCATAAAGAAACCCGAAACTGTTTAATTGTCTAAAATGAATTCATGATGAATAAACAATAAATTAAAACCTGTGTTATTGAAATACTTTAAAATTTATTAATATTTATATCACGAGAAAGAAAAGAAAGGGAGTTTGAACGCTAAAATAAATTAATAGATTTCCATAAGTAAAGAGATGCAAACTACTTGGGCATTTAAATACCGAAACTAATGCACTCTCTAACAGTGATCTAGTGAGGTTGGAACTTACTATAAGTTAAAATTAGATAAATTTAAAACACACTCGGTTTAAAGTCTGTCTAGGGTTTGTTTGTGCCCCATATATTAAATACAGGAAGTAAAATTTGGCTAGAGTCCATAAACAAACACTTTTACTATGCATCGCTATTAAAATTTCCCTGTTTTAAAGTAAATTTGTGGAGTATTAAATAGGTTATTCAACGCAGCTTTTATTACGGTTGCAAAGCATAGAATATAATGGTAAACTAAGGCTAAAGCATGATTGAAAAATTCCAGAATGTTATCAATTGTTTGAGTAATGGTAATAGTTTCTCTGTTATTTATTTTTAGAAAATATTAAGTACGAAGCATTTTATTTATAATGAACACATTTATATAAATATTTAATAGTGTAAATAAAATTTACAAAACAATATGACGTTTTTAATTTACAGAATTTGTATATCAGCGTTAACACTTTATAACTATTTACATACCGTGGGCAACAATGCAAAAGTCATCATATATTCACAATTTTATTTTCAGGTAATATACAGGTGAATTCAAGTTTTACACCTTCTATTTATGCTCGGTACCTATTTCATGGAATAAATTACTCATAAAATAACCTGCTGTCAGAGTTAAATATTCGTAAATCAATGTTTAATTTTTTTAGCGACTCACAAATTTAAATTCCATAAAAACCAATTTTGGAGTTAGTGAATTTTCCTAAAAGTCAAAGATGCATTTACAGGTAATATATAAGTAAATACAAAATATTCACCTGTAATTAAAGATTGGTACCTATTTCAGGGAATAAATTACTCATAAAATAACCTGCTGTTACAGTTAAATATTCGTAAAGTAATGTTTATTTTTTTTTACAACGACCCACAAATTCTAATTCGCTAAAAAACTATTTTGAAATTAGTGAATTTTCCTAAAAGTCAACGATATATTTGGCTAAATAAAACATCTTTATGATAAACAAAGGCAAATACAACTGTAAGAGGGTGATTAGGTATTTTAATTATCTACAAATATGGAAAAAATAATAAGCAAAGAAAAACGTTTCTAGGTAAGTTGTTCTGCCTTGGAATATTTCATACATTTGTGTATGTGTTACATACATAATATATGCAGATCAAATTTTTGCCATATTACATAAGTATAAATTTTATCAATAGGTAGATCATTACAATATTAGCAGTAACATTTCTAACAGCACATATGTTCAATTAGGCATCTCAAATGAAATCCACAATTTCATATTTAGACGTCAACCGGACATTGTAGGTGTCAATCAGATGATTGATAAAACTTGTATGTTCTTGCGGGTCATTCACACACTTCGTATGACCTAAAAATTGTTATTTATATATTTATAGTGTATGCATATAATTTATATTAGACAACTGTTGTTGCAAGAAGAGATAAACTTTCAATTAAATATATTATAATAAATATATAATAAATGTATAATTATATTATTATATATTTATTATATATATATATATATATATATATATTATATAAATAAATATATATATATTATATATAAATATTATATATATATATATATATATATATAAATATATATATATATATATATATATATATATATATATATATATATATATTATATATATATATATATATATATATATATATATATATATATATATATTATATATATATATATATATATATATATATTATATAAATAAATATATATATATTATATATAAATATTATATATTATATTATTTATATTATTATATATTTAAATATATTATAAATATATAATTATATATTTATTATAATAAATATATAATAAGTATATAATTTATATATATTACCAGTTTGATTATTGGCGAAAACTTGTCCAGTTTTTACTTTTTGTTGCTCTTCTTTTCACGTGGGATGTTTTAAGTATATTTTTAAATATATCACTGTTTAATATGCTTATCACTGAAACAATATGCGCAAGCTAAATACTTGTAAATCTATAAGACGTAGCTAAATAACTTTAATATTAGTTATCACTATTATTTGATAAAATAGGGAGAAAAATGGGCCTTAACACACTTTTTCATATCACATTACTAGATATCAGAAAAAAAATCTTTCATTTTTTACATGTGAATAGAATAGACGGTTTAAAATAGGTTACATGTATGATGGATGAGTTTGACGTTTATACAATTAAACTTAAATAAAATAAACAACACTTTTATATAATGTAAACAGATTTAATTTATACGTATTCATAGCTGTACTTTCGTTAACGTAACCTACACTATTACACTATAACATGATAACAATTTGCTTGTATGTCCGTCGTATAACAACCAGCCAATTTACATTGTTCATTTTATAAAGATACAGAATAATGATATGAATTTTATCAGATAAATTATCATATGAAAGTACCAAATATTTCGAGTTAATTGCTCAAAGCTTCAGGTAAAAGCCTAATCCATCATGCTGCGTATATTATTATCTATTAAGAAAGATGGAACCGCCCAATTCGCTGTTTTTAGAAAAACCCTGACATAAAGTTCATATTTTTCTTTCTATTTTAGCGCATAATGTTTTAATGCATTATGAATTTGCTGCTGAAAAGAAAAGAAAAATGTTCAACAATGTTAGAGAACAATTTCTGAGAAAAAATCAATTCAATAATTTTAATGTAGAAATGTTTTTTGTAAACAACAAAGTAAATATTTTTAATATTATTATGTACTATTAATATTATTATATTCATACAAAGTTAATCGATTACAAATTTTCATAAAATATTATGTCATCATATTTAAATTATTTTAATATTATAATTACTAACAAGGGCTGATATTGCGCAGTCTGTCAACCATTATTCTAACGCGAAGTTTAGCATTTTCAAAGTTCTCCTTTTTTTAAATTATACTAATCAATTTATTAATTTTTAGACTTGGAAGCATAAATACCAAAACAAAATACAATGCCTAATTTTTGTTTTAGAAAATTTACTGTGCCTCGAAAAGTAAGGGATAAAATTGTAAAAAGGTATGGAGGAAAATAATTTTAATATTAATACAGTCAAGTTTAAATAGCTAATTATGCAAAATAATATAAAAACATATTGCTTTATTTTTAACGTTGTGTTGAATATATATCAGCATT
>CM063501.1:140350249-140352749 GCA_032207245.1 Pardosa pseudoannulata
TATATAATGATGTTGAAGTCAAGTGTAAACTTCATAATGACTCTTTCACTATTTTATTAGAAGAACTGGAAACATTTATAGCGTTGTTGTACATAAGGGCATTAGCCGTCAAGGGCTTACCAGTTATTAGTTTGTGGTTGACTTGGAGACCAAAGTGTTTTCACGAAACTATGAGTAGAGATAGGTTTCCGGAAGTTATGAAATTTCTTCGTTTTGAAATAAACTAACAAGGTCTTCACGTTTGCAGTGTGATAAATTTGCACTAATATCCGAGGTATGGAATGCTTTTATAGAAAACTTAAGCTTTGCTAAAACCAAATGAAAATGATAAATTTAATCGCCTGCTCTTAATCGGGCAAAATAGGGCTTGAAATAATAGCTTTAAATCCTAGAAAAAGGGGGAAAGAGTAGATTTCAAATTTTGCTAAACCTAACTCGTCAAGAATCCAATATGGATGCCTCTATCCAATCCAGGTACAACCACTTCATAAATTCGAGGACAGACTGGCAGATAACTTAGGCTATTATTGCATACGGGATGCAGGATGCTGCCAGATATTTTTTAGTCTATATCAAGTCACACAAGACGTAAACTTTCTTATGAAGCCCTGAATAATACGTAAAATTTAAATGTTTTTTCCTGTCTCTATGGTTACATAAATAATAATATTATGCACAGCAGTAAATTTCTGTGAAAAATTTTAAACATATTTCAAATGTCTCCTGATGCCTTTAAGTTAAGTAGTATAAAAAAAACTTTGTTTAAAATACTCCTTCAAGATTTGCCGGGAAATAAAATGCATCGAATATTTCAATTTCATTACTTTTTTTCTGATATTGGAAATAAAATATTTTTATTCCAAATACGCTTGATATTTACTTCGAAATGCTCTACATGCCTTTATACTTGTCATGTGAAACACGTTCCGATTCTATTTGAACGAATGATTTTCATTTTTCTCTCCGTGTTTAGTTTTGTTTTCCCCAGAAATGGAAAAAAAATAAAGAGTCACAACCAGAAGCATCCCGTTTTCTTTTATTAAGTTTCCTGTTTTGTGATGCTTACGGAATATCCAAAACCAGATAGAGGCGAAATTGGTTACGTCAAATTAAATGACGTTTAGTTTAGATCCGTGATTCGTATACAGCGAAAATATACCGTAGAGATTGAAACTTTAATTTGATGAGAAAAATCTGAGAATTTAACTCCCATTAGGCAAGTACGAAACGTTTATGAGAAATTTCATATAAATGGGGAATGTAATATTTAGTTCGGTTTCCTGAACCGTATACTGTGAAAATATACCTCAGGGAATGAAACTCTAATTTGATATATAAAACCTGAAAGTTTAACTTCCATCAATCAAATATGAAACGTGTTAGGCGAAATTTTATATAAATAGGTAATGTAAACTAAAACTTCCAAGTCATATACCCATGGTCTGAGCTAATAGGTAGGCAGCGTTTGTATTCAAGTTTGTGGAAAAATTCCTAGGGTTTGGAAAAGTTCCTATTTTTTGAAATGGAATAAATAACATTAAAATACGCTAATTAAATTTCTCTTTTTTTTTAATAAAAAGAATGTTTCTCTTCACCTATTTTGTTATTTTAAAAGGCTGAATATATGACAATATTTTAACACTAGAATTACGGAAGGGGTCGTTTTGACACCCAGCGAACTTTTATCTCTGACAGCTCTTCTATTTCTTTTGCAAATATCTTAATCCTTTCTTGACTTTTCCTAAATCATTGTGATTTACGAAATAATAAAGATTTAAAGAAAATCGTATTTTTACTTTAGCCCTAACAAAGGATTATACTTAGAAATACGGCAGGCTATATAATGATGTTGAAGTCAAGTGTAAACTTCATAATGACTCTTTCACTATTTTATTAGAAGAACTGGAAACATTTATAGCGTTGTTGTACATAAGGGCATTAGCCGTCAAGGGCTTACCAGTTATTAGTTTGTGGTCTAAGACTTGGAGACCAAAGTGTTTTCACGAAACTATGAGTAGAGATAGGTTTCCGGAAGTTATGAAATTTCTTCGTTTTGAAAATAAACTAACAAGGTCTTCACGTTTGCAGTGTGATAAATTTGCACTAATATCCGAGGTATGGAATGCTTTTATAGAAAACTTTAAGCTTTGCTAAAAACCAAATGAAAATATTGCGTTTGATGAGCAGTTAATCACTACAAAAACAAGATGACGTTTTTTGCAGTATATGCCTAACAAGTTCGATAAATTTGGGATAAAATTTTGGCTAGAAGTAGAAGTTAGGACAAAGTACTTAATAAACAGGTTATCCATATTTAGGAAAGGATGAAATGAGACCAAGTGATCAAAGTTTAGGAGAGAACGTAGTAGATCATTTAATTGATCCTTCATGCCTGCAAAGTCTGTATATTTTTAAAAACAAACTGTAGTTGTCATAATTTGCGTTTAAATAATTTTTTTACAAATATATTATATCATATAGAGAAATATGCAGATATCTT
>CM063501.1:140357749-140365249 GCA_032207245.1 Pardosa pseudoannulata
GTTTTTAATTTAGGACAAAAATGTCCACTTTAGCCATTGAACTTGAAATTTGTTAAATAAATTTAAAATATGTGAAAAAATTCACTTAAATAAAATAAATTTAATATTATGACCTCCTTAAACAAATTTCTAATTTAATTTTGAAAATAAACAATATTTTCGTATTTAAACATAACTACTTATAAATTTAATTTTAAATTAGTATTAGAAGAATGGTGTTTTTAATTTAGGACAAAAGTATCCACTTTGGCCATTGAGTTTGAAATTTGTTAAATAAAGTTAAAATATGTGAAAAAATTCACGTAAATAAAATAAATTTAATATTATGTCCTCCTTAAACAAATTTCTAATTTAATTTTGAAAATAAACAATATTTCCGTATTTAAACATAACTACTTATAAATTTAATTTTAAATTAGTATTAGAAGAGTGATGTTTTTAATTTAGGACAAAAGTATCCACTTTAGCTATTAAGCTTGAAATTTGTTAAATAAAGTTAAAATATGTGAAAAAATTCACGTAAATGAAATAAATTTAATATTAGGTCCTCCTTAAACAAATTTCTAATTTAATTTTAAAAATAAATAATATTTAGGTATTTAAACATAACTACATTATAGGTCTTTTATCCAATACTAATAAAAAAAAAACTCGCAAAAAAAGCTGGTGTTAATTCATCCATTTGTTCTTTTATGTAATTATGATTTTAAATAACCATTAACTGTGATACTGAAATATAACAATTACTTAAGAAATAAAGCGATATTAAGAATAAATCATGTTTCATGCTTTATAAGTCTTAAAAGTAACATTACACTCCTTAAAAGTCACATTTACATTTATAAAATACTTTTCACTAGAAATAAAAATAAATAGTGTTGCATAGTAGTTTTAATTTATTAAATGCAATAACGAATTTGCAGAATATGAATAAAACATTATGTAAATTTCACATTGTATCAACATGACAATCTTGTTTTCTAATCATGAAATTCTTCAGAGACTGCTTTTATATTGTCTCAATTGTTTAAATTGTAATAGTAAAGATAAACATATTATAGTTTATTAAATAAATGCTAAGGCATTCAAAGGCAATACACAAAATAAAAGCTTGTCACATAGTTTAAATGTTTTTGAAACATTTAAAGATATTTCTTCCTTTGAAATAATGGTAGAGTGTATCTTAAGAAGAAGTAATTTAATAGTAATTCACCTAACGTTGATACCGATATTTTATTATAAGATGTAATAAAAGATAAGTACCTTGTGATTTGAGCTTTGTAATCTTATTAAATACTGTTCATATGCTTGAAAATGTAAATGGAATTTTCATTGAATATTAGAAATAATCTTATAAAATAGTGGAAAGATAATAGAATTAAAATTGCTTCGTTTCCGTGCTATTTTCCTTTCCTAATAAGACTTACGATTTTGTACTTTTACTAATGGTTGGTTTTTATGGTTTATCGAAACTACTAGGTATAGGATTTTAGACACAAGAGACTAGAAATTACTTGTTTAAAGCTGCTTCAAAACAACGTTTAAAATACGGGCCTGTAAAATATTTGTGCCAGAATATGATAACAAATTGAGAGCAAGGCACAAACAGAGATATATTGAACACAGGTAGTTTTTTAACTCTTTTGAACGACCTTCATTATCAAAGCGAACAAAATCAGAGCCTGAAATTCAGTGCGACTTAATTTTTCCTTATTTGTGCCTTACTTATGTTGACTTTTATTGTTATAAACATTTGAAAATGATTATTGCATTTTATGATTCACAAGCTGTAGTTCAGCCAAAAATTCCAGATCACTCTCAGTTGCTATAACTGCTAAGATTTCTGTAGAATCCATTACATAAAATCAGGCGATGTCACTAGATTAAAAAAAGCTTACTATAAATTTGTGGTTCACCACAACAGTGCTGTCTAAATATCTGGATTGGTATAAATTTAGTAAATTCAGACCTACTTAATTGAAATGTTTCTTTTAAAGACATAATCGTACTCAAATATTTAGCGTAATTGCAATGGTACCTTACATTTTATTGCGACATTAAGACTAACTAGACCGACAAATTAAGATAATTATGAAGATATTTGAATATTCTGAACAATAATGGTAATACCGCAAATTAATACACACAAAAAAGTAACTTATTAACCCTTTGATAGTTTCATTTTTTAAAAAATTCTGTCAAAACATGTCACATTTTTTGTTTACTTTACACATTTAAGTAAAGATATGTTATTAAAATTAACATTTCTGATATTTTTAAACATTTATTACAACTTTTTTTCTGTATATAAAAGCTTCATAGAACTGAAGTTTACCTTTAGTCTCATCGATATCCAAGTTAATTTTTGGAATTCCAGTGAAAGCAAATCTAGGAGGATCCAAAGGATTATCACAATTAATTTTTAAGAAAAAATTGTCTTACTTGGCTGATTCCATCTGTACTACTATCAGAGTCACTAGTATCCAGGTCATGTAGTAAACTTTCTGCTATCATTTACAGATAATTCAGTTTCTGATTCCGAGTCACAATTCAAATCAGAAGAAACTAGCTCTATACGCTCTGAATTATCCATTATTTAAAAGTAAAAATATATTATTCAACTCTTACATGAATAAAATTATCAGGCGTTTAGTAAAATATAACCAGAAAGCTATACACTGAAAGATATCAATTCGTCTTCTGATAAAAATTTGCGAAAACACCTACGCTTTTGAACCAATTAGAGTAGAAAATACAATAAACTGAAAACTATCATTTACTGTACAACTATCGTCATCTATACGAATAATTTGTTATTAAAATTAGAAAAAATACAGCCGAAAAGTGCAAGTGAATAGAAATCAGATTGCCCGTACGCCGCACAGGGCAAATAAGTAAAGGCCCGAAAGCTGTGCCCGTACGGCGTACGGGCAAAACAGGGAAGGGTTTAACCCTTTAACGTGCACGCTCGAGTTAACTCGAGCTAAATTGGCCAAACTGTGCACACTAGAAATAACTCGAGATAATTTTTACTGATAATAATGTTTATTCTGAAATGGAAATCCGAAAAGAAAGATAAAAAAGGCGATGTGCGTGTAATATTACAGTATTCGACTATTTTTTGCAATATTATCAAAATCCAAAATTGCAATAAAAATTTTGATTATTTTTGTATTTTTTTAATTTTTTTTGCAAGACAATGTTCTAAATTGTGCTTCTTACATTAAAAAATTGATTTTTCGGTCGGCATTTTTCAAAGAAACTGTGCACTAAGGGGTTAATTCAGCTAGGAAGTTTTTCTTTTAAAAAGAAAAATATCTTAAATTTTCTTACCTTATTATGACTAACTAGGCTGATAAATTAAGACGATTATGAATATTTATGAACATTCTTACTAATAACAGGATTCTACTATATATAAACAATAAAAACCAAAATCAACTCCTTATTATTTCGTCGATTAACTTTTTCTTAAACAAAAATTAAAGTTATGAAGAACTGTATATGAAAAAGGTTTTGAAATAAACATTGGAGAATTTCTCTTATCTAGTGGGTAACAAGATAAATTTGAAATAATTTTAAACATTAATTTTATGGTAGATTGAATCAACTAATATATGAAACCTTTGAGTTCCATAACATTGACTTTTTAATAAAAATTTTTAATACTTAAAATACCTGACTGTTAACTTCTCATCACCTGGAACGATCAGGAATTATCGGTGATGAATTACAAACCTAAAGCTAAAATATACCCTAAACACATTTAATAGCAAATAATAAATACTGTATAATTTAAATTAGAAAACAATCAAATTCAACAGAAATTAAAATATTAATTATGCACATTATAATTGTATCTAGCATGAATTAATAAAATGTCTTATAAATTGATAGCCTAATTTTGTGTTTATAATATAAAAACCGGCATAAATCATACCGTATAATATAGAAAGTCCAACTTGTGATTTTAGTTATATTAAATACTAAAGTGAATATAGAAGTTTATTATTTGCTATTCTACTCAAGTACTATCATCAGACGAGAAAGTTAGAGATTTCTTTCACTCATATTATAGAATAATCAGCAGTATTTCGGACGAAATCAAATTCTAGAGAGACTCTTTTCACTTCTTCAACAAATAGAAGTTAACTCATTTCTCTTAGTTCTTATACTTCTTGTAGATATAACGTAGCATTGAGTTGTCCTTAATAAGTACTATATATGGCAGAGAAAGAATTTATTACTTTCGCGGCTAGTAAAAGAATTTATAAAAATAAGAAATTTTACCTTTTGCTTGGACGAATTTAAATGCATTATAAATATAATACTTTAGTAATTCCGTGAATATTAGCACATGTATTAATCAATGTGTTATTAAACACCAAAAATAAATAAACTCCTCTGCACAACAGCCTCTAAGTGGTTAAGCCCTGCTAGGGAGATCACCATTTTCAAGACCAAGTGCCCTAGGGTGCGAAGTATATGTTCCGCTACGGTGGTCAGCCTTACTCGGAACCTTCATTGTTCACAAGCATGCTTGGTCGTCAGTTTTTCTACCCACTGAAGGGATGAAAGACTTAATCAACTTTGCCCAGCAAGGGGATCAAGCCTCGGATCTGCATTGTAAGAGCACGAAGCGCTACCTCAGATTCACTGGTAGCCCAGAGCCTTTGGGGTAGCGCTTCGTAGTGGTAGTTAATGGGGTACCGCTTCGTAGTAGTAGCTAATAGGGTTACGCTTCGTAGTAGTAGCGTTGGAAGTAGTAGCTTATCTGACTACTGTTCTAATAGTAAAAGTTAGATATCTTAATTTATTCACTAATACATACACACATATAATTTTTCCTAAATAAATCGTTTAAGACTTCATACACTGTTAAAATCCCTTATTTTTGGCCGGTCTCACCGAAGTTGTTTAACGGCTAACCGAGATTAACCTCTGTTTAAAAAGAGAGTTTCTTTCCACCATTAGTTGGTGCCATGGGTTAGGAAAAAACGATGTTGGTGACACTATCTCTTAACCTGAATAGTACTTAATCCTTATACTTAATGGAACTCCTTCCAGAGTTTTGTCATTATTCCTCGGTTAATGTATCATGTAAATGAAAACTCGATTTACAATTTAAAAAAATTGAATAATTGTACAATAAAAAAATGAAGAGACGCAGTTTCCACCAATCAGATGGAAATGAAACAGAATATTTTTTGTCAAAAATTTACAGAAATTTTGTTTGTGACCGGCAGATGCTATATTTTTTTTTATTTCAATAGGAGTATTTGAGACTAAACAATGATACATTTCTGAAAATTTTGTTATTGCCTACCAGTTACTTTACAAATATTTAAAGTGTTATCCGTAATCAAACAGCACATTTGTGAGACCAGTCATCGCAGCGTTAATATCAATAAAGGACATTTCTTAAGGTATGTAAGATGAATATTGCTGAAGCCACTTGTTAATTGAGACATTAAAGAACTGTACCTTCGCAATCACTTTAGTCTTTAAAGTACGCACTGGTGGTGTTTTAGCAACACATTATAGAAATATGCGTAGAGACATGATTAAAATATCGCAATGGCAATTTTCTTGATCTCATTAACAAAGAGGTTAACTTAATGCAGTATTTCTATCTACACATTTGATCACTCGTATGTCATTCAGATTCTCTTTTAAGCTATTTACTACTATGTATAACACGTTGGTTTTGGTTAGGTTTGGTTTGGGAGTACTACGGTCTACTTTTTGCAGCACGAGGGCTAATGAGACAGGGACCTACTGCTTGAAGCCGATTCCGAACGGCTACGAAAATCCATGCCATAGTGGTATTCGAACCCACGAACTCCGGATCCGAAGGCCAGCACCCTAACCATTCAGGCATAACACGTTGGTAAAAAAACATATGTAGAACAGTAAAGAAATATTCATGGCATTTTGCTTGCTTCACGTAAAACGCAATTTAATCTCCATCAGTATCATACAAACTGTATCTTTTAATCTTTAATTTTTTGTACTTAATTAAATTTTTAAGTCATGGTTTTGATCCCACGGTATGAACGTGAAGATTTCAAACTGAAGTTATATATATATATATATATATAAATATATATATATATATATATATTATATGTACGCTTCATCACAAAAGGAGTTCCATGTTGACAATTCATCACTGCAGTCATAGAAAAGGACAAAGAAAAAAAGACAATGTAACTTTTTAAATCAAAATTACATAGCTTATTCATGCTTGAGTATAAAAAAACGAACAGTCTGCAAAACCTGTACATTCTTCGTAAATAGTTGTTTGTGCCAACCAAGAAGAAATCACCTAGAAGACAAGTGTGTAAGCATAAGAATCTTTTTTTAATTACTCAAGAAACCGGAATGAATCCATAGGGGAACATTCGAGCACAAAGTTCGCTAAATTTGCTACAAAGGAATGCCAAAATGAACAGGAAATGATAAAAATATCACACACACACACACACACACACACACACATATATATATATATATATTATAATATATATATATATATATATTATATATATATATATATATTTATATATATATATATATATATATATATATATATATATATATATATATATATATATATATATATATATATATATATATATAAATATACATATATATATATATATATATATATATATATATATATATATATATATATATATATATAAATATACATACATACTTATACATATATATATATTTATATATATATATATATATATATATATATATATATATATATATATATATAATATATATATATATATATATATATATACATATATAAATGCATAGAGATAATTTTCTACTTTTTCTGCGAATAAAAGACAAAAGTGTAAAATTATATTTTTCTATTAGAAAAATTTCATTATAATTTTAATTATTATAAAATATTTTAAGATTGACACACATACTTTTTCATGCGTATGTGTATGTCAACTATCCCACAAAAACAATAAATAAAGTACCATAATTAAGAAACTATATAAAGTACTATGTTTTAACAAAGATAGTTATATAAATAAAATTGAATTACTTGGACTAATATTGTAATAAAAATAAATTACAATAGTTAAGTTCTATAGAGGTCACTTTTTATATATAAATCTGTATAAACTCATACTTGATAAAATTGAACAATAAACTTTAAATGTTTAAGACATAATGAGAACCTAATTTACATCTCAAATTAAAATGCTTTGATAATTTTACATTATTTTCCAAATACTCTCTGTACTTGTAAACTTTAATATGTAATTATGTAATTATTAAAACCATGTCTTAATGTTAATGCGTATTCTTAAAGGGATTATTACTGCCTATCAGTTTACCTAAAAATATTTAAAAAGCGATTTCCGTAATCAAACAGCACATCTGGAGATCAGTCATGCGTTTAATATAAAAAACAGACATTTCTTAAGGTATGTAAGATGAATATTGCTGAAGCCACTTGTTAATTGA
>CM063501.1:140370249-140400249 GCA_032207245.1 Pardosa pseudoannulata
GGCTTGGAAGTTGGGCTGTAGTGCCGATGTGTTTAGTTTATTTTAGTGATAACATACAATTTATTTTTCTATAATTTAAAAATGACGAAACAATAATCATCTAAAAGTAATTTAGAAATGGTGCAAAATGTTATTTTCTGTTTACCACTGTATAATATTTTCAATGAACTGGCCTCTTCAGTACATAATGCTTGCATAGCGTGACAACAACCATTAGGTAAGTTTTGCTGCAATCAAAATGAAAGATTTTGTCTGTCTGTGCTACCTCTCCAAACAAATTTTAATCTTTCTTACGTTTGCACCAATATAATTTTATCAAGATCAGCGAGAATTAATTGTAGTTGAACTTTTGCTCCGTGCTGACATAATTTAACAAAATAATGTTTATTACCGTCCCCAATCTGATATAAGATGTAAAATATATTTCGATTCGAGAAATAATATCAAAATGGATTTTTATATATATGGTTATGAGAAATAATTTAATTCTAATAAACACTTTCCAGCTTGTATAACTAAATGTAGCATAACTATGATCAGATCATTTACATTCGAATGTGACTATAGAGGTGAAAGGCCAAATCTTTGTGAAAGGTGGTCATATTTTGTTATTATTTTTTTAACCATTAATTTCACAAGATATTTTTTCAAATATTTTTTAATTTTAATTTCTGTTATTTTCCCATGTCTGTATAGACATTAGGATCTCTGTAAAATAAACAAAAAAAATATATATATCATTTTCCATTTTTGAGGTAATTAATGTCCGCTGTATCAAACACTGATAATTATGTTATATAGTAGTTATAAATATACATGTCCGGTGTTGTGGAATTAAGTCAAATTAAGAGTTAATAGTAGACAGGGAGTGAGTAAGTTAATATACTAATATTTGGGAAAAACCTGATATTTGTTAACAGGAAACCTTAACAGGTGATTACTCCTTTGTTTTTTAACCTTTTAATTTTTAAAAAATAGGACTTTATGAAAAAGTATACATAAGTTGGAATTAAAATCACTCGAAGGAAGGTTCTAATACTAAACATAATGTACGTATCTGTAACAATAAGTTACATTCGGTTCACCTTTTTTTACTGCTTCCCGTGAGTCATCGTCAAAGACTTACCAGAACAGGACCGGTTTGGTTTGGAGCTCTACGGTCTACTGTTTTGCACACGAGGGCTAATGAGACACGGACCTACTGCTTAAAGCCGATTCCGAACCGTTACGAACATCCATGCCATAGTAGGATTCGAACCCACGAACTCTGGTACGGACGATCAGCTCCCTAACCAATCGGCCAGCATTCGGCCGGACCGGTTTGAACTAGAAAGAACCTTCGGACTTATCCCAACCAATAAAAGGATCCGTTTATTTGGGGGATTCAGACCCCCACCGTTCTGGAATGGACCCCTTTTTTCCTCCGGGAGGCAGTCTGATTCTCTTCTCCAGGCATAAATTTTTAAGTGCATTTCTTTACAATAATATAAAAAATAAATCTAAAAATGTAAAAACATGAACTAGTTTCTACATTTAAAGAAAAAAGTTCTCCGAACTTAGACGGATACCTTAATGAGTTTACATTTCTTCTTTCTCAAATACTAGCCCAACATAACATTATTTTTACAGTATCTTAAATATATCCCTCACTTTGCAAAAACAATGATTTAGTTTTTCCATTTAACTATCTTAACGGATTCCATATTAAACGCCTACTCATAACTAGAGCCTTATATGCAAAATCTATAAAGTAATTTCGCCCATGAAAAGGGACACATGTTCAGCAGCTCTTTTATGAGTGAGATTAAATTTCAAAGTTTTCTATGTACTTTTAACGAGTTTTAAATCGAAAGTTTTGCTTCTCCTAGCAACTCCTTCTGTAGAAACAAGGATTTATCATTTTACTTGAAATATTAAAATTCTCTTTTCTTTCAGAAAAGCTCTAAAACTATATTTATGCGCATGAGAATTATTGAAGGGCAATATTTTTTCGAAGCTGTGAAATATATGTAGAAAAATGTTGTGAATTCTTTTGGGAAAATTTACAATTGTTTTGATAAAGAATCACATTTACTATAGGAGGGTATGTTATATTTATATTGTAGATATATTTATTACAGTGCTCAGACTGAATATTATTTGTAAAGACTAAGAATACTAAAAATATTCTTCAGACTAATGTGCTATAACATCATCATCACAAATATTTGATTCACTTAAATATTTTCAATATATTTAAATATTTGGAATACTCTATAGAATTATAAAATATTTAAATTTCTTTCTATAGTGATTCTTAGGATTTTAAAACTGAAAGTCTGACATTTATCAGGTTAATTTCAAATGCTAAGCTGATATTTTTGCTATAGGAAAGATAAATAGACTGTGTTCTACAACTTAAATTCAGTAATGAAATTCTATTTTTATATTAATATTGTAGATATATTTATCACAATGCTCAGGCTGCATATTATTTGTAAGACTAAGAATACTAAAAACATTCCTTAGATTGATGTACTATAACATCATCCTCTCAAATATTTGATTCACTTAAATATTTTCAATATATTTAAATATTTGGAATATTCTATAGAATTATAAAATATTTAAATTTCTTTCTATAGTGATTCTATGAATGGTAAAACTTAAAGTCTAACATTTATCAGGTTAATTTGAAATCCTAAGCTGATATTTCTACTATAGATAAGGTAAATAGACTGTGTTCTACAACTGAAATTCAGTAATGAACTTCTATGCCATTAAAATAGTCATACACATGTACTTATGTACCGATAGACAATACTCTTTTGATTCATCCATTTAGTATTTCTCTGGAGTAAAATTCATACAATGAGTACATTAGAATAAAAAATATTTTTTATTTAATTAAGAATAATTTAATCTTTTTTATCTACTTACATTACAAGAATAACGTTGTCTTCTTGCATATAAGTGATATTAGGGCATAGAAATACCCAAGTGCCAGTGTAATAGAAATATTTTTCCGCTAACATGAAATTATGCAATGCAACAGATATTGCTTCTATTTCTTTCTCCGAAACATCACATTTATTTTTTTATATCACCTCCAAGTAAAATGCTGCACTAGTATCGAGGTAAGCAATAAATAAAATTAGTGGAATAAATGTTAAAATAAAATAAATACTGAAATAATTAATACATAGAAAAATAAACCTCCATCAAAGTGTGTTATTAATTAAATTTCCGATTTTCTACCGTTAAATGATTCGGTACCTCACATTTTTCTAAAAAAACTACTCGTTTTTCAATCATTTATATGGGTGATATATTCATGCTTGTATGTACGCATGTATATATATCATGTTTGAAAACATAAAATTAATAATTTGGGGGTTTAAAGGCAGAAAACGCAGCATATATAATGCAGGCGCATAAATCTATAAAAGCCCATTTGATGCATAAGAATTGGAAGAGAAAGTCTTGAGATAAGCTCGCACACGAATTCACGCTGAGCTCTTTTGTTAGACTATACAAGCCAACTGACCAATGCCATGCTTGATGGTTAAATGTCAAACTTTGCAATAGTCATGAGTAAAGGAATTATCAAGACATCATAATCTCTTTGAATTATCATAGGCATATGTACCTTCACACACACATATACATATATATATATATATATATAAATATTATATATAAATATATAATATATATATATATATATATATATATATATAATATGTATATATATACATATATATAATATTTATATAATATATATATAATATATATATACATATGTTATATATACATATATATATATATATATATATTATATATATATATATATATATATATATATATATATATATATATATATTATATATATATATATAATATATATATAATATATATTATATATATATATTTATAGTAATACATATATTATGTATATGCATTATATTTTTAAAGAACATCTTTTTGATATTCATGAAATATACACACACACACACACATATATATATATATATATAATATATATATATATATATATATATATATATATATATATATATATATATATATTTATATATATATACATATATATATATATTATATATATAAATATATATTATATATATATATATTAAATATATATATATATATATATATATATATATATATAATATATATATATATATATATATATATTTATATATATATATATATATATATAAATATATATATATATATATTATATATATCTTATATATATATATATATAATATATATGTGTGTGTGTGTGTGTGTGTATGTTTGTATTTGTGTTCGTGTGTGTGTGTGTGTTGGATAGAAAGAGAGAGAGGGTGAGTGTGCGTGTATGACTGTGTATTATTTTAAAAATACACAAATAATTTTGCCTATTAAAACTTTTATGAACGAAATTCAAATAGATTGTTTGTTAAACAATGCATAAGTGTAATTCTTTATCAAATTTATCTCTGAATTAAATAAATAAAATTTTTCTGTGCGCTTAGAGTTTAAATTCTAAAAAATTAAACGAGGAATTTATTTAGATTTCTCTAATCAGTCCAAAGAAAAATAGATTTAAATACATTTAGAGACAGCAATTAAAGCTTTCTCGAATTTAATTAAATTCATGCGAAACATTTTCAATTTACTTCAAGCCTACACTTTACTCAGGAAGAATTAATTGTTAATTAGTAAGTAAAAATGAGCAAATGGAGTTTTCCAAATTTTATATCATTTAACGCTAATTTTCACTTCAGGGAATCAACGTAAAATTGATGATTTTTGGATATAATTAAGGTTTAAAACGTATCACTCGAAGCGTCTTTTTCTGAAGATGGTGATAAATGTTTGATTAAAATATTTTGCGTTAAAATCTAATTAATCATAAGAAGCATTTTCAAATAACTTTGTGCAAATAATAACCTGCATGAACAATTATTTTCCAATAATTTGGGTATTAATTTTAAAATCGTGATCTGAGAATTTTAGTTAATTAAATGACAGATTTCAATATCCATGATTGGTTTTTCTGTTTTAGGGAATCATTCATTCCTGGGCAATATTTGTGAGTTTCTGAATATTCCGAGTGATAAAAATTTATGACCAAAGATATCCAGGAGCATTTCTAGTGCTCAGAGAAAATTGTTTTTTCATTCGAAGAGGAAAATAATTTATGAAATAGCAGGCCATAAAAACTACCATTCGGTTCATCTTCAAAGTAAAAGGAGTTTTATTGTACTTTAGCGTGCCAAAATATATTAAGAGCTATATTTTCAGTCATTGTCTGTACGCTCCTGTTCTATTATGTAGCTCTTAATTTGTGTTCTTTCCTAAATCATTCTTATTTTTAACAATAAATTGCTGAAAGCTTTCTTGTTGTTTTCTTTTGAATTTGCAAAGACCTCGAATTCGGATAATAATTAGAGCTTTAAAAAAATGAAATTCTTTAAAGGTATTTTTGTTAATAGATCGAGCTTTTCTATAGCTTTGTTAGACGATGTTCATTCATAAGTTAATTAAGAGTAATGATTAAGTTATTACCTTGTTTTGCGTTGCAGAGATTTATTTTGTTAACACAATTTGCTTTATTAAAACTAATGATTCCCATTTCAGAATAGTAAAATCTAAAAGCTATTAGTAGGATATATATGACAAAAAGTATGCATGTATAAGTATACGTTGTACATAGCATGTGGTTGGGTTCGAAAGATTTAATATATACTATTAATTTATGATAAAAAACTTTGAGTTATACATACTTTTAGGTCACTGTTAATCTTTAGGACATTGGAATAAATGTGTATAAAATGGCAGAATTGCATTATATATATATATATATATATATATATATATATATATATATATATAATATATATATATATATATATATATATATAATATATATATCTTATATATATATATAAATATATATATATGTATATATATATGTATATAAATCTAAATAACTATTATAAGATATATATACAAAATATATTATATATATTAACATAGAATTATATTGTTTACAAAATTTAAATTATTATATATTAAGATTATAATATAAAAATATTTTATATATAATATTATATATGTTAATCTATATATATATAATATATATTATAAATATACAATGTATTATATATATATAAAATATATATATAAATAAAATTTAAAATATAAATACATAATAATACATCTTTATATAATATATCTATAAAAATATACACATATATACATCTTATATAATATATTATATATATATATATTTTATATATATATATAATATATCTTATAATTAATATATATATATAATATATATATATATATATAAAATATATATACATATAATATTATATAATATATATATATTATAATAATATATATATATATATATATTATATATATATATATATAGATATATATATATATATAATTATATTATATATATTATAAATATGTTATATATATAATAATATATTATAAGACATTTGGATATATATATATAATATATATGTATAATATATATATATATATATATATATATATATTATATATATTTATATATATATATATATATATTATACATATATATATATATTTTATATATATATATATACATATATATATACATATATATACATATATATATATATTATATACATATTATATATATATATACATATATATATATATATATATAATATATATATATATATATATATATATATATATATATCAATATTGCAACGAATTCCAACGGTAATTAACTTTTAAATTTTTAACGATTTTTAAAGGTATATTTACTAATTCTTTTGAGATATGTTAGCTTATATAGTTATCTTTCTTTCAGTCGTTTCCAAGATTTAAGAGTAAGCATTTTTCTTTTGAAATGTTATTTATTCATGAGTTAATGAAGGGTGAGCTTTTTTCTACTGTCGTTTTTTGTTTCATAGAGATTTATTTGTACACATTATTGAAATAATATATTTAAATAATATACTATAAAGAAAAAAAATATATAGTAACATATTCTAAAAGAAAGTATCATTACTAATATATATATATACATTTATGAAGATTTATTAAATATACAAAATATATATCACATGTTAATGTGGATGTATACTGTGTATTTTATATAAATTTGACTAAATGTTAACTAATAGAACATTGAACTGTAAATATCTGAGACGAGGGATCACACAGTTTACAGTATTTAGCAACATATACAGACATCTGCTTTATATTATAAACCAGCATCTTAAAAAATTTTAGCCTATTTTGTCATTGAAGAATTTGGTAGTATACAAGATCGGGATTTCACCTTCTTAAGCACTGCCCATGTTATGATATACGCCCACAATGTTGCACTGTAACTTTCCTCATTTTTTAAGTACATTCAAATGAATATTTTTTCTTTACTAACTACATTATTTCTAGTCGTCTGTTAATGTTTTGACCTCAATTATCTCATACAAAATATCTTTTAACAACTTACTGCTTACAATATTCGATATCAAAAAACTGTCAATGTCATCTATTAGTTAAAAAATATTCCATTTTTTTTTGCTTATGTCCCAGAAGGATAGTGTCATTTCCATCATTTGGTGCTAACCCTAGATTTTTGTTTTACTTCTCGAAGAATTAGTTTTAAAAAAATTCTTGATTCCTGTATGGAATTATTTAAATATCTATCTGCAAATGCCTGAAATCTGAACGACTATTTGTTGCTTTAGGATCAAATTATGTTTTAAAGAATAAATTGAAACCTATTAATTAACAACTTGTATCTCATTGTATATAAAAAAGGCAAATTATATTTGTGTATTATAATTCCTCGCTTGAGATGTTTTTTCAAACGTTCTTTAAATCAGTATGTTTTTTACTGCTATGGTCAATATATAATAAAACAAACTTATATAAAATATTATAATGTATTATTTATGAATTATACATGTAAGCATAATCTATATTTACAAACGAATTATATAACTTTATTGTATCACTTATATGTTATATATACAATATTATATAGAAATATTATGTAAATATATATATATATTAAAATAATAATAAAAGATATTTATATATGTTGTATATATATATATGTATATATATGTATATATATATATTTATATATGTATATATATGTATATATGTATATATATATATATATATATATTATATATATATTACAATATATACATATATATATATTATATATATATTTATAATATATACATATATATATATTTATATATATATATATATAAATATATATATATATATATATATATATATTATATATATAATATATATATATATATATATATATATTATATATATATATAAACAGGGTATCCGAAAACGATCGCATAAACTCTGCACATCTTATTTCCTCGTTGAAAAACTGCCCAAAGAAGCGTTCCTTTATGATCCATAGTTTACGAGTAATATAAGTAAAACAGAGTATGATGTTATGGCCGGTGCAAGAAAAAAATACAACAGTATTTGCATTCAACAACAGTATTTGCATATATTTCCACGATAATGTTTAAACGCTCGCAGCCCATATAGCATCATTCTATGCTCGCGAGCCATGGAAGGACATTAAGCCGCCGTTGAACTGCTATTTAAAAGGCTGCATCTAACAGCTAGCGGTAGTCTTCGTATGGTGGGCAAGTATTCCGTTCGTGACTACTGCGACATGTACCTGACGTACGTCCGATGTAATGGAAATGACTTACGAACTGTAAGGGAGTATGCCCGTGCATATACTTTTGTTGATATGTTCAATAAAATGTTTTTTCTTGCACAGCGAGTGACTTCATAATTTGTTTTTAGCATTTTTCTCGTAAACTATGGATCGTACAGGAAAGCTTCTTTGTGCAGTTTTTATATACTCCCAACGAGGAATCTAGCTGTGCAGAGTTTATGAGGTCGTTTTGAGACACACTGTATATGTATGTATATATATATATATATATATATATATATATATATATATATATATATATATATATATATATATATATATATATATATATATATATATATATATATAGAGAGAGAGAGAGAGAGAGAGAGAGAGATAGATATATATATACATATATATAGATATATATATATACATATATATATATATAATTTATATACATATATATATATATATATATATATATATATATATATATGTATGTATATATATATATATATATATATATATATATATATCACTAAAGAAAATTATACTTTCACCACACTATAATTTATCATATTATATAATATATTTACCTTCGTAAAGTAAAGCTCTAAATTTATTTAAATGTTTTTCAGTTATACATATCAATAAAAGAAAAAAAATCCTTAATTCACAATATATGTTTTTATTAGAAGATGAAAAATTCTTTTTGATTAGGAAGAAATCACATTCATAATAATCTTTAACAAGTTGTATGATATATAACTGCAGTATATAAGAATATATATGAGTATAAAAGAAAAAAAATTATTGCTTTAAAAACAGATCATTGTTAAGCGAAATATCTCCTGCAATTGGTCAAGAATTAGCTAAAGACACCTTTGTTGCAGCAGACATTTTTCTATGCAGGTAATCCGATGACAAATGGTAAATGTAACTCGAGGTAAAAGTAGGTACGAATATATTTTCTTTCAAGGGAAAGTATGATTTAAAAATGCAAAGCATGTAGCCACAATTCAGTTGATTCGAAAGGATTATCATAAATTATTATTTAATAAAGAAAAACCTACTAGAATAGGTCAAGAACTAGGCACGGTTGTGTTTGTCCTAGAGATCCGTTTGCGTAGTATTCTCCCACAGGAAAATAAATCTATAAAAAGTTGAAAAGCAAAAATTTGACCATGTTTTAAGCTTTGAATTTTGACCTCTGTGGATATAAACAGTCGTATAAATATTTAAGAAATTTTATAACAGATGTCGTCAGTCAGGCACCCGAATTTGTGTAGACAATAAGAGCAGGAAAGTCAACAATATTTGTTAATTGACTAAGAGTAAATTTTAAAAACTTTGTGGTCTTTATCTACAAAGATCTAGACATTATAAAATTTAATGAATGAAGTACTAGCAAATTTAATTCAAATTAAGGAGGCCATCAGTACAAGAATATATTTTGGCTCAAACCTAGAGGTACTTATGCTAGTGCAGTTGAAGCTTACAAAGATTGATTGCATTGTTTTCTTTCTGTGTCTATGAGTATTCGTCCTAGATTAAGACTACAACAAAGACGAATTTATTGACTTTTAAGAGATCTAGATATTTTAAAGATTAAGTTGTGGAGGACTGTTGCTAAAAAAGTGTGGCTGAGACGAATCTCCTTGATCTAGACATTATAAAATTTAACGAATAAAGTACGCTAACAAATTTAATTCAATTTAAGGAGACCAGCATTACAAGAAGATATTTTTGGGTCAAATATAGAGGTACTTGTGCTAGTGCAGTTTAAGCTTATATTGATTGCATTGAATTTTTTCTGAGTCTATGAGTTTTCGTCCTAGAGTAAGACCACAAAATATATGACTTTATTATTTTTTGAAAGATCTAGATATTTTAAAGATTAAATTTTAGAGGAATGTTGCTAAAAAAGGGTGGCTTAGACGAATCTCCTTGATCTAGACATTATAAAATTTAACGAATGAAGTACTCTAGAAAATTTAATTCAATTTAAGGAGGCCATCACTACAAGAAGATATTTTTGGGTCAAACCTAGAGGTACTTGTGCTAGTGCAGTTGAAGCTTACAAAGATTGATTGCATTGACTTTTTTCTGTATCTATGAGTATTCGTCCTAGATTAAGACCACAAAATGGATGGATTTATTGTTTTTTTTTTTTTTTTTGAAAAATCTAGATATTTTAAAGATTAAATTGTGGATGACTGTTGCTGAAAACGGATGGCTTAGGCGAATCTCCTTGATCTAGACATTATAAAATTTAACAAATGAAGCACGCTGGCAAATGTAATTCAATTTAAGGAGGCCATCACTACAGGAAGATATTTTTGGGTCAAACCTAGGGGTACTTCTACTAGTGAAGCTGAAGCTTTTAAAGATTAATTGGATTGTTTTCTTTCTGTGTCTATGAGTATTCGTCCTAGAGTAAGACTACAAAATAGATGACTTTATTGCTTTTTGAAAAATCTAGATAATTTAAAGATTAAATTGTGGAGGACTTGCAAAAAAAGGGTGGCT
This sequence comes from Pardosa pseudoannulata, assembly GCA_032207245.1. Classification (NCBI taxonomy): domain Eukaryota; kingdom Metazoa; phylum Arthropoda; class Arachnida; order Araneae; family Lycosidae; genus Pardosa; species Pardosa pseudoannulata. Next base: position 140,381,492 of record CM063501.1, read on the forward strand.
AACAAAAATCTCCTTGAGTACTCCAGGGTCATCTTGGGGTTAACAAGTTACTGAAAAAAATGGAAAAGTTTTAAAGATATAAAAAGAGATAAAATTTGTATAACCTAAAAAAATGATAAAAAGACATTTATTCCTTTAATAATGAAAAAAAAATCAATAATCTTTGATTTTGAAAAACATCTTTTATTGTCAATCTTCTACTCTTGCTTTTTTCAATAAGAACTTTAATGAAGGAAATTCTAATCTTGAAGCTTTTTATAGATGCTTGAATGGTTACATAGAAATTTGCTAAACCTGACACTTGCATTCATTTTTTATTTTACTACAACCTTCCTTATAGATATATCAGTGATTTCTCATTACACATTCTTAATTTCCGTGATCAATTTCACAGAATGAAAGAATAGGTTACATACTGAATTGCAATAAAAAATACTTTTTTTATTTCCCTTTGAATCCAGGCAGTTTCTCTTCTTAGAATGTTTCTCTTTTCTTTTGTAAAGTGACCTTAAACACTGCGTCGAGGACCGACCGACTTTTATAAATCGATCTATGTATTTACATAAAAGGAACACCCCCGTGACATATTTTTTTTCATTTTGGCTATAAATAATAACAGACTCAAAATTAGGACTCTCTATATACCATTGGTTTTAATTCGGTAGTGCTTGTGCAAGCAAAACCGGTGTGACCGTAAATAAGATTATTATAATTTTAGGCGGGAATCTCCAAGAAAAGCAAGCGAATTATCTGCAAGTCTAGGGATGGCGGAAGTTAGTGATGGCCAGTGATTAATGTCATTAGCAAATCTTCGGCGAAAACATCAAAGATTCGTAGTCGGTGACGCCATTAGCATGTGATTTGCACATTTTTTTACAGACATGAAATGCCGCCGTAAAAATGCTACCTGAATGCAGGGGAAGGGATCGTACACATATTTAATTTCATATGTTTAGATCATAATGTTGGGAGAAACTGCAGGAAACATTTAATTTAAAAACCATTGAAAAGGTTTACGTAATTTTTATATAAATAAGATTGTATAATAGAATAAAACTTCCATAGTAGACAACTACGAAAAAAGGAATCCTCTATTTAAAGTTGATTTATGAGTTTTAATTTCTAATATACGCATTTTGTATGCATTAACCTCTAAATAAAAAAAAAGATGGAAAAATATGTCTAGATGTGGAACATAAAATTTAACTGACAAAGTTGAATAATATGCTTTTTATTGCAACATAAAATAAGACTTTCTTACCAATGAATCAGTTTGAAGGTAACTATATGTGTTACGTTACAACACTAAAATTATATCAGTAGCAAGTCTTTTCACAAAGTCAAAAATGTGATCTGTATTTCGTGGGACAGTATTATTATACTGATAAAAAAAATTTAGAGACTGTTTCACCATAGTTTATTAGCTAATCCAACATTTAATTCTACACACTTGTTTTTTAATTAATTTCGGATTAATTCTAATCATTTATATTAAGACTGGTCTCTGAAACTTGACATTTACAAAATAAGTTGTATATAATGTAAATGAAAAACAAATATTTGTTAAAAAAATTAAATCCAAAATACAATTTTCAAAAAATGACATGATCGAAGTCTTTTCAAAGTCAAAATTATTATCATTATTTCTTGTGATGGTACTATTATTCTAATAAAATTATGTAGAGACGGTTTCACCATAGTTTATTGGAGCTAATCCAACATTAAATTCTACACACTTGTTTTATGTTTAATTTCGGATTAATTTTAATCATTTATATTGAGACTGGACTCTGAAATTTGACATTTACTAAAGACGTTATATATATTGTGAATGAAAAACAAATATTTGTTAAAAAATTTATCACAAAATACAAGTTTTGAAAAATAACACCTGTTAAGCTGCAAAACTTTTCTTTCAAAGAAAAAGATAATTTTTCATTTTTCCTTAGTGCACACTTATTTCTTTTACATAATTATAAAGAGAAAACGAACATCCTGTATAATTATACCAAATATCTTTATAAGATAAATTTCTAAACCTCCAAATAAGGGATATCTGTAAATGAAGAACAAATTTGTTGTGTTTTGGGGTACTCTCTATTTGGAAGTTCCATTGTAAAAGCTGTCTTGAACTTCATTTTACGTAAGTATTGGTCGGCGGTAAATAATAAATTTATGCATCGATATTTGTGAATATATATAAAAGATCAATGAAACGCTTTAAAGTCATTAATCAGTCTATATCTATTAATCTATCTATCCGCTTAAGAAGTGCTAATTCTGAGGTCCTTACTTTTACCAGATATCAATAATTGTAAAATTTCCCGTTTAAGAAGTTTTCTTCTTAAGTATTTTTCAGCTTAAGATGTTTGTTTTCCTGTGAGATAACTTTTCATTTCACTGTGAAATTAAATTTTTAAGACAACGAAAACAGGATTATCCTTCCAAACGGAAATCACAAAATAAGGGAAGAAAATCATTCACTATATGATATTGGGCAAAGAAAAAAAATTCTTATTTTAATCTTAATTTGAGAGTTGTTGAGTACATTGACAGACTCTTTAAATGAAAGTAAGGGACCAAAGGCAGTATTCTCAGACCCAGCTTGATGCTGTAAATAATAAATTTATGCATCAATATTTGTGAGTATATATAAAAGATCAATGAAGTTCTTTAAAAGTCATTAATCAGCCTATATCTATTTATCTATCCTCTTAAAAAGTTCTAATTATGAGATCCTTACTTTTGCCATTAGTCAATAATTGTTAAATTCCCGTTTAAAAATTTTCTTTTTAAACATTTTCCAGTTTAAGCTCTAAACCATGTTTTCACTTTACTGTGAAGTTGAATTTTTGAGTATACGAAATCAAGATTCTCTTTCAAAACGGTGATCACAGAATAAGGGAAGAAACTTAATCACTATATGGAATTGGGCAATGAAAAACAATTCTCAATTTAATCCTTAATTCAAGAGTGGTTGAGTACATTGCCAGACGCTTTAAAAGAAAGTAAGGGGCCAAAGGCAGTAAAATGAGACCCAGCACAAGGCCGTAAATTTCGTCTCACAGGAAGAATTACCAACAGAACTCCTCACTACTTCTGATGTTACTAGTAATGGTATTTGGATTAGACTAATGAAATTGAATTAGCATGACACTTCGTTGTGGAAGTCCTTCCGATTAAACCTTTCACTTCTACTTTTATAGTGGTAATCAGAAATCACTTTTTCATGAATATAAATACAAAAGAGTATATTCTAGCACTAAAAGAAAGTTTTGTCGTGTTATCTCAACATTCATTTTAGTATTTCAAGATTTACGAGTGCTATTGCATGATTGAATTAGATCAATATCTCTTTTATATTTAATTTTTTACATTTTATGTACAGTATAGATATATGCAAAAATAATTTTAGCCACTAATAAATCGTCAGAAAGTTCCTAAAGTGGATAAACTTCATGTGCTTTTAGCTTTATTTTTCTGTAGTGTCTGTTTGGGTTTCGTACACACTTGTTTAAATTTAATAATATTCGAATCATGTCTATGCCAAGATTAATACTCAAGATTTTATCTATTGGCCTGAAACTATATATTTTAAAAGTTAGAACAACTGGATGGTGCTGTTACTAAACGAAAAGTTAAAAGAAAAAAAAAAGAAAAAAGGAAAAATATAAAAACCTTAAAAATAGATTTTTGTCTGGACAATTTTTCTTTTTTCGTAATTAAATCAGAAAAGCAAATTTTTGCATAGCCAACATTGGCATTCCATTGGCCGTCTCTTATGATCTTACTACGTGTCATCTACACAATAGAAGCTTGATGATATGATACAAAAACAGTAGCATTCTGCTATTTGTTCATTATTTTACAGAGTAAAATAGATCTCAGTTGTTACCGGTGTTAGTACGTTTCAATATTCGTAAATAGTTCTTGGGGTATCCTTAAAGTTTTTTAAGCGTACCACAGTAAATATTAATATATGACTGATAAACGAAAGAAAATGTGGTCACCATGGAGAAGAAATTGCTCCCTAAACAACGACTAGACCCGGGTGTGAGAGAAAAAAATATATATATTCGGAGATATGAGTTGGAAAAAACTACAGTGAGGGATTGGGAAAAACACATCGAGTACAAATTGAAAAGTGGTATATTACATAAACTAGTGGAAGTGAAATATGCGTATAAGAAGTAATAAAACATTAGTTAATTTTCGTATAAAACCTTCATCTTCTGGTATTGGTGAGAAACAAAATGGAGTTCATACAATTCTAGCCTACAAAGGGTTTTTTTCTTTGCCACACGTGTTCTGCATATATATATATATATATATATATATATATATATATATATATTATATATATATAATATATATATATATATATATATATATATATATATATATTATATATATATATATATATATATATATATATATATATATATATATATATATATATATATATATATATATATATATATATATATATATATATATATCTATATATATATATATATAAATATATATATATATATAAATATATATATAGTATATATATATATAGATATATACATATATACACATATACAAATATACATATATACATATATATATATATATATATGTATATATATATATAATATATATATATATATATATATATATATATATATATATATATATATATATATATATATATATATATATATATATATATATATATATATATATTATATATATATATATATATATATATATATATATATATATATATATATATATATATATGTACATATATATATATATGATATACATATATATATATATATATATATATATTATATATATATATATATATATATATATATATATATATATATATATATATATATATATATATATATATATCTGTGTGTGTGTGTACATTCCTCATTCCCCGTTTAAGAAGCTTTCTTGCTTAGTAAGTTTTAATATCTTCGTCCTTTGGAAAACTTCTTAAGCAGATTCCATTGTACACACCCACACATATATACATACATACATATAAGAGAATATAATATATGTCACGCATTTCTAGAGTTTCTATAGGAAAACTTAATATAAGAAACTTTTTAGACTTTAAATACTGCCTTCAGAAAGAAAAGAAGTTGTTTGATAGACAAAGACGAAATATATTCCCCTTTACGCATTTTTTTAAGAATATGTAATTTCGCCATAAAAGTTAAACCTGAGTACTTAAAAATAGTCCTGTACATACTGTATTTAATAAATTTAATTTATAATACAATGCAGAAACTGGAAGAAAAATATCCTTAAGTTTAAAATTTTAAGAAACTTTATGTTACGCAACTTTAGATACATTATATAATCTCTAGAGTCAGCAGATTTTTTACAATGTTTGTAATAAGTAAGATAAAAATAAAGGTAGGAAATTAGCTAATTATCTACTTAGTGTTATGTAACAAGAATTTAAAGTTTTTATTGTGTAATTATCAAGTTTCAGCTTTGATAATTACTCAAATATTATTTTAAGGTATATACATGTAATGTATAATAAATGATTATTTTCCTCTAGTCACAATATTTTCGTAGCATCTATTGTTTTCACTAGCCCGAACTACTGGGCAAGAATAAAGCTAATCAGCTAGCAGTAATAACGAACGATGCAGTCTAGCTACATTGAAGAGTAAGGCAAAAGTCTAATTAAAACTTTATTTTAGAGCTGCTATAACGGACATCTTTACCAGTCAACGACAGACAAAAGAAAAGACACAAAAAGGACTCTTCTCGAACAGAGTTAGAGAACAAAACCCAAGAGCGAAGACAGAGAAAATTTTTCCACTTACTCAGCGAATTTAAGTTTAAGATCAGGAAAAAAGTAGAGCCATTTTTCGGCAATACCTAGGAAACGTGTTGAATAGACAGAAAATTTACATCTATAGGATAGAAAGCTTTGTGAAATATATCGAAAAAATTTTAAGTCCAAAATGCTCCTTTGATTAAGACATTTAGAGGAAGGAAAAATTTATATGCTAGTATATTATACTATATTTATATGAGGACTTTATGCTAGTTCAAATAATAAGAGGTGACCTCTGGTGCTAAATTATAGATAATTACAATTTTTTAGCGTTTTATTCAAAGGATGGTATTTACTCTATTCATCTTCATTTTATAAGAGAAGAATGCTTTGGGAAAACTTGTGAGTAAGGCAGAGATGATATAGATTTAAACTGCAGGGTCTCAGCTTCAAAAAATGTATTAAGCAACAGAAATGGGAACCGTGCTTAAAGTTAGTAATTCATTTACGAAGTTAATAATAATTGTTACTAGCATTGTTGCATAAAAGGGGTGAAACAGAATGATATATAGAAACAACAATCTATCTATGAGTCGCAGAAGCTCAGTTGGAAAAAAGGCAACACTTTCGTAACTGGAGGGTTGTGGGTTAAGAGATTGAGATGGCTTAAGATTCTCCATGTTTCTTTAAAGGAGATTAGGGCACGTAAAATAATGTTCATAGTCACAGTGTCTTCCAAGTTCTCAATTAATAACTTGAAGGGTGGCAGGCCACGTTTATGGGTCTTCTGCTTGGTCCTTAATTCAAAATTAGGAGGACCCGCTTAAGTCTTACATTCACCGTTGAGATGCTACTCAAAACGAAAGGCGCACCCCCTTGCCTTAATACGAATAGCCTCCGGCTCATTCGTAATTGGTCAAACAAAGTTTCATTTGCAACAACAACAACAACAATTTATTTATTAAGTAAGACTTTTTTTGTTTCCAATGAACCTGGTGATACAGATAAATATCTTTATTTGAACACGGCCGTGAAGCAGTTAACTATTTCGTACCATCCAGAAAGCTCTTGTAGCTTGAGGAATTCTACGGACTCGAGTAACTTTGCAAGGTCTAGGAATAAGGTCTCTCTTCTTGGCCTGCCACCTAAAGTGATATTATTTGAATTTGGAGGACATTGGGAACACATAACTATTTTTGGTTCCCCAGTTGACATTAAAGACGACGGTGAATTTTTATTTGGCTCCAATCTCGAAATCGCAATCCTTCGGATATGAGATTAACGCTTTTGCCGATCAACGCTTCAGCTAATACACCTCGATTGTGTAAGTTGTTTAATTATATTTTCTATTTTAAGTATCTATATTTATTATAAGAATGATTTCAGACAGCAGTAAAATTATTAAAAGTAAAATACGCGACTTTAGATATTCCTCCAAAATAAAAAAATGTGTGTGTTATACGCTAGTAATAGCGACACGTTTAGCGCAACCGGAAATTTCTGGAACCTCCCAATTAAGGAACCATCCCAAAACTACCATGAGCCTATAAACAGGTGCTCAGGTTGAATTGTGGTGTCAATCAATAGTTGGATTCTGCCGAGAGTGGTTGGCCCGGAAGTTATACATTGATTTTAGCTATAGTAGCTGTATTTGCCTCGCCGAGCTATAGTGTTATGTGTACTATGCACGGAATTGATATAGGAAACTATTGTTCCTATTCTGAACGGATGCGAACATCCATGCCAGAAGTGGGATTTGGACCTAGGCACTCCGACTTAGCAATGCGCCATGAGAGCAGATTAACTATTTAATCATCATCCTAGAAGATAGACAAAGCAAGGGAAAACTGATAAAAATTAGACAAAATTGATATCCCTGATACCTAATTACATTGAGCAGATAACCTTTAATTAGTCTTTTTGAATAGCAGTATTGAGGATACTCTCGAACATCATAGTATTTTTATAAGTAAATATAAAACAATTTTAAGTTTGGAAGGAATTTTCGGACCTTTAACAGTATTAAATATTTGTATTATAATTATATTAACTACATAATAAAATAATGAATTACATTTAACAGAAAATGAATACAGCAAATAAAGTAAATGTCTCAGAAAGACTTATAATGTTTAAATAGAATAAAAAACTAGTTTGATTGCTTCTTTAAAAAACGAAGTCGTCAGTTTTTCAAGTGATCGAAAAAAAATTGACGTTAAACTTTCCTTTATTTTTGTAAAATGGTGGGAATTTGAAATCCCTGTCAGCAAAAAGTACAAAGTAAATCCCTTAAATGTCTCACTTGCTTTCGAAAAAATGTAGAACAGTTGAGAACTGTCTCATTGAAGAGGCTTATAAAACACGTTCCAAAATCCCGGTATCCGGTATTCCAGTGTCAAATGAAATAAATAAGATTCCTAGAAAAAAAGTAAGGGATGGAAAAACTGCTTACATCATCACATTGCTGACATTTATAGTTATGAACAAAAAATCAGTAAAGGGCATTTATAGTTCTGTTACGTTTAACATTAATACAATCTGTACATTTTAAGAAACTTTCGTTGACTGGATTCGTCTAGTTATTAAACAGTTATAATGAAAATTCTACTTGAATCCAGTTTTCAATTCAGATTATTTCATGATATTTTTTACGGTAGAATGGGGATTGAAGTACATTTATAAAATAATTATAAATACAGAGCCATTGCTAGCAAGTATTCTGTGAGTAAAATTGCTGTTGTTGTTTCTTAGGCCACTTGAAAGAAGAATGATTAAGGCATACGCCATTCGTATTCTTCCAGAACTATGTTTGTTCCATTGTTATGTTTTAACTCTTTTTTTTAATGAGCTATATTGAACTATAAACTTTTTAATATTTTTGTTAATAATTTTTATTTGTTTTTCTTTCGATAGTGCATTCGACAGCGAAGCATTTTACAGAAGCTTGCAAATGTTCTTTAAAATGAGTACAATAAAAATTACAAGATGTATATGTTTCTTATTTTCCCTAATTCGTTTGAAATTCTAATGTATTTTACTTCCAAGAGTCATTTTTGAAGTCTTCCCGTAACAGTACTTTTACAATGAAATTCTCTTATATATATGTTAAAGTCTAAAAAACGTCTTAAAAGTATTTTTTAAAAGAAAACTAAATTTTTCTTCAAAGTTTGCAAGAGAAATACAAAGCAAATGAAAGAGAAACATAACAATTAAATATATGTAAACCCAAAATAAATAAATTGTTTACTTATCACTTTTCTTTCACTTTTTAAATAAAAGAATATTCATTAGATAAATTTCTTTGTCAACAAAATAAATATAAAAAAAAAACAATATTTACCAAAATTCTTTAGAAGTTTGTACTTCTTTCACTAATATAAAGTGTAACAATAAAAAAAAATCTAGATATTTATATGTGTAAAATATTTTTATTCCTTGAAAGCTGTTAAAAGATTTTCAAAGAGACCAAGCATGTTTACTTGTCGGAGGAAAGGAAAAACTTTAATTAATTTGCAAAAGTAAATATATATATATATGTAAATATATATATATGTATATATATATATATATATATATATATATATATATATATATATATATATATATATATATATATATATATATTATATTAATTAGTTTTTTATTAAATATTGTGTCTTTAAGTATGCCATGATTAAACTCATACCGTACAATAAAATCTTTTATGGTATTTTCTAAAGATAGTTTTTGTTCTTATTTATTTATTTTATTATTTGGGTTATAAATACTTATTGTTCTTCTTTCATTGTCATCATTTTTAAAATTGAATATTTGATTAATACAAAACTCATAAATTTATATGATGTGCTTTAGAGTTCTGAAATAATTAATTATTTCAGGCTATTTGGAAGCATCAATATTGTTTAATAGTCCAATGTATTTCACTTTATGTGAACAGTGCACAATCATAACTAGTTTACATATTTTTTAATCAATATGCTTAAAAAATTAGTAAGTTTGTTATATAGCTACATAAATTTTGTCAAAATAGAAATAGAAATTATTAATTATTTCAGAAGTTATTATTAATTATTAGTTATTTAAAATGTAGTTTTATTAAGTAACAATGTTTCAAGCATTTAAGACATGAATTACTTATTTTTAAAAATTTTTGTTTTAAGTTTTTTAAATTAAAATCCTTTTTTACTTAAAAATATCAATTGAAAAACCTTTCTATTTACAGTGTTTTAGAATTTTGGCTTACATAATACAAGTTTTTGCAAAACATCAATAATGTTTGATAATTCCTTAGTCATTTCAGTTTTAGGAGACAGTGGATATTTAATGCTAATTTGTTTTGTTTTTACTCAATGTGCTTAAAAATTAAGTTGTTAGCAAAATATAAATATTAATTAGTTTCATTTTACGCAAACAGTTCATAATCAAATTGATTTACATATCTTTTAATCTATATGCTTAAAAAATTAGTAAGTTGTTAGTAATATATCTACATTTATTACTAACAACTGAACTATATTACTTTTGGATGTTGTCAAAATTTCAATGGAAATTATTGATTACTTCAGAAATTGTTATTAATTATTAATTATTTTAAATGATGCATTGTTAAATAAAAATGTTTCAATCAGTTAAGACAGGAAGTACTCATTTTTAAAATTTTTTTATTTTAGATTTTTAAACTGAATGCTTTGTTATCTATAAATATGAGTTAAAAGAACTTTCTATATATCGTATTTTAGGGCTTGTGCTTACATAGTACAGATTTTTACGAAACATTCATAATGTTTTATAATCACGAGGTCATTTCTCTATAAGGGGACAGTGGATACTTAATACTAGTTTGTTTTATTCTTAATCACTGTGCTTGAAAATTGTGTTGTTAGTATTATATTAATATTAGTTACATTAGAAAATATTTATTAGAAATTATTTTAAACGTGGCTTCATTAAAAATATTCTATGACCGTTTAATGCATATTATAACATTATTTCTATGATACATTTTAATCTTTGCTGTAGAACTTAGTTCTTATCGTTTGTATTCGAGGGCAATATAAAAAAAAAACAATTGTAATGCAAAAATTTCAAATTTTGTGCCAAAATGGATGGAAAGTAAAAGCTATTTTAAGTATAGGATTAACAAATTTTTCATTTAAGAACATATTTATTTTAACTAACTTTTGTTTTAAATGGTGAGAGATGAATGGTCGATATACTTGAAATTTAAAGAACTGTTAGAAATTTACTTGGAGGATTTGAAGTACCCATACAATTTTGTTCTACATATTTAGTTCGATTTCCGAGCATGTAGCTCTTTGTGAAGTATAAATTACATGTAAGACTCACATCTCCATGAATACGTTTCAGAAAATATTCTTCGGAATGAATTTGCTGATTAGAGACTTTTTCTTACTTCTGTACAACATGAGGTATGATCAGAGAGAGCAACAAAGAGTATCACATTCAATAATCGCACATACAGTCTTTTCCTGAAATTTTTCTGAAAATTGTTGGTGTTATAACAATTTAATATGGTATTTTAAAAAGATTGAAATGAATTGTGTAGACATTTAATATTTCCCAATCTTGAGGCACTTTACTTTCAAAAGTCATTCTGATAATCTCCATAAAGGAGTACTTTTCAAAACCAAGTACTAATTATTTCAAAGAATTTTAAGTCCATTCAAAAGATAAAGCAAAATTGCACAATATTTGTAAGAGAATTTAAGAATACATAAAAGCAAAACGCTTTAGTTTTTTCTTTGGTGAAAATACAGTTTAGAGTGCTCCTTTTTATTAGCGATAATTTTTGCCACCAATAATGCCGACATTCAATTTAAGATGTCGGCAAAAACATCTATAAGAGAGATAGAAAGCATAAACTATGTTTTTTAAAGTAGTAAAAAAACATAAAATTTATACATAGATTGTACCAAATGTTTAAATTTACAAAAGCATGGAAAACAATTTAAAAAATTTTCTGAATCATGCCGAAATTTACGAGAGAATATGGGAACTTACTTTATAAAATAAATGAAACTGAAACAAAAAGCGTAAACTATAAGTATATAAATACTTAAAACTGTATTCAGAAGACTTATATAATTGCAATTGCAAATATATAAATTGTAGTGAGAAATATATAAATGTCTTCTTCGACACCTTACCCATTTCAAGGAAATAATAAGCTATTTTGGTGCTAAGAAACGTATAGTAAGCTAAAAATATCTAAATATTAGAGTAGATATATGATATAGAGATAAAAATGTAAAAACAATATTTTAATACAGTTAATTTTAAATGAATCAGGGTGAAATGGAAGCTGAAAGTGGTCAAAGATAAAAGTGTAGAGGTCTGATATATAAAGTTTGAGCGTGTTTTAGTACGTGATGGTAGGTCTACTTTTTGCAATGATAGCTAATGAGATGGCCATTTTATTATGGGATTACCATATTTGTTCGGTACAATAGAGGGTTGTCTAACTGAAATGATCCAGTGAATTGGTTTGAAACCAATTCTGAGCATCACGAAATGAAATACCTGTTTCACTCTTGCCTTAACTGAGGTATTACAAAATTGGCGCATTTTCTGTGCCCGAACAGAGTTATGGAGTCAGAGGCAAAAGGGTAATAGCTGATTTGTCTTGCTTTCTTGAAATCGAAATTTGAGATTCATAAGATGGATTTATCTCATTTTCCCTTAATTTTTTAAACCAAAATTAGAGACTACTCAAAAGAGACGCATCATGTTAAATATGGTATGAAATCTCAAAAAACTGTGATTTCATATATGAGTGAAACATTATTTTCATAACTTACTTTTAAATTTAATTTCTATTATTCCTTCGGATGTGTATTTAAAGCAATGAAATTATTCTTTATTACGTGATCATTTATACGTACTCACGCACCCGCACAGGAAAATGTAAATAGTCATCACTCATTCAATCTAGGAAAAACGAAAGTAAATTGAAAATTATCCTTTAGTTGAAAAAATTCAATTTATACAGCAGCCCTAAAAATAGCACTCCTAGAATAAGAAAAAGTTTCCAATTATAAATTCAAATGTAAAACTGGAATATTTTTAAATGCTTCATACGTTTAAATGCGCAACACGTGTAAAACTGATTATTTATTAATTTTGATAGCAGTTTTTAACGGAAGTGGATTTCAGTGTCTCTTTATTCTGAGTGCATTTTTATTGTCTTACACATTCTGAAGAATACTCATCTCTCATTCAGTCAATGAAATCCAAAATACATTTTTCTTCTAGGGAAATTTAAATTTATCATCGCTTTGAAAGATGTCTATTTATACAGCAGATCTGGTTTAAAATATGGAAAACTTATAAACTTTATTATGCATTTATGTGCAAAACTAAACATTGGTGTATGTTTTGAATCAGTAAATGATTTAATCCTTTCAGAATTATATATTTTTTTTAATTTTAGAATTATATTTTATTTTACTTTTTATTATTACATAAAAGGTGAATTTGAAATAATCCAATAGCTCCAATAGTTCCCGTAATATCTGTACAGTCTAACACCAGTAAGAATGTCCAGCAATCAGTAACACTTCGCGTTGAAAAAAGGTCTATTTATACAGCAGAACTGGTTTAAAATATGGAAAACTTATAAACTTTACTATGCATTTATGTGCAAAATTTAATTTTGGTGTATGTTTTTAATTAGTAATTGATTTAATCCTTTGAGAATTATATATTTTTTCATTTTAGAATTATATTTTATTTTACTTTTTATACTTATCATAAAAGGTGAATTTGAAATAGCTCCAATATTTCAGGTAATATCTGTACAGTCTAACATCGGTAAGAATTTCCATCAATCAGTAACAATGTACTGACACATTCTAAAAATATAAATACTCATCACTCATTCATTCAATCAAATCCAAAATACTTCTAGGGAAATTGAAATTTATCATCGATTTGGAAGAGGTCTATTTATACAGCAAAAATAGTTTAAAATAATAAAAACTTTTAAATTTTATTATGCATTTATGTGCATAATTAAACTTTGGTGTATGTTTTTAATCAGTTACTGATTTAATATTTTCAGAATTATATTTTTTTTCATTTTAGAATTATATTATATTTTACTTTTTATTATTACATAAAAGGTGAATTTGAAATAATCCAATAGCTCCAATAGTTTAGGTAATATCTGTACAGTTTAACACCGGTAAGAATGTCCAGCAAACAGTAACAATGTCCTGACACATTCTAAAAATATAAATACTCATCACTCATTCACTCAATCAAATTCAAAATACATTTTTCTTTTAGGGAAATTGAAATTTATTATCTCTTTGGAAGAGGTCTATTTATACAGCAGAACTGGTTTAAAATATGGAAAACTTATAAACTTTACTATGCATTTATGTGCAAAATTAAACATTGGTGTATGTTTTTAATCAGTAAATGATTTAATCCTTTCAGAATTATATTTTTTTTCATTTTAGAATTATATTTTATTTTACTTTTTATTATTACATAAAAGGTGAATTTGAAATAATCCAATAGCTCCAATAGTTCAGGTAATATCTGTACAGTCTAACACCAGTAAGAATGTCCAGCAATCAGTGACACTTTGCATTGAAAGAGGTCTATTTATACAGCAGAACTGGTTTAAAATATGGAAAACTTATAAATTTTACTATGCATTTATGTGCAAAATTAAACATTGTCGTATGTTTTTAATCAGTAAATGATTTAATCCTTTCAGATTTATATATTTTTTCATTTTAGAATTATATTTTATTTTACTTTTTATTATTACATAAAAGGTGAATTTGAAATAATCCAATAGCTCCAATAGTTCAGGTAATATCTGTACAATCTAACACCGGTAAGAATGTCCAGCAATCAGTAACAATGTCCTGACACATTCTAAAAATGTAAATACTCATCACTCATTCACTCAATCAAATCCCAAATACATTTTTCTTCTAGGGAAATTGAAATGTATCATAGCTTTGAAGAAGGTCTATTTATACAACAGAACTGGTTTAAAATATGTAAAACTTATGAACTTTATTATGCACTTATATCCAAAATTAAAGTTTGGTGTGCATTTTTTATCCTTAAATGATTTAATCATTTGAGAATTACATTTTTTTTATTTTAGAATTATCTTTAATTTTATTTTTTATTAATACATAAAAGGTCAATGTGAAACAATTCAAAAGCTCTTCGTTCAAGTAATATTTGCACATTCTAACACCGGAAAGTGCAAATACCATTCAACTTTGGAAGTACCCAAATAGTCTTTTCTACCGGAGAATATTCTGATTTATGCTAACGCTCAAAGGTACCTGTTTGTAGAACAACCGTTGAAACATCGGATAAAAATATATCATGCTTTACAAAAGAGACAAGTTTTCTAGTCACAAGTAAAAAAATGGCAGATAAAATATGAAACATATAGATGAAATAAAATAATAGAATTTAAAAATAATAGATACTTAAGAAATTTCAAATACCAATATATATTTAGAGAAAATCGCTAGAGAATTATTACGCACGTATATCATGAATTTTCAACGCTTATTATGCCTTGAATGCATAATATGCATTTCATTGAACTATATTCCATGTCAGCCAATAGGTCACAAATAGTCATAAATTACTTTAAAAGTAATTTGTAACTTTTTATGAATTTAGAATAATCTTTAACCCTTTAATGTCCAAGTCATTTCTGCCGATTACATTTCGGAGCCTATCTTAAATCTAAGTTAATATGGACTGTACAGAACGAAATAAATTTGAAGATCAAACAATTTTGAATACTAGAGCATGTCACGTTAGTGATCAGTTATCGTTTTAAACATAGAGTGACACTTATAAAAAAAAGGAAAAACTTCCTGAAAAAAGATTTATTTGATATTGCAGGTAAAATAATCTCTGCAAAATGCTGTAGTGTAATGGAAAAAGCAAATTTGTCATGATCTCAGTCTGTACCTGCCGGAAAAAGTTAATTTATGAGCGCTGATCAAAAAATCATAAAATCTAGATCTAAATGAAAAAAAAATATAAATAATAGAAACTACTTGAAAATTTCGTAGATTATTTATAAAATTGCCCATTACCTACTCTCAAAATGAAAATGTGTTCTAAGAAAATATAAAAACTCTACAAGCTATTTTTAGCCGTATCTAAAATGATACGCCAGGCATTAAAGGGTTAAATATCCGCCCGGAAGTAATACAATTTTCTCCATTGGTTGATTTGGTTTGGTTTGGTTTCGTTTGGAGTACAACGGTCTACTGTTTTGCACATGAGGACTAAAGAGACCGGAACCTACTTCTTAAAGCCGATTACGAACATACATGCCAGTAGGGGGATCCGAACCGACGAACTCCGGTTCCGAAGAGCAGCACCCTACCATTCGCCCATCGGTCGGCTCTCCGTTGGTTGAAAAATAATGGATGGTTGATTTGAAGCACTGTGGTCTACTTTACTAATAAATTATCGTTTATGATATAGGAATCTATTGTTCCTATTCTGAATGGATATAAACATCCATGCCAGTAGTGAGATTTGGACCTTTGCACTCTGGTTTAGTAGTGCTCCATAAGAGAAGCTAACAATTTGGTCATCATCCTAGAAGATAGACGAAGCTAGGGAAAATCGATAAAAACTAGAGAAAATTAATATCACCGATACCTAATTACATTGACCAGAAAACGTCTAATTACTCTTTTTGAATAACAGAGTTGAGGAAAGACTTCGAGAACATCATCGTAGTTTTATAAGTGCATATAAAGCAAGAATCATAATTAATTTTGAAAAACAATTTCTGACCTTTAATAGTATTAAAGTTCAAAATATTTGTATTATAATTATATTAACACTATAATAAGATAATGAATGACATTTAACAGAAAATGAATACAGCAAATAAAATAAATGTCTGAGAAAGAATTATAATGTTTAAATAGAATAAAAAAACGAGTTTGATTGCTGCTTTAAAAAGTGAAGTCGTCAGTTTTTCAAGTGATTGAAAAAAATTGACGTTAAACTTTCCTTTATTTTTGTAGAATAGTGGGAATTTGAAATCCCTGTCAGCAAAAAGTACAAAGTAAATCCCTTAAATGTCTCACTTGCTTTCGAAAAAATGTAGAACAGTTGAGAACTGTCTCATTGAAGAGGCTTGTAAAACACGTTCCAAAATGCCGGTATCCGGTATTCCAGTGTCAAATGAAATAAATAAGATTCCAAGAAAAAAAGTAAGGGATGGAAAAAAGTGCTTACATCATCACATTGCTGACATTTATATTTATGAAAAAAGAATTCAGTAAATGACATTTACAGTTCTGTTACGTTTAACATTAAGAAAATCTGTACATTTTAAGAAACTTTCGTTGACTGGATTCGTCTAGTTATTAAACAGTTATAATGAAAATTCTACTTGAATCTAGTTTTCAATTCAGATTATTTCACGATGTGTTGGACCGGAGGAGGGACATCGAAGTACATTTATAAAATAATTATATATACAAAGCCAATGCATGCAGGTTTTCTATGAGTAAAATTGCTGTTGTAGTTGTTATTGATTCTGATGAAACTAGGTCAAACCAACAACGATTGAGGCATACGCTACTCGTATTAAAGCATAGGGATGAACTTTTTGTTTTGGCGAGTACCTCACGGGTGAAAGTACAACTTTTTCTCAGGTAGTTAATCGTAATTTTGAAGCGGGGACCAAGCAAAAAACCCATAGGCTTTAACTGATACCCTCAGAGGTATTGATTGAGAACTTGGAAGACATTGTGACCACGAACAGATTTTACTTGCCCCATTCACCTTTATTCGAACACGGATCTTAGGCCAGATCAAGTTCCAAACCTGCCACCCTCCAGTTATGAGAGAATTGTCTTTGCCGACTGCGCTACCTGATACAAATGAGACGAATATGTGTTTCATTAATTTTATGTTTTAGTGCAAGTTTAGTTTCACCAACTGCTTCAATTATTCATGGATTCATCCCTATAAAAAAATCTGCCGAGGGAGGGAATGTAACGGGAGTTACACTGTTGACCGAGGGACGAGGGCGATGTCAGTGACCCTCCTGCCCCCTTCGATCCCATTCGACAGGATGGGTGGCTGACGCAGGTCAGTCGTCTTTGGCCTTGGCAACAAGAGTTTTTGGATTTTCAGTCAGCAGATTTGGAGGTCCCATCGTCTACTTCAGCAGAGGTACAAAAATCTCAGTTCTTTGTTCATCTCAGGAAAGCGGCATCAGCGGGAGTTTCTTCCACAGCCCAACTGCTCCATGAAGGTAATAATAAATATTAAATTTGGTGAGTTCACAGTAGCATCGTTGCTTGATACAAGTGCGAATTTAAGCTTGATACAGCCAGAAACCTTACGATTAATAAAAAAATTATACTAAGGTTCACTAAATAAGCAGGTCTCTAAGAATACATACAGTGAATAATGCCACCCTGCCTTACCTATCAGCTGTAAGTCTAAAATTCCGTTTATGAAATAAATGGTTGGCCAACCAGTTTTTTGTTACAAAACACAATTGGGGTGCAAAATATCAAGTAATTTTAGGATACGATATTATTAAAAAAAAAATAAGGTACTTATTGATACAAATAGAAATCAACTACAAATTGAGAACACTTACTTTGATTTACTAAACAGTCAAGAAATCATGAATAATTGAGGCAGTTGGTGAAACTAAACTTGCAGTAAAAAATAAAATTAATAGAACACATCTTCGTTTTATTTGTATCATACTACCGCGGATAAGTAAAATTGCCCGATTGCTTAAAATAAGTGGAAATCCAACTCTTGCTTGGCGTGGAAGTTCGTAGAAGCTCAGAATCTGCTTTAAGCAGTAGGTTCCAGTCTCATTAGTCTTTCGATCTAATGATGTCTAAATGTTTAGAACGCTGATATTAACTGATAAGATTTTGTATTCGCTGAT
>CM063501.1:140405249-140427749 GCA_032207245.1 Pardosa pseudoannulata
TGTTTCTAGAGAATTATTAAATTAAAAAAATGATTATCTCTGAAAACATAAACTAATTCACTTTAACATGGCTCTATTTCACTTCCTCTTTTTCTGTGTTTGTATATTTCCTTCAATTGTTAAAACATAATTATATTACCGCATTATTGTACTCTATACAATTCTGTTGTAAGAAGTAAGACTTGGAATGGCTTTAATTAGGATATGATAATGTAAGTAGAACCTAATCTTCAAGTCTCTTAAGGTAAAAATATTAAAATTGAAAAATAATTTTACAGATCAAAAAAGGCAATTTTAAAAGTGCAACTAAAATTGAATTGTATTTATATAAACGAATCATTTGCAAATATTTGACTAAGTTATGATAGTGTGTCTCAAACTTGATTTTTTAGACATTTCCGAAAAAAAAATTTTGGTCTAATTATTTAATTTTAATATTTTTTTCTTTCTTAAGGAATGTTTCTAGAGAATTACTAATTTTTTTAAATAATTATCTCTGAAAACACAAACTAATTCACTTTAACATGGCTCTATTTCACTTCCTCTTTTTCTGTTTTTGTATATTTCCTACAATTGTCAAAAGCATAAAACTATTATAGCTTACCACACTTTCTCTCTATCACAATTATTTCCGAAGTAAAACTTGGAATGTTTTTAATTAGGATATGATAATTTGAGTCGAACCAAATCTTAAGTCTCTTAATGTAGAAAAGAAATTTATAGTCTATTTAAAAATTAAAATAGCGTCAACAGTGTTTGTAAATGTTAAAATTGCAACTAAAATTAAATTATACTTATACAAACGAATCATTTGCAAATATTTGACTAAGTTATGAAGTGTGTTTCAAGACTGATATTCTAGACATTTGCGAAAAAAAATTTTTTGGACTAATTCTGTAATTTTAATGTTGTTTTTCTTTCTTAAGAAATGTCTCGTGAGAATTAA
Source organism: Pardosa pseudoannulata (assembly GCA_032207245.1). Classification (NCBI taxonomy): domain Eukaryota; kingdom Metazoa; phylum Arthropoda; class Arachnida; order Araneae; family Lycosidae; genus Pardosa; species Pardosa pseudoannulata. The sequence goes on from CM063501.1 coordinate 140,406,196, forward strand.
AATATTTTTTAAAAATTAATTATGGCTGAAAAAAAAGTAGTTTAGTTACATAAAACAATATCGTTTTTGAAAACATAACTAATATACCCCAAATGACTTACTCTAAAATATCTTATGAAATTCATAAATAAGAAACCAATTAAGAAACTAATTTTTTATGTACGAAAATCGACGAAAATTTTTGGGTCTAATTCTGTAAGTTTAATGTTTTTTCTTTCTTAAGGAATGTCTCTAGAGAATTAAAATATTTTTTAAAAATTAATTTTGGTTTAAAAAACAAACTAATTCACTTTAACATGGCTGTAGTTCACTTATCTTTCTCTGTGTGTGCATATTTCCTTCAATTGTCAAAAGCATAAAATTATTATAATTTACCACACTTTCTCTCTATCACAATTATTTACGATGTGAGACTTGGAATGGCTTTAATTAGGATATGATAATTTGAGTCGAACCTAATCTTCAAGTCTCTTAAGGTAGAAAAGAAATTTACAGTCTATTTAAAAATTAAAATAGCGTCAACAGTGTTTGTAAATGTTAATTAGAAAAAAAAATAATTTAACCCATTTACAATATAAGCCTCATACCGCAGAGATGGGGGAGTGTATGTGAAACAAAATAAACTATTGTACGTTAATTGAATTTTTTTTCAGTTATCAAAACAATTTAATTTATCTAACATTTCGCGTTATATATTACTCCTTGTTAGCACCAATGTCATTTCTCTTAAAGAAAAACATAAGCTTCTTATATTACATAATCTAGCAGACCGCAATATATAAATTTCCCACACGTGTGATTCAAATATTGTACGGCACACCCTGGTTCAAAAGAAATGCTAAGTGCCTGGAATACAAAAACATTAAAGGAGTGCGTTTGCAAATAAGCGTGAAATGGTTTTTACCATGCAACGATATTGTTGGAACGATTAAACTCGTCTTATATACTTTATAACGATAGATAATGACTGACAAAAAAAATGAATACGAAATTGAATATTTGCAGTCTTTTTATAGGCAACATATTCAACCCGTAAGACATATGTATGAAATATGTTTTATGAGAATGATTGACAGGTATTGATATTTTGAAATGCTAAAACGTGATTGTTTTGCTGAACATGTGTTTATTTAAAGATATAATAGACTTAGAACATAATAACTCAGAAATAACAATTTATATTTTAATCTTTCTTAACAGCAAAATTAGTTCTTGAATAGTACGCAAAAATTAATTTATATTAAAATTAATTTAAAATTAATTCTTATTAAATGTAAATGTCAATTTATTAAGGATTTTCAGTTTCATTATATGAAAGGTAAGGGTAAAAAAAAAGTGGTAAATGGATTTTAATTTGTATTTTTAAATCTAATTTTTACTCATGCATTTCTTTATTTAAAATAATTCGTGTTTTATTTATTGCTTAAAGAACTTATTAAGCCCTAAATTCAAAATTTAAAAAATATAATTTTAACTGTATTCTTTCTTAGTAAGTGCCTAAAGACATACATATCGTAATATACATAAAACGTAAAACATACATAATGTGATACATAAAACATATACGACACGAAAAAAGCAAATTAATTATGTTCTGATGTGATATACTAATATAAACTTGCTATTTTATTTAGTTATTGTAATGTATTATTTTAAAATACTTCTATTGAATCGCATATTAGCTTACTGCTTTCTTAATTTTTTACTCTCATTTATCATTAATACAAAAGTGTTACTCTTTATCAAACTCTTTATCAAATTATAATACTTATGTCAAATACTGTGTATCAAGAATAATTATTTAAATTTTTATAGTATTTTAATTTTCTTTATTGTGCATGGTACACTATGTAAATAAATAAAACTATTCACGTTTTCAAAAGCATACATAATAGTTAAAGCGTTAAAGAAGTGCGTTTGCGAATAAGTGTGCAATGGTTTTTACCATTTAAAGATATTGTTGGAAAGATTAAAAGCGTCTTTTATACTTTATAACCATAGATAATGACTAAAAAAATCAATACGAAATTGAATATTTGCAGGCTCTTTATAGGCAACATATTCAACCCATAAGACATACGTATGAAATATGTTTTATGAAAATGATTGACAGGTATTGATATTTTGAAATGCTACGACGTGATTGTTTTGCTGAACATGTGTTTATTTAAAGATATAATAGACTTTGAATAGAGCAACTCAGAACTAACAATTTATATTTTAATTTTTCTTAACAACAAAATTAGTTATTGAATAATACGCAAAAATTAATTTATATTAAAATGAATATAAAATTGATTCTTAATAAATGTAAATGTGTATTTATTACTGATTTTCATTTCATTATATGAAAAGTAAGGGTAAAAAAAAGTGGTAAATAGATTTTAATTTGTATTTTTAAATCTTATTTTTACTCATGCATTTCTTTATTTAAAATAATTCGAGTTTTATTTATTACTTAAAAAACTTATTCAGCCTTAAATTCAAAATTTAAAAAAATATAATTTTAACTGTATTCTTAGTAAGTGCCTAAAAACAAACATATCATAATATACATGAAATATAAAACATACACAATGTGATATATAAAACATATACGACGCGAAAAAATCAAATTAAGTATGTTCTTATGTGATATACTAATATAAACTTGCTATTTTATTTAGTTATTGTATTGTATTATTTTAAAATACTTCTATTGCATCGCATATTAGCTTACTGCTTTCATAATTTTTTACTATAAATTATAATTAATATAAAAGTGTTACTCTTTATCAAATTATAATACTTATGTCAAATACTGTGTATCAAGGATAATCATTTAAATTTGTATAGTTTTTTAATTTTCGTTATTGTGCATGGAACACTATTTAAATAAACAAAAGTATTCACGTTTTGAAAAGCATACATAATAATAGTTAAAGCGTTAAAGGGGTGCGTTTGCAAGCATGAAATGATTTTTACTATTCAACGATACTGTTGGAACGATTAAACGAGTCTTATATACTTTATAACGATAGATAATGACTGCCGAAACAGTCGACTATACTTTTATCGTGATGAAGGGGATTAAATAGAAAATAATATTTTAGAGAAATTTACTTTCAATCAGAATTTTGAATTATATTTTAGATTGTCACTTTTACCATATAAATGAAAGTTTAATGACAGCATAGTAAAAGCATAGTTTAATGACAGCTTAGTAAAAACATAGTTTAATAATAGCATATTAAATGTATAGTTTACTAACTGCATAGTAAAAGCATAGTTTAATGACAGCATATTCCTTTACTACCATAGTTTACAAAATAGTTTAATGACATCATAGTCCTTTGAGACCATTTTTAAATAAACGTTGTAGTGGTTAAGCATTACGATATAGCCTTAAATATGAATTATCATTAAATTTCATTGAGATAATATTTTATAATAGATCAATTCAAAATATTCTCTCAATGAAATCTAGATCAATTCAAAAGAAGATTTATCAGAACATATTCTTTAATTTCGTAGATAAGAAGAACATATTTTAAAAACCAATGCTTAAGAATTAGAAATGGAATTTCCCAGAGAAATTTCAATGCATCCAAAAATATATTGTTATTAGAAGTGAATGTGTATGATTGTGATGTTTTCTGGCAGTACATACTTTTATTCCATGTAAAACGATGTAGCCAGTAAAACAAATAATTAAAATTAATTAATAATTGTTTTAATCCTTTGTTAAATAATGTGAATTTTATCTTGAAATTTTGACTATTACAGGGCACATTCTTACAACTTTAACTCTATTCTGATTATTAAAGACATATATACAAGCAATAGAAATTGGACACACAGATTCTACTACCAAAAGGCAACATCTATCTGATTTCAAGTTGATATCTGATCAACATCCATCGATAAATTCTATAAAGGAACATATTGATGAAAGCTTAAAAGAAACATAATTGGATATATTTTACATTATGTATAGTTACATGCATAATGCATTTACTTGCATTTCCAATAATATTTTTATATTTAGTAATTAAAGAAATATAAGATTATTTGTTGGGAAGAAACTATTTATTTGAAGGTTTATCAATTTAACTAGGTCTTCTAGATGTCCTAGTTTTCAAAAAAAGTTTTATGATTTGAATTTTAAAGAAAACTATTTACAATTTTTTTACCATTTATTTTACTTTTTTATTACCCCTTATTAGATCCATGTGGCTTAGTTCTGAACGGTAAGTACTGCACTTATTAGTTATTTATTTTGCCTAATATTAAAATCAACAATATTTGTACTTTAAAGTTATGTTATTTACATTATTTTCTTTACTATGCAGAATGCGTTTTATTACAAATTATACCCACCATTAAAATTAAGAACTTCTATCTTAAAGAACTGCTATCTTAGAGTGTGCTATAAAAATGTTCCTTGATGAATGAGATCCTTGTTGTAGGTTAATATTTGTATACCATATAAATCTAGTTTCCTAGCAGTAATAATTATTTCTTATGTTAGTCTCCAATTTGATCGTGTAGTTTTTCTACAGTTTTCTTTAATATAAATGATGAATTCTCTTTTTTTATTTTATGAGACTTCAAACAATTCTTAAATGCTAAAAATTTTTTAGCATAATATTACTGAATTTTGAAAATACTTATAGTTCATTGGAACAGATACACTTCCAGCATATACAAAAACTTTTAAAAGGTATGAGGTCCTTAAAGTTAATATGGAGCGATTATTTTTTTATTGTCCATTAAAGTGTTGTATTTATCTAATACCCTTCCTTTCTGAGATCTCCAAAAAGGTTACTTCATGATTTCCATCAGGTTTCGAAACTTGCTCTAAATTTTTAAGCCATTGATGGATAAGTTCTTTGTTTGGATTTTAGCACTAGTTTCAAGGAAAAATTGTAAGGGTGGGGCAAGAATTATCTCTAGTATTTGAAGAAATTTTATTTTTTATTCCCAGAGTGAGTAAATGGTAAGGAGAAATGAATAAAAAATATACCTGAAACCAGCAGGAAAAAAATGGGAAAAGTGTATTACATCAAAATAATAGGAGCCGTACAGTTAACAATATTTGATAGATATTTGCTGATAAAGATCAGTTATTAAAACAAATGGCCTATATATAAAAAATATTAAGTTTGTCGGATAATTAGAGAAACATAACATTCTTAAATTTTCAAAAAAAAAACTATTACCGAGTAAGTAGTTTTCCCCATTTTAATTGAAATGAAACTTAATTAAAAATAATTATTTTAAGAGTTAAGTGTAAAAATATGTTTAAATTTATATGAAAAAAATACAATTAATAGGATGTTTCTGTGTACAGATTTTGTTTCTGAAAAAAATAAGCCAAAACATATATAATAAGCCGCTGTGCAGTATTTGTCAACATTTTTATAACAATTAGTAAGCAAAGTTTTCTATTTCTGTAATATGGATATATATTTTGAATATAATTTATATTATGAATAAATATAAATACAACTCAGACAACGTGATGTAGATGTCCCTCTTGAGTAAAATGTTTGGAAGAATGTTTAATACAAAAACATTTTCAAGACCACTGTAGTTATTCTACATTTTGAAAGGACAGGAATCTTTGTATTTGGGCTATTTGAGTTTTGGTAACATATCATGACTATATGTTTTGATTTTCACTATCCTTTTATTGCAGTCTGTTAAATGGTACGATGCTTGTGTATAATGACACATGACATTTAACAATTTACTTTCTTCTCAGTTGTATCTGGCATGGTTGTTCAGCCTTTGGATATTTCGTCAAATCATACTACCCTTCAGTTCGTATTACACAAGCACTTTTGTAAACAGCAATTATTTGCACATATTTTTACCGACAGAAATATATCCATACTTTTTGGTAACATATGATCACTATGTGTTATGATTTTCACTATCATTTTATTGCAGTCTGTTAAATGGTATGATGCCTGTATATAATGACACATGACATTTAACAATTTACTTTTTTCTCAGTTGTATCTGGAATGGTAGTTCAGCATTTGGATATTTCGTCAAATGCTCTACACTTAATTTCGTATTACACAAATACATTTGTAAATAGCAAATATTAGCAAATATTTTCTACCATTCATCCAAACCACATATAATATCAGTGTTTCTCTAACTTAATATGTTTTAATTTCAGAATATTAAATATATCCTCATTTCTTTGACTCAACAATAATCAATCTTTGCTATTTTAAGCATTCTAAGTATTTTAAAATTACTCGTAATATTGTAAATTGGGTGAAGCAGCATTGAATCGAATTTGTCTGGCTTTTCAGCTGATAAAAGCGACTAGTTAACGTAGCCTTTTGATATTTCATTTTAAAAGTTATCCTTATCTACAATTTTTCTGTCTAGTAGTCTATCATGGCGTCACTAACGTAGCTTGCTGAATATTTTTCAGTGTAATACGGGCATTAATTTGACTACAGAAATTACTTGCAAGAGCAAAGCATTCTTTTAAGTTACTGAGATTATACTGTGTTTCATATTTGATATTTAAATCTCCAATTTTTGTACAGTTTATTTAACACGTCCTTTAGTTTACATACAACATATGTATGAGCTTTATTTTAAAAAATTTACAAGTTTTTAATACAAAAGATAAGATTTAAGCCAAAAATGCATATTTCAAATTTCTTTTTCCTTGATGAAGCACTTTTAGCACAAAGAAATTTCTTTCCAAATATGTCCAGCGAAAAATGTGTTACAAAAGAAAATAGACTTCCAAGAAATATCTTGATATAGGTTAACAAAACAGTATGAGGGACAAATTGTAAATTTATCAGTTTCAAAAGGAGAGTGAAATTATTTTTTAATGATTCCCACTGTCTTTATTGTGAATGATTAATCACAATTTTAATATATATTTCTCCCGACAGAAAGATATACTTACCTTCTTGCGATAAAGATCTTATATTTACCACAATCTTACTCTCACTAACATGTTAAAAAGCACCTTCTAGTATACTCACGTCTAACATTACTTTAATTGACTCGTTTAATTAATTTTTTTATTTCATAACAGCTGTTTTAAATCAAAGTCACGTTATATGAGGTACAGAATGATTCAAACTAGCAAGCCAAAAATTAAGCGGTTTTTTAATTCATTTTTTTCCCGATGACCTGATGTCCATCAGATTTTTTTTCGTGACTTCCTTTGTACATATGCAGAAGTAGGTTAGACTGTAATTCTTAAACGGTTTGCATCTAATTAAGATCATTTTGTAATCCATCAAGTTTTCAGTTTAAGGTAGGCCTTTTCTCCGAATTAATTCATCTTTTTTTATTGAAAATTTTATAGTCATGGTGTATCTGAGCTTTTGATCGCTTAAGATTTCTGTAAAAGATTAAATGCGATTTCTCATGTATACAACTTCCTGGGATTACGTAGCATCTAGGATCACGATCAGAAGATAAAACAGCGGTTCATGAAGAGTAGATCTTTTAAGCGGTATAACAACAGCCAATCAAGAAACTACTTATTTGTGTTATCAAGATTACATATTTCTTGTAATTTTATTTTCTATTGTAATTATATATATATAATTATATATATATATATATATATATATATATATATATATATATATATATATATAATATATATATATATATATATATATATATATATATATATATATATATATATATATATATATATATATATATATATATATATATATATATATATATATATATATATATATATATATATGTATATATATATATATATATATATGTATATATATATATATATATATATATATATATATATATATATATATATATATATATATATATATATATATATATATATATATATAATATATATATATATATATATATATATATATATATATATATATATATATATATATATATATATATATATATATATATATATATATATATATATATATATATATATATATATATATATATATATATATATATATATATATATAAGGTCTGAAAAGGGGGGATTGGAAAATTAAGTGAGTTGTAAACAACTTAAAAGGGAACTCTTTCGTAATAACAAAAGAAATGGAAAAACCCACTCTCATATAAGCTTTTGGGATAATCCGGTCAAGCGGAAGCATATTGGAAGAACTTGATGAATATGCAGTCCGATAAGAGACAGTTGACGTGTAGACATCGAGCTGTCAGCTGCCTCCACGCTCAGCTCGCCATGAATAAAGGAAAATGGCGCAAGTGACGCCTTTAAATGAAACTTTACTTTGAATAAAGATCTGATGTACTAAGAAAGACTGATACGACACACACAAAAAAACTTACACATACACATACACACACACACACACACACACACACACGAAACTTTGCATTGAATAAAGATATGATGTACTAAGAAAGATTGATTCTTCCATTCACCTTATATATATATATATATATGTGTGTGTGTGTGTGTGTGCCTGTGTGTGTGTCATGTTTAAAAATAGGGGTTAAGGGTTAAGCAAATTATAAGTAAAATAGTTAGAACTCATTACGATAACGTAATAGGGGAAAGACACACTCTCCAGAGAAACTGTACAGAGTGAAGAAGCCGACGCAGAAGTAGAAATAGGAATTTTGCTTATATAGCAACGCCAAATGAGACGGTTCTGACGGGTTGATAACATCCTCCGCGCTTGTCGTGGCAAATTATGAGGACAAAGGATTTCTAAATAGCATAGCCATGGACAGAAGGATTATAATAAAGAAGATTTTATATATGAAATGAAATGTGACTTCCATGCCTTAACCACTCGTCCATGTCATACATATATGTTAGGGGATCTCATAAATTAGCAACTTCAGTGGGCACGCCATTTTGCATTATTTATCTATATAAAAAGGCAAAAAAGATCCATAACTTTATCTAGTTATGTATAATAAACAAAATTGTTTCTTTACAGCACAATAGCTTTTTTTATATTGTATAGAATAAAAACTTATTGAAAGGAGATTATGTATGAGCTATTTTAGTAATAAGCTTTTTAGAGTAAACAAAGAGATTTAATAAGTATTAAAATCAGTGAAGCATGAACCAAATGAAAAAAGCATGACAGTGGAAAACTTAAAACATATCTGCTTAAAATAAATAAAACCGTTTACTTTAAGCAAAGTTTTTGTTTTATTTAATAAGGATAATAAAGAATATTTTGCTAGTTTACTTAAAATGAGATTGTTTTAAATATAAACTTTTTAGGATATACTGATAGTTTAAATAAGAATCAAAGTCAATGAGGCACAAATTAAAAGAAGAATAAGAATAAAAAGGAGGAAACAGCTGCTTCTGTACTTATTTTATTTTCTTCATATTTGTTCCCTTTTTGTCGTAGCTTATTTAGTTTATCTGTATTTTCCCGGAAAATTAAATAAATATATAGATTATTTTATATAATTATATAAAACTAAAATATATACTTGTATAATATTTGAATAGGAGTTAAATATCAAAGTAAAATGTCGGGTGTATGCAAATTTCATAGATAAAAATATATATATTTCTTCGAAACATTAATTGAGTTCTACTTGGAATTGTGTGTTCTATTTATAGAATGACATGACGGCAATCTGCTATTCTGAATAGTCTAGCTACCTAGGCTTTTCCGTACAAAGGAAAGATCTTCTGCCATCTGGTGATCTAGGAGAAATTATGTCTAATATGTTTGTGGAAAGTGAAAGAAAATACAACTTGTAGCAGTTATTAATTCCGACTTTAGTTTTGAGAAATGAAAGAGAAAAAGAATCTCAGTTACTTGAAGTTTTGAAGAAAACCTTATTTTTAACATTGAAAACATCTCAAGTGAAATAAATTAGATTTTGTTATTAGAGATTTAATCTTATCAAACAGAATTTTTATAAACAATTTTATTCTAAAGCTTAAAATGTATACTGAAACATGAAAATATCTTTTCAAGACACACCACACAACATATTCAATTAAGTCAAAAACAAATTTAATATGAAAATGCAAAATAACTCTCTGCAAGAATAAAAAGGGAATTGGTTCCGCAGAAGATGAAATAAAAACATAAAATGCAAACTTTTCTGGAAACGAAATATGAAACTGGCTCAGACTGAAAAATCAAACAGCAGATTAATTTTTTTTAGTGGATGCACGTAAATATGACTCTGGAATGATATATGTGAGTATCATTCAAAATTCTAATATGAGGGAAAAGGAGGAAAAAAATACGAAGATGTCTTTAAAAGATGATCAAAGCATACATCAATATTGATATTAACCAGCATATATATATTCTACTTTTACATTTTCCCCATATTTAATGTTTGTATATACGTTGCTTACTTGAAATAAATCATACGATTTAGGAAAACTGCTTAAGGCTTAATCTGAAATAATATTTACCTAAAATGTACTATTACAGATCAAAATATATTTTTTTTACATTGAGAGGCATTTAACCACCGGATATGTATCTCTAGATTCTTAGAAAATCGATTTCTTTCTTGTGATAAGTATTATACCTTAGCTAAAATATTGACGGTTTATGTGATATCTTTCCCATTTTAATGACATATACCTTTAAAAGTATAAATGCCAAAATTTGTTTTATATTTAGAACTGTGGGTTTTGTTTATGTTAATTAATAATGGACGTTTATGGTTTAAAAGTCACAACTTTTAAACCATTGTGCTTTTGATGTCAAGTAGAAGAAGCTTCTCAGTTTTGATCACATTCAAAAAACAGCAATTGTAACGAATGATTAACTGCCTCTTACATTTTTATGTAAATTAATAATGGACGTTTATGGTTTAAAAGTTGTGAAGTGCTTTTGATGTCAAGTTGAAGAATCTTCTCAGTTTTGATCACATTCAAAAAAGAGTAATTGTAAATAATGATTACCTGTTAATGTTAATAATGGATGTTTATGGTTTAAGAGTTGTGAAGTGATTCTGATGTCAAATAGAAGAAGCTTCTCAGTTTTGATCACATTCAAAAAAGAGGAATTGTAATGAATGATTACCTGCCTCTTACCTGTTTATGTTAATTAATAATGGTTGTTTATGGTAAAAGTTGTGAAGTGATTTTGATGTCAAGTTGAAGAAGCTTCTCAGTTTTGATCACGTTAAAAAAAGAGGAATTGTAAATAATGATTACCTGCCTCTTACCTGTTTATGTTAACTAATAATGGATGTTTATGGTTTAAAAGTTGTGAAGTTCTTTTGATGTCAAGTTGAAGAAGCTTCTCAGTTTTGATCACATACAAAAAAGAGGAATTGTAAATAATGATTACCTGCCTCTTACCTGTTAATGTTAATAATGGATGTTCATGGTTTAAAAGTCGTGAAGTGCTTTTGATGTCAAGTTGAAGAAGCTTCTCAGTTTTGATCACATTCAAAAAAGAGTAATTGTAACGAATGATTACCTTCCTTTCAACTTCAATATGTTAAAAAACGTCAAAAAATCACATTAATATAAATATACTTTAGAAGAATAAAATACTAAAGTTGTAGGTTCGGTTTTATATTTTTAAAGAGCTGCACTTCAAGCAGGTGCATACTAGTGACAAAAGAAAAAAAATATGCTATCAAAAATTAAAAATTTCAATCCCTTCTTACCTCTTAATACAGGATTACATTTTTTTACTTAGTGCTATTTGATACTGTTTGATGTTCCAAATATAACTTTCTGGAATACACATCTTTCTTTTCGAATTGTTGTTTTTTATAAATATTCTTATAGTTTCATCCTTTTCAACTTCTAAGAAAAATGTTTTATAAAAAATTGCGTTATAATTTGAGTAATACAATTATGAGTTAGTTCAATTTAAATAAGATTACATGTTTAGATTACATACCTATTCAAAATTAACTGTTATTTTTTATTTAGTAAATTGCAGTCGTGACTCCATTGAATTAACAGCGGAGTCTGAAGTGGAACTGTATTTAGCAATAGGTAAAACACATCTCTCTCTGGCAATACCAGAGAATGAAATGGTACATTTAATCACTTTTCAATTGCAGAGTAAGTCCCCATAGCGAAATGACGTGAAGAATATTCCCAAGAGGAGAAACTTAGTTAGCAATATTGACCCGTCACAATGGAGCTTAGATCATTAGAAAAATGAACAAGTCACCTAAGCCAGCTGGAAAAATGTGGCGAGTGGACATATAATTATCATTTATTTCAGATTTAGCCTTGGGAAATAGGTTCAAACAATTGAAGTCACAAATGCCCTTTTTAGTTCAGTGATTTTGTGATGGGGAAAGTAAATATGAAAAAATAACAATGGGACGAAAGTTTTTACAACATATTGTAAGTGTAATTATTTTGATATACTACACAAGTATATATATATATATATATATATATATATATATATATATATATATATATATATATATATATATATATATATAAATATATATATATATATATATATATATATATATATATGTGTGTGTGTGTGTGTGTGTGTATCTATATGTAAATGTTTGGACACGTAAAATTAATAATTTAGGGGTTTGAGAGCAGAAAACGCAGTGCACTCTTTTATTGCAGGTGCATGAATATTTAATAACTCATTATAAAAACACTTAGCACGTAAGGATTGAGAGAGAGCGTCTTGAGAAAGGGTTGCTGCAAGAACCCTCTCTAAGTAGAGCTTATTTTGCTTAGCCTATGCTCACCAACTGACCAACGCCATGTTTTATTATTGTGTGAATAAATAATGTTTCAAGAAGAAATTCTTATTTATAGATATAATTATTAATTATTACTCTTCATTACCCAAGCATATGTACATATATATATATATATATATATATATATATATATATACTTGGAGAGAATGTTTTTAGTAACAGAATTAGTCAAATGAAGTTTTTTATAGCTAAATGTATCATATGTTTTCCTCGTACATATCTAATATTAAAAAATCACATTTTAACTTAAGATTATTCACTAATGCTAAGCTGTTGTGTTTTTATTTTAAAAGTTTTAAGCAAACTATGCGGAATTTTAAAAAGTAGAAATCAATCTGGAGCTTCTAGGATGATTGATCGTCTTGTCAGTCTGTTCTTATGCTTTATTGTTTTTTCATAGAAATATTTAGAGCTTTTTCAAGTCTAAAATTTTTCATAATTTGTCACCTTTAAAAATAAATCTTATATTCTTAAAAAAAAAATCTTCCAGTTACTGAGAAGTTTTCTACTATTAAAACCATCTGTCTCAACCTCAAATGAATTGAAATATGTTTAATAATGAGCTTATTCTTAGAAAAATTAATTTTTCACAGTTTAACTTCACATTAAGTAATTGAAAACTGTACTTGTATTTCGGAATTTATTTGAATATTTTTCGTTATGATTATGTTTTCAGTATCAAACGGATGTAACAGTCAAGTCCTATAAATTCTGAATTTAATATTATGCACCCTTGGTTTTATATATTCCCTTTTTATAAAAGATATACTACCTTCCAATAACAAAAGTTTTCTTTAAACAAAAAGTTTCTTTGATGCTTTATAAAATGATAAAAATTATTTTCTTTTCAAAATAAAATTTTACAAATTATTTAACCAGTTGCCTGTGGAATATAAATGAGAAAAAAACTTGCCAAAAATGGAAGTTTATTTCCCTTTATTTTTGTTTCTTAGTATCACCAAAGTGTTATAAATAGATTCTTTAAAAATTTAAAGAAATAACAACAATGTTCAATATTTTCACATATATAGAAATTATTAATGAATTACTGTAATATATGATCAAATTACAGCACAATAAATCAAATGACTGAATTTTCTAGATAAATATAATGAAATAATACAATAATGTTATTATTTATATCAACTTCATGAATTACGTGGTCATCAGATTCCTTTGAACACAAATCCTTTACAGAATCGGAGAAATTGCGACAAATGGTTCTAAGCTCCAGTACTTTTCGCGGACAAGAATCTGTATCGAGAAAATGTCAGATTAAATATTATGCATTTGATGAATTTCGGGCGATTCGGGCTTCATTGAATTGAAACAACGTTTTTTGTCTTGCCGAACTCAGGTTGGGCATTCCAAAATTGGTGTATTTGTGTTGCCCGATTTGCTTTCGGGCGTCTCAGGTAAGGAGTTAGCAAGAATATAACATGAATGGTTTGAAGTACAGACAATAGAACATAAAACTGTCCACCCAGTAAAAGAACACAGATAGAGACAACAATTCAGATACTTAAAGACTATAAAGCTCAAAAGACTTTATTTAAGACTTTATGTATAACTTTATGAAAAGACTTTATGTAAGAAATTTATGTAATAATGATAATATTAGAAATTGTTATTCCTCGTATATTTACTTTAACGCAAGATAGAATTTAAATACAAATATGTTAAAGTATGTATGCATACAAATTAAAATTAAATGTTGAATTAAATCTCATAACAAATAGATTTTTTTTTCTTTGAAAGAAATAAAAGAACTATTGTAATCGCGAAAACATTCGTTAATTATATTTCAATAGAAATAATTTTCTATCTCACCATGTCGAATATTTTTACTAGTTTCAGTGTTAAGTCTCAACGTGCGTAAGAAATATCTTTGAACTTGTTAACATTCATTTTGAACTTATATGAAATAATTTAAAGTGATTAGTAGAAAATGCATAAAATACTATGTTTAGGATTATTACAACTTATAGTTGTACATTTCTATTTTTGATTTGTAACGTCTTCTAAGGAGTTTCTCGAAGCTCTTATTTCAAAATTCGTATTAGATGTTTATTTACATTAAATGTAAATCATTTAAACTTTTTCTGTTGAGATATCTTTTGGATTTTTGAGATTTTCCAGGGTGAACCATAATTTCTTTTCTAAAAGAGCAAGAAAAACGTATTTAATTTTAAATTGAGAGTTTTAAGTTTTCCATATAATAATCTATAAATGCTAATGACATTTTACCAATTTAGTTTTTTTAAAGTATCATTTATGAATTCATCATTTATTAGCAGACATACAAGTAGTGATTTAATATAAATAACTACTAAATATCTTATGTTATGGAATATCATATACTGTGTTATGCCTCTTCGTTCCATTTTGTATAAAAATAACATCTAATATTTGCTATTTTAAGTTAAATATGGCATAACTAATTCCGACAATAAGATTCAAACCAGGGTTTCTGAAAAACATGATGTTTCTTGATTGACAGACCTTGACAGGTTTCCATATTAGGTTCCCTAACATAAGTGAACATAATGTTTTTAAACGAATAATAAATATAAAATTTGACAATTGTGAAGTATTTTTTATTCGCTATAGCATGGTTTGTACAGAAACATGTACTGTTTTGATCTTATTTGTACTTAAATATAGCATAACCAATTACATCCATAAGATTTAAACCCTGGGTTCTGAACATTATAATGTCTCTTATTGATAGACATTGAGAGGTTTCCATATAAGGTTCCCAAACATGAGTAAACATAACGTTTGTAAACAAATAATAAACATAAATTTTGACCACTATAAAAGGTAAAAAAAAGTTATACGCTATAGCATGGTTTATACAGAAATATGTACTGTTTTGTGTTTATTTGTATTTAAATATAGCATAACCATTTTCACCCATAAAATTCAAACCAGGGTTTCTGAACATTATGATGTTTCTTGATTAACATACCTTGAGAGGTTTCCACATTATGTTCCGTAACATAAGTAAACATAACGTTTGTAAACGAATAATAAACATAAATTTCGACCATTATAAAATCTGAAAAGAAATTATACGCTACATCATGGTTTGTACAGAAATATGTACTGTTTGGGGCTTATTTACACATAAATATAGCATAACCAATTCCACCCATAAGATTCAAACCATGGTATCTGAACAGTAGGATGTTTCTTGATTGACAGACCTTGGGAGGTTTCCCTATTAGATTCCCTAACGAAAGTAAACATAAAGTTTGTAAGAGAATATTAAACATAAATTTCGAGCATTATAAAAAGTGAAAAAACATTATACTCTATAGCATGGTTTGTACAGAAATATGTAGTGTTTGGGGCTTATTTGTACTTAAATATACCATAACCAATTTCATCCATAAGGCATCTAAGTAATTTTTATGCCTATTGATTAATTGGCGGACTTTTCCATGTCTCCATATTAGGTTTTTATCATTAGCAATAAGCTCATCCATAATGGAACAATGAGCAGAAAACTTGATTGTCATAAAATAATTCTTGTTATACCTCATCGTTCTTCTTTGCAAAAAGAAATGTATGCTGTTTTTTGGTTCTTTCACCTTAAATATAGCATGACCAATTTCGGCGTAAGTATCAATCCAGGTCATCCGTACATCCTGAAGGCTCTTGATTTATTGACGGACCTTCCGAGGTCTCCTCCATATTATGTTCCCTAACACGAGTAATAACCACATCCGATCATGTCATACTTTTAATTATGGGTTGTGATCATCCAGTTAACACTTAGCAACAAGGAACTAGACACAGGAGATGAATAGAGAAAAATGATTAAAACATGAATAAATTTCAATCTGAGGAAATAATTCATGTTAAAATATTGTTTACAATCCGCCAAAAATGATATATTAGTACCATGATTAATATTCATGAAGAGAAATAATAGGATATCAGATGTATTAACCATGATGAGTTAACTTCAATACAGGTAAAATTTAAAATACTTACATTTCACGTTACAAAAGAAGCTTTAAGCGATGCTTCATACAGTATTATTTTACAACTGAAATTTCTTATTATATGTACTTTGAGCTCTAATTTTTGCAAATTTTCTTTTAGTCTTTATATGATTTACCCTGATATAGCTTAACATGAATCATTTGTTCTATCACATAACAAAATTGATAGAAGTAACGAATATTCTGAGTATGAATTATACACAGAGGAGAAAAATGTGCTAGATCTAAATGAAAAGTAAAGGATTATAATAGTTTAAACTAGAAATTTGCAAAAAAATATAAATATGTACATTTCATATTATATTTTTATACTTTATATTATATATTTCTTTTGTACATAATCTATTTCTATAGAATTTGAGGTAATGGCATTATATTTTTATATATGTGATTTAAATGTACACACAAGCACACACACACATACACACACACACACACACACACACACATATATATATATATATATATATATATATATATATATATATATATATATATATACTATATATATATATATATATATATATATATATATATATATACATATATATATACATATATATATATATATACATATATATATATATATATATATATATATATATATATATATATATATATATATATATATATATATATATATATATATATATATATATATATATATATATATATATATATATATATATGTATACTTGTTTATTTATATTTATGTAAGTATAGTAAAGTCAGTCTATAATGATGATTAAAGAAATTATTGTTAATCTTATATATAGCTGGATAATCACTACCTCTATTGTTAGTACACACAGTGTGCATACAACTATAATATGTATTTGGATTAACTTTATTTAAATAATTTAAGTTTATATACTTACTGACACTTATAATATACTCATATAATAAATAGAATACTTATTTTATACAACTTTCTTAAACTAAAAAGCATTTACAAATTGATTTTCAAATGTATTTTATGTTGATAGAAATTAAAAATCTGTAAACTAATTTTAGACTATTAACCATGAAAAATTTAAAAAAAAGAAGAAATGTAAAGAGGTCAAGCATTTTAAAGTTTTTCCACGTAATTAAGTAATTATATAAAAGAAAGTGCTCAAATACAATCTTTATGTTGTTACAAGTGAATTTGCATTTTAAGACATCTCTCTGAATAGTAATTTCGTTCAGAATCTGTTTAGAAATTAAATCATTATATAAATCTTCACTTAGAAAATGAAAATGGTTGTTCATTTAATTAAATCAGCTTTACAAGTTATAAGTTTACAAAGAGTTTTATATTAAATTTTAAACAACATCTATCTGAAATCCATACTTAAGTTTAAAATAGTTTAATAATTCAGATATTGAATCTATTTTATTTTAATTTATTAAAGAAAAAACATTATGAAAGGAAAAAAATTAAACATTTAAACGGTGTATAGATTATATTCATTGGTTTTCAATACTTTACTTTTCCGGATATACTTTTCAAAATGGAAAAATATGAATATATCGTTAAGTTTTGCTAATTAAATTTTTCTGTGTACAAAATAAAAAAAAAATTGTTTGTTAAATTATTTTTTCCTCTAACTGTACTTTTTAAAATTTTATTGGAATTATTACTTATAAATTTATGTTAAATTTAATCTTTCGATATTACCATTTGTTAAATTGTTTTTTTTTTATTAATATCATTGACTTGATTTCAATAAAAATAACGAAATATATTTCCTTTTAAGTGTTGTATTTTAATGGTTTATTTCAAATTCTGTTTTAAACATTCGGATTTTAACCGTTTACCGGCCAATGTTCCAATAATGGAACATGATTTTTAAAATAAAAATAATCACATGTAAAAAAAAAAGATCTTAACAACATCGCTTTTACATACAATTGAACATGACATTATAAAGTATTTTTTACAATAAGTTTTATTTTGTTTAGATATAATTTGTATTTTTACAACTTTTTGAATTTTACTATATTTTGTCGATTTTATTCTGCCTTACAATTAAATTTACCAAAATTCCAGTTTAAATGGAAAAAAGCGCAATACTTTAACACATATCTTTAGACAACATATCCTAATGGAATACAACTAAAACAAAATTTTATTTTTAAATTTTAAAGGTAAAATTTAAAAATAAAATCTTTTCAAGGGTTCTTTTTTTATTTATGTGCAAAGCATTGTATGAAATTGCAAGTATTATTTTCTTTTGTATTCTGATTAGAATAGAAACTTTTCTAAAGAAAATAAATAGATAAAGCTGCAATAATTCGAAAGGATTATAATATTGGCACTTGACATTGAAATTCACTTTAGTAAAGTCCTAACAGAAAGATTTTTTTGATAAGGTGGCTAAACATGTGTGTGGGGGGGGGCGCTTTCACCTGTGCCTTTGAAGACAAGTGCAATTTCATATGAAATGCTTTTTATTGCATACGTTTACTGAGCTGAAATAGCTATCTGTTTCTTTTGATATAGAGTTTTCTTGGACGACAGTGAAAAGTGTGCATGCTTGCTTTCTATGTGTTCCATTTATAAAGTTTTCGTAAATTTACATCATGTCTGAAATATGCCTTACACTGCAAGATGCTCTGGCCTTTCTAGAAACTCTTTCGGATTCTGATTGGAAAGATGTAGATATTTGCTAGGTAGAGCCCGATAAACCTGGTGATATCTCTCATGAAGAAGATAGTGATGAAAAAATTTAAGATCATATTACGCCATTCGATGTGTGTGGAATAGTCGACTTCATTTTAAAAAAAAAAAGATGTAATATGAAGACAAATTTCAGAAACAGGGTCCTAGGGCCAAGAAGAAACGAAAATCTGAAAAACTTGTAATAAATTTGAAAAAAAAATTAAATTCGATAATACAACAAAATTGAAAAAACCAGTACCAATATTGCATAATTTCTATAGTGTCACACAAGTTATCAATTGTACATTATTTAAAGATAAATAAACAAAACAGTTAATATTAAGAAGATAATATAATTATTAGACATTAAATTAACCATTTTCACGAGCTTTTAAAAATATGCAAAAAATAACCATGTAACACACCAATTTTCTAATAATTGAACATCTCTAAAAACAACCTGAAAATTTTTTTCTCCTAATTTTAAAACTTTATTGTATTTGTATACTCTTAATTAATATAATAATCAAATTTTAAGTCATTGGAACTATTCTTTTTTAATTCCCCGTTTAAACGATTAATAGTCTTGAACTGTCATGACAAAAGATGATTTTTAGAAGCATAAAATTTGGTTTAATTTTGTAAGGTAACATATTTCATTAGAATCATAATTTTGCCCTTATGAAAGTATTCCTTAATGTCATATATAAATAGAACAAAGAATAATATTAAAACTTTGCCCATTTTGTAAAAAAATGACTATATTCTCTCTAAATAAAAACAATATGTTCAATAAGACTGACGTTTAAATCTAGTGACATTTCTTCGATAGCAACCAATTGCACCATGCATAAAAAGACAGTCTAATATATATTTTTATCTTCAGATCACGCCTTTCAGCTATTTAGAACTGTCAAACAGGGAATTTCTACAAATTCTGTTTTAAACATTAGGATTTTAATAGTCTTTAATTGACATGACTAAAGACGAGTTTTAGAAGCATGAAATTTGGTTTCATTTTGAAAGGTAATATATTTCGTTAGAATCATCATTTTGCCTTTATGAAATTATTCCTTAATGTCATATATAAATAGAATAAAGAATAATATTAAAATGTTGCTGATTTTGCAAAAAACGACTATATTCTCTCTACACAGAAACAATATGTTCAATAAGACTAACATTTAAATCTATTCACATTTCTTCGATAGCAACCAATTCTACCATGCATAAAAAGACAGTCTAATATATTTTTCCATCTTCGGATCACGCCTTTTAGCTGTTCAGGATTGTCAAACAGGGAATAATAAAGTCAGAGACGTTGTGAGTGTATGTAATAAAAGTAGATATTAGTGCTTTAGTACTGTCATTTATTTTTATTGGCACTGTATTCGTTATAACAGTAAAATCACGTAGATATTTCAATTTTGTTAAAAAAAACTAAAACTGTTTATTACGTAAATTGTATTTGATATTTTAAAGAATCCAGTTTCCTCATTAATATTTTATTCCCTATGAACTAAAAGATAGAAAGATGGTTCTTTTATATTTAAATATTCATATCACATTTATTTAGTACAACGATATTCAATTTAGTATTTCGGGTTTCATTAGGAAATTTAAATATTTTTTTTTACATTTGACACGATTTCACATTTGATTTTTCAAATTTTATTAATTATCCTAATTTACTACAATTCAATGCTAACATTTCTTTATAAATGTATCCTACTCGACTGAATTTCTAAGAAATTAATATTCTGTGTAAAATTATGTATCCCTTTTTACTACTTAAAATCATTATAGATTTACGTGTGCAGAATTCTATACGATTACTGATTTTTCCATTAATTAGTAAATAATTCAGTAATGGAACAGATAAGTTAATTTTGATTAGAAAAAAAAATGGGATTTTAAAAAATCTCCACGTATTTAATATATTTTACTACGTTAAAGGTATTAAGTATAAATATAAACATTTCCTTATTCTGATATACTTTTAGGAATTTTAAACAACTATATAGTTATATATCTATATCTGTATATTAACCTAACTGTTTATCTATCTATATCAACATACATATATAAACATAATATTTTAAAACATCATGAAACAGCAAAGCAAATGCATTCAAAGTCGGTGGCATGTAATGGCTTTCTGTTACCTCTTAACCTTACTTACCTCT
>CM063501.1:140430249-140437749 GCA_032207245.1 Pardosa pseudoannulata
TTTATAGCGTTATAATTATATAGAATTATATTTGTATATTTACTGAGAGGCAATTTAGATCTCGTGTTCATTTAGAGAAAATTATGCAACAAATTAATATAGAATCTATGAAATATTCGTGGAGATTTGCCTATCAAAAGATTCATTCATCTTCTCAAGTTTTTGTTTCGGTGACAGAATAAAAAGTGGCGAATCATTATCTACATCACTTATCACAGAAGCATTCGTATTGTCACCAGGAAGGAGTGATCATCATCCTACGCTCCTCTTGTAAGGTTATATTTCAAGGCTTGTCCTTTTTTTTCCGCTCTCGGAATCTGCGAGCTAATTCTTTTAAAAACATGTTAATATATTATCGAATTTAATGTTACGGACAGAGTAAAAATGATACGAGTTGATTAAAAGTAACTTCTGTTAACTTTGTTTTTATTATCTTCTTCAAAATGCATTTCGAATCATAACTGAAATAAATAAATTGAAATCAAGATGACAAATTTAAAACTTCTTTTTGTAAAATACATTTTGAAAACCCTAAAAATGTTTTATAAAGAATATAAATGATGAATTCGTATGGAGATAATCTATAGAATATCCATATTTACCTACTGAGTATGCCTTTTTACATGTACGGATAAGTATGAGGATGTATATCTGTATAAGTCAACTTTTCTATATTATACACATTCACACATATGGAAGAAATCCCCATAATAATATACCATAACTAGTCCTTAGCCATAGACATTGTTTATAATTTTAGTCCTAATCTTTCTATTAGTCCTTAGCCATAGACTTTTGTTTGTTACACATCTACACATATAGAAGTAAATATATATACTATAACTATTCCTAAGCTATGGACTTTGGTTAGGTTTTATAAATAATATCAATGATAAATTCGTTTGAAGATCGCATCGGATATCCATATTTACCTACTGAGTTTGCCTTTTTACATGTACGGATAAGCATGAGGATGTATATATTTGTACATGCCAACTTTTCTATATTATACTCATCCACACATATGGAAATAAATGTATGTACCATAACTAGTCCTAAGCCATAGACTTTGTTTATGTTCTATAAAAATATCAGTGATGAATTCTTATGAAGATAATGCATCGAATATCCATATTTACCTACTGAGTTTGCCTTTTTACATGTACGGATAAGCATGAGGATGTATATATTTGTACATGACAACTTTTCTATGTTATACACATCCACACATATGTAAGTAAATGTATATACCATAATTACTTCTAAGCCATAGACTTTGTTTTCCTATCTATTAAAATCCCTATTATATGAGTAAGTTTTTTTTATCATTTTATGGATACTTCCTATTCCCTTTCACATCTATCATAAATGTCAATTTAATACCAAGAGATGATATTCAGGGTCTCAAATTATCGTCTAAATATTAAAGATCTTGCATATTTTAAGTTCAATAATTCTTAAAATCCCTATTACATGAGTCAGTTTTTATGATTTTATGGATATTTCCTACTCACTTTCACATCTATCACAAATGTCAATTTAATACTTATGATATTCAATGTCTCAAATCATCCTCAAAATGTTAAAGATCTTGCATATTTTAAGTTCAATAATTCTTAAATCAGAGGTAGACAAATTGATCTATCACCTGTTAAGCTTTTTTCACTATTCAGTTATAATACTAATGAAGGCAGAACTAATTGAAATATGACACAAATTAAAATAAAATAAATTATTCTCCACTAGTAATAGATTTTTACTTAAAATCGAATTTACTGTATTTTTAATAGTCATATTATGAAAAATGTTTCGAAACTATGCAGTTCAACTGTAGCTAAAATAAATGTTAATTGCTTATACTTTTTTACTTTGTAATTCTCCTTTTAAACTTTTGCATCTAATTTGCTATATAAAATAACAGTTTCCTTTTTATTTTTAAAATTCTTAAAATTGTTCTTTAACTAAGTTCTTGATAGTCATGTGTTAATCAGTCCCTTGTAAAATGTAATCAATATGTACATTCTATATAAACGTAGCCTTTCTCAGGCATACTTTTACTAAAAAACCTTCATCATATTGTATGAATATCTAGATAACCCTAAACTCCAATTACTTAAGTAAGTAGACCTATCTAAATCTCGGATCTACACCTTGGTTGTGTTCATTTATGATCATATTGATTCCTTCATTGATCCGATATAATTTGTCTACACTGGCAGACTTTTAAGCATGATTTAAAGCTGTGGTACAGTTTATATGTTATCGATACAACAAAACTAATGGTAAGGACTTCATAAAATTATTATATTAATTACATCTATACCCTTCTTTGTCCATATTTGTACATTAAAACCAAATACGTAATTTACAATAAGAAATTTTCGCAGTTTTTGTCATTCCAGTAGGATTTTATACGTTAAATGACATTATCGTTTAAATAATTTTAATCTTTAAGCAACAAATTGTTGGTTTGCAACAGAAAGTCTATTAGCAGTTTTGTTATATGGATATCAACAATTCTCTGATTTTTAAAAAAATGTATATGCACAACATTTATATGCATACAAGCATACGTACAGAGATATACACACATGTAATTTGATGGCCAACTTTACTCCAGGTGTAAATCTGGATGGCTTCGGCCGGGAGATGTTTATAACAAACTTACTCCAGGTTCAATGAAAATTTAATGTTATTCATTTACTAATCTAAATGCAATTATATTTTATATTCATTTATATACATACATGCATACGTAAAGAGATACACACACACATGTAATTTGATGGCCAACTTTACCCCAGGTGTAAATCTGGAGGGCTTCGGCCGGGAGATATTTATAACAATCTTACTCCAGGTTCAATGAAAATTTAATGTTATTCATTTACTAATCTAAATGCAATTATATTTTATATTCATTTATATACATACATGCATACGTAAAGAGATACACACACACATGTACATTGATGGCCAACTTTACTCCAGGTGTAGGTCTGGAATGCTTCGGCCGGGAGACGTTTATAACAAACTTACTCTAGGTGTAATGAAAGTTTAATGTTATCCCATTACTAATCTAAACGCAATTATGTTTTATATTTACTATTCCAAAAAGGTTTTATCTTACTTACAAACTAATATATGTATTATTATGTGTATAATTGTATTTCTTTGTTTGTAATTTGATAAATTCTGCTCTTGATGTAACTGTATCTGTTGATATATATAATTGGTGTTAATATATATATATATAATAAGTTATGGAGTGGTATATTGAACTTGTTTGAATTCTTTGTTTCCTTGTCATTTGCTTGGTATTAATATTTTTGGAATTTGCTATTTACCTTGTTTGATTATTGTAAAAATTTACTATTTCGATATAATCTTTTCGGAAAAAAATAAAGTGGGTCTAGAACATTGGAAATGAATTTTGGTTAGGCGGTTTCGCTTTCTTGTTAGGTTTAATTATAATTAAGTTTAGTACTTTTTTATTTTGGTTTGTGTGTCTGGATCAGGTTTGCTATCCTGATGACTTGGTATCATTTTCCCGTATGGCGTAAGCGGGCTGGGTTAAAAGAAACTTACAAACGAATATACAGAACTTTTATCGACATAAAATATAATTTCCGATTATGAAAAGTGAGAACATCTTTTAATTGTCATTAATTATAGTAGGTAGATCTAATATCTTACAAACACTCTAAAAAGGTAAGCTTTTATACCTGTATCTTACTTTAAGTAATAAAGCATTTATATTTCCTCTTAGTAATACAAAACATTTTTCCTAGCGCTTAATGAGACACCAAAATAAATAAGTAGGTGCAAATCCTATTAACTTTTCTGGAAATCCTTTCTCTTAATAGGAAGACTTTCTCACTTAACGATACATAATGAACACCGTTAGGAGAAAATGACTAAGGATTGTAATTGTATGTATATTAATTACATTGGTTTAATGCATATCTCTGCTTTTTTTTCTCTTCTGAACTGTATACAAAAACATGATACAGTCATTTATCACAGGCTTGATAAACTGATTGCCTTTTAAAGGAAAGTTATCATTAAAAAATACAGTATAAGTATCTTTTTTAATCTTCGTAATATGATTAAATGAATGTTTCTTCCTTTTGTGGTTGACAACTTAACAGGATTCAGGTAATGCGAATTATAAAATCAATATAAAAAACGGGTTACGTAAAACAACCCTGGCTTTAAATATATCGCTTAATGATTGTTTCTATCAAAGCTTTGTGAAATTTGCTCAAGAAACAATCCAGCTACTATACTAACTTAAAACTTTGACGAGTATATACAATAATTGTGATTTATAAATGTAATTATTTTTCCCTACTTATAATCATAATATATAGTTTAGAATAATTTTAAAATAAAAATAAAATTTCTAGCTACTTGAAGAAAATACAATAATTATCATTTATAAATGTAATTATTTTTCCCTACTTATAATCATAATATATAGTTTAGAATAATTTTAAAATAAAAATAAAATTGAAGAACCAATCTAGCTACTATACTAACTTAAAGCTTGACAAAAAAATACAATAATTATCATTTACAAATGTAATTATTTTAACTACTTAAAATTATAATATATGGTTCAAAATAATTTAAAAATAAAAATAAAATTAAAGAACCAATCCAGCTACTATACTAACTTAAAACTTTGATGAGTTTATACAATAATTGTGATTTATAAATGTAATTATTTTTCCCTACTTATAATCATAATATATGGTTTAAAATAATTTAAAAATAAAAATAAAATTAAAGGACCAATCCAGCTACTATACTAACTTAAAACTTGACGAGTATATACAATAATTATCATTTACAAATGTAATTATTTTAATTACTTAAAATTATAATATATGGTTTAAAATAATTTAAAAATAAAAATAAAATTAAAGGACCATTTCACCTACTATACTAACTTAAAACTTGCCGAGTATATACAATAATTATCATTTAAAAATGTAATTATTTTTCCCTACTTATAATCATATTATATGGTTTAAAATAATTTAAAAATAAAATTAAAATTAAAGAACCAATCCAGATACTATACTAACTTAAAACTTGACGAGTATATACAATAATAATCATTTACAAATGTAATTATTTTAACTACTTGAAATTATAATATATGGTTTAAAATAATTTAAAAATAAAAATAAAATTAAAGGACCATTTCACCTACTATAACTAACTTAAAACTTGACGAGTATATACAATAATTCTCATTTACAAATGTAATTATTTTTCCCTACTTAAAATTATAATATATGGTTTGAAATAATTTAAAAATAAAAATAAAATTAAAGAACCAATTCAGCTACTATACTAACTTAAAACTTGACGAGTATATACAATAAATATAATTTACAAATATAATTATTTTTTCTCTACTTATAATCATAATAAATGGTTTAAAATAATTTAACAAAAAATATAATTTAAAATAATTAATTAAATTTTATAATAAAGATATACCACGATAAAAATATTTAAATTAGAAAATTCTTTATGAAATGTACTGTTTAAAAAAATCTGATTCACATATAAAGATACCAGCTTGAATCTGTACTTTAAGACAGTAATATAATTTCAAATTTTTTATAAAAATCTATCAGTTTGAAAGTATCGTTTTCCTTAAATGAAAAACGATTAAGGGAAACGATAATCAAACGTCACATTGTTACTGGAGATTGCAAAGTGTTTTTAAAAATTATTTTTTTAGAACTATTAAAATTGGGTAGATATCGAAATATAAGCAAAGTGATTGAAATGCAAAAACTGAAATATGATTAAGTTAATCTCATTAAAAAATTTCCTAACATAAATTATTTAAGATATATCTTATTAATTTTTAACTAGCATTTAGCCCGTCATATGACGGAATCAGTAACATTTTTAGTATTCCAGAATTATAAAATACCTTATGAGTCAGATGAAAAAATATTTTGTTTTTTAGTTGATAATTAATTGGTACACGCTCAATAATTTGTTTATCTTCTTACTCCCCTAAAATCTCCCGATATTGTGAATACAGTTTAGAATCACGTTGAGTTCATTTAGTCAAATCGTCTGGTTCTGAATAAAACACAAACACACACACAAACTTTTAAAGACATATAACTTAAACACTAGATATTTATTAGTCCATGAAATAAACTCCTAGACTTTTACGAAAAGAATTTTTTTGTAAATACTGGTGATAAAACTTTCATTACAACAAAAGATAATTGAGGATTAAATTTAAAATTATCACATCAGTACCTAATCTATTATTTAAGCCTAATATAAAAAAATTACTTTCGTAATATCTAAGTTCAGTGATAAAAAATATGAAATCAATACAGACAATGTTTAAAAAATTTTAAATAAGAAATGATTAAATAAGATGGTTAAAGGAAGGACATCATAATGCTAGAAAAATGTGGTATTTTTATCTATTTTTTATGTGATAAATTGATAAAATTAATCAACTGCTCTAAAAATGAGAAAATAGAGCTTGAAATAAGGGAATAAAACACTGTATAAAAGGGGAAGTGGTGGATTTTGAACATTTTAAAGACGACAGTACTTTTCTCTGTGATATGAAGCATATTTATACCAATTTATTTTAGATCGGATCTATTGTTTAGGAGAACATAAACTTTACTCTCTTTGAATTTTGCTACCCCTAACTCATCAAGAATAAAATATGAACGCCTCTGCCCATTCCAGGTCCAACCGCTTCATAAATTCGATGAACAAATAACTTAGGCTATTATTATATAAGGGATATGTGTTTTGATTGAATTTTTCCTAAATATCTACTAAATATTTACCCAACATTCCTAGTAAACTTTAAAATAAATCTTTGTAATCATTTTAAATTCAAACTTCATTTAAATTTTTAAAACTCAATTTAAATTAAGATAAATCCAAATTTAAAATACCTAAATATTTCCTGCAAATTAACTATAATATCTCTCAATAAAATAACCCCAAAAATGCTCACAAGAGTTTTTAAGTAACAATAAGAAAAAATATTAATGTGCAACATTTCATGTACAAAATTAATGTGCAAGAAACCTTTTTTAATTAGCAATATTTTCAAAAAATTTTTGTTTAATTATATCTTAATAAAAAACTTAGTGTCTTTTTAAACGCATTTTGTTCTACTTTATTATATATGCATATCATTTTTAAAACTTAATAGCTATAAAGTTACTAACTTTACCCTTAATAACTTTTAAAAGTTAATAACATCCAAAATCAGTTTCTAACTTAATGGCAGAATTAATGACAAAATTAGGCATCAACAAAGTTTTTAAAATTCTCTTAATAATCTATACTTTTATTATCACGTATCAAAACATCGGTTATAATTCATCGCACTATAATATAAAATGGAAATTAACTTTCGTTTATTTTACCACCTCATATATTTCACCATAAATCACTAAACATATTCAGGATAGCTTAGGTTAGAGA
>CM063501.1:140440249-140442749 GCA_032207245.1 Pardosa pseudoannulata
CCTGGTGTCCACTTATTTTTTGCATGCTGATATGCAGGATATTGTAATAAAGCTAAGCTAAGGTATTTTCTCATGAAAGTCATAACATAGTTCAAAGCTTTTCTCTGTAAATCTTTGAGCTGTGTTTAAGTGTCTAATTTAAATACCTGATTCAATAAATAAAAGTCTCCAGAGTCTTTATTTATTATTTTTATCTTGCATCTTTCTTGATTTTTGTTGTGAATTATATAAAAGTATGCTCTGCAAAATTAAGTGTCTAAAATTTTTAGCATGTTATAAGTGTGTACTACATTAAACAGATGTACAACTTTTAGCTTCTTAATCAAACAACTTAAAGATTCAGGTCAATGTTAAAGAATGTGAAAATAAAAATAAATAAATTCTTAAGTTCGAGAAAATTTCTGGGGGGTCTCGTAAGTCAAGGTACTACTAAATACATTTGTATAGGTTCATACATGAATGTAGTGTATATTTTTAGTAGTGTATATTTAAATTTTGGGACCATTTGTGATGAAACTAAATCCCTTTATATCTAAATACATATAGGTATTCCTACAATGGTGTCAAACAGAGGTATAACTCGTAAAATTGTAATAAACAGTGGTATAAATATCCAAATCAACTTAAAATGAATCTATTTTTGAACATAACATACAGTGCACATAGAAAATATTTCAATTAATGTTCATAAGATAATTGTTTTTATTTAAAGAAAAGTCCGTCACGATGGTTTCGAGTAAAATACAAACTTTATACAATATAAGAAGAAACTGGTTTATACAATTGTTTTATGTTAGAACGTTGTTAAACAATGAAAAAGGCAAATTGTGTGATTAAAACTGCATCGGAGAATATTTTAGAAAGTGTCAGTAAAATGTTCGCATTTGGACGATTTCAAAACGAAGCATCCTGAGCTTAATTTGTTCCCCAGTTTATGATCACAAAACTAGTATGATTTTTAAAGTACGGGGACAGCTTCGTGAGGATTATACTTGTTAACAAAGTATAATAAACATAGGTTAAGACCGAAATTTGAGAGTAACTAGGTGATGTTATATAGATCATTCTGTTCAGCAATCCCAGTAGCTGTAAGAAGGGAATTCCTAAGCTAACCACGCCTAAACCATTCAGTCACCACTATATGAGGACGTTTGAATCAAAATAATTACAAGAAACTCAATAACATTAGTCTCTCTATACTAAAAGACAAATAGTTTACATCTTCATTGCACCTGGAGCACAAGCTTAAACTGGTGTCTGAATTCTTAGAGTTGATATTTATTGAGCCTTAATTTGTAATGCTTGAGATAAATTGATGTCTGTTCAAGATACTTATTCATGTATGATAACGTGCTTTATCACTGAACCTGGTTGATGCTTCTTTGAAATTTTAAATAACCACCGCATGAGTAGAAAGTGTTGTAATGTACTTACAACCTCTACACCAGTGTTCGTTTACAAGGGGGAGACACAGTAAAAATATAATACTTTATACTGAGATTCAGACTTTATTATGTACATTCATTTACAAGTTGATCCTTGGTTATCATATATCATAATCATCAAATACTTATGTCTTATATTTACAGCATGATTACTACAATTCTCTTTATAATGAACTAATTATTCAATTATAAGCTTAAATCATGAATAGAGGCCTAAGTGACTGTAAATATTATTTTATCTTTATCTCTAGTACAGGCAGAGGGGAGCAGGCAGGGGCTTCTCTCACGAGATGTCGGTCAGGGCACCCGGGATGAGTTGGTGATAGTGAGCGGGGCGGTGCTGGTCCTTCAGTGGGTCCAGATAATCAGTCAGTGACTTTCCTCCCGTGGTGTCGGTCCGGGCGCACGGGACGAGTTGGTGCTGGGGGATTCTTCTCCCACTTTTCTGGACTCCCGACTTCAACTACTCTCCTTAACTTCGTTTCTAAACTCCTCACCTCGGTCCCAACGCGCTTTTTTTCTTCCTATCCAATCGCTTCTTTTAGGGAAATTTTCCAACATCTGTATGCCCTTCGGGAGTGCAGGTGGGCTCATTAAAGTAGCCACTTTTGTGCAAGCTGAGATATTTTACCCCTGCTCCCATAACTCACGTTTACGTCTCTATTCTAGCTTGACCGTTACGCTGCCGTTCCGCGATCTATACCTTCTCTGAAGGGGTCCCTAAACTAGACTTGAACAATTGGAGTCCTAAATTCCTCTAGGAAAATTCTCCCACGGCTGTACCTGCACGTGCAGTTCACCGTGGGAAAGTACCTCGGTACAGTAAGATTACTCTGCTGTTATATCGAGAATACTTGGGATATACTAGGAAGTAATTTGTAGCCCTTCTTCATCTAATATGATCCGAATTGAACTGAAAAGAGCTCTAAGCCTTAGACTCATAACCTCGAATTATACTCTGGCGGTTGTAAGACTCTCGTGATGCCATGATGGAGAATCTTCTCAATTTAAATCTTCATCTGGATGGTAATTGTTGCCTTTGATTTCACCTCTGC
>CM063501.1:140447749-140470249 GCA_032207245.1 Pardosa pseudoannulata
TATTACATTGTTATCATAAGTTTGCTTTTTTTAATAAGATAAATATCTTACAGTCTTGAAAATTGTATGATAATATTTTTAAATCGAGATTTATTAAGGCAAAGGAATCCTGATTATAATTTCATTTTATATGAATGATTTTTGTATAAATTTTGTGATAAGGCAAAAAAATCTGGTTTTCGTTAGACATAGAGAAAAATTCTATTAAGTCTTAACTGGATTTTGAGGTACGAGGAAACTAGTTAAATAACTAACTTACAAGAATAATTTACACTTCTTTCATATTTTAGAACTATTCCTTTTTAAAAATAGTAGGAATTTAGATGACATTAATTTTGCAATAAAATGTTTCAAGTATTAGGAATTTTCATAATGGCAAATGTCTCATGAATATAATTTACGATTCTGTGCATGAATTTTGAATAAATGTTTCCAAACGAATATCCATAAAGAAGTTAAAAATATCAGTTCTTTAACTATGTTATTTTCAAAACTGTTTTTAATATTTTCTATTAGTCGATACTAAATATATAGTTCACTTTGATCACCAAAAATATATATCTATAATAGTTTAAGTACTAGTTAATATATATATCTAAAAGATTTCTTAATCATATCTTTCTTAGAATATAGTTATGTATGTAAGAAACGTATACTGACGTAGTTCAATTTACTTCTTTATATTACACATTTAATTGAAGAGAATTTAAATTACACAAGAGAACGTATATTTTCAAATCACTTCACTTCCTTTAACATCCCAAGCCGATAAAATATTTCATCTCATTAATTAGCAACAGTATTCATTGCAATCACTTATCTGGAATATAATGTAAATATAGCAAAACTTTAATTAGATATCTTAAAACATACAAAATTTTTATATTTAATTCAATGCATGACTGGGTTGTATAGATATGTGCGTCCACTTGAATGTGTGCTCATCATAATAAAACATTTTTCTTTTAAGTTTTCCCCAATATTTCGTCCTTTTATGCTTAATATTAACTTTCACATCTTAATTTTTTTACTTATATTATATGAAAACTATAACTCCTTGTATCTCCTTGTATCTTAGCAAAATGAATTGCAATTTTTATGCTAATACTTAGAAGCATCCACTTTCCTTTATAAATGTACAGTTAATTATCAATCATAGAATAAGTAATTTTTAAATATATTCTTGGTTACATTAATATTTAAACTTTGTAAGTTGTTTAACAAGTTGTTATATGGATAAGGTATGATACTGACTTAAAGTTTATATTCAAATTTGAAAGTATTTTCTGGAAGTTAGACATTATATATATATATATATATATATATATATATATATATATATGTGTGTGTGTGTGTGTGTTGTGTGTGTGTGTGTGTAATATTAAGATCCCTTATTTTATGTTTTTAATATTAATTTAATAACTTTTGTTCATAAAGTGAGTTCGGGATTTGCGCGGTAAATCTGATTTTTCGCTCCAGACACGCTATAAACTTAATTCAGCCTCTGTCTGTACCACTTTAGCCAATAGTTAGAGCGTTCTCTTTAAATATGGGTATTTTGTATTACGTGATTGTGCTTAGGGATTATTCGTAGTATTTTTACCTGAGGAATCGCTACTTGAAAAGCGTATGTGCGGGATCACATTGTCTGTGTGCACGATGTTGTAAAGTTGTTTGCCTGTTGTACGGATTTCATGTTTATTACCAGAAATAAACTGTGTTGCGATTTTGAATGATTCTAGCCCATATTACATACACACACACACACACACACACACACACATATATATATATATATATATATATATATATATATATATATATATATATATATATATATATGTGTGTGTGTATACAGTACAGAATTTTTATACAAAATCAAATATGCCTTCCATTCCTTAATCACTCTACATGTCATATGAATATATATATATATATATATATATATATATATATATATATATATATATATATATATATATATATATATATATATATATATATATATATATATATATATATATATATATATATATATATATATATATATGTATACAGTACAGATTTTATACACAACTATTAATTAACTATATTAAGTAACTATTCAGTGCGGAAGTAGGCAAAAAATTTTGTTTAGTGAAGCGACGCCAAAAACTCAATTTTACTTTGGAAATTGGGTTGGTAACATCCTCTACTCGTGTGGGCTCCGAAATGTGAACAAAGGATATTTATAGCAACAAACAGACGGCTTACAGTACAGATTTTATACACAAAATCCAATATGCCTTCCATTACTTAATCACTTTACGTGTCATATATATATATATATATATATATATTTATATATATATATATATATATATATATATATATATATATATATATATATATATATATATATATATATATATATATATATATATATATATATACATATATATATATATACATATATATATATATATATATATATATATATATATATATATATATATATATATATATATATATATATATATATATATATATATATATATATGTATATATATATATATATATATATATATATATATATATATATATGTATATATATATATATGTATGTATGTATATATATATATATATATATATATATATATATATATATATATATATATATATATATATATATATATATATATATATATATATATATATATATATATATATATATATATATATATATATATATATATATATATATATATATATATATATATATATATATATATATATGTGTGTGTGTGTGTGTGTGTGTGTGTGTGTGTGTAATTCGGGAATTATACAACTGCTCGATACATTTCAAATTATGGTTCCTATTATTTTTACTTGCCCGGACTTCTGGTTAATTAGAAGCCTAAATATCTATTAGTAATAAAATAAGATGCAATCTAGTCACATGGAAGACAGCGGCACACAAGTCCATTTAAGAGCTACCAAAATCCATTTAAGAGCTGCCAGAAAAGGACATCTTTACTAGTCAGCGGCAGACAATAGAAAGACACAAAAATTACTTTGCCCGAACAGAGGTGTACCCAAGAGCGAAGATTGGAAGAATTTTCCCAAGGGAAAAGAAACTTAGAGAATTTAACTGTTAAGATCAGGAGAAACGCTGAGACATTTACCAGCGACAGCTGGAAAGCGTGTTGAATGGACAGAAAAATTACAAGTAGAAATTAAATTACATTTAGGACAGAAAGCTTTGGGAAATGTATTGAAATAATTTCTGTCGAGGACAGTCCTTTGATTAAGACATCTTGATGCTGGGAAAAAGATTTTTAGGAATTACCATGGAAGAGAGGAGGTTTTTAAGGAAATATTAAAGTGAATTAATTTTGATATATATACATATATATGTGTGTGTATCAAATATTTAGCAGTAATAAAAATGCAGTCGGCCGACATTGAAGGGAACGGCACAAGTCTAATTAAAACTTTATTTCACAGCTTCTAAAACGGACATTTTTACTAGGCAACGACAGACAAGAGAAACACACAAAAATCACTCTGCTCGAACAGAGGTGCACCCAAGAATTTATTCACTTACAGAAAAAATTTATTCACTTACTCAGCGAATTTAAGTGTAAGATCAGGAAAAACACGGAGCCATTTGCCGGCGACAGCTGTAAAACGTGTTTAATAGACAGAAAATTTATATCTACAGGATATAAAGCTTTGGGAAATGTAGCGAAAGAATTTTAAGTCGAGTACGCTCCTTTGATTAAGAGATTTAGAGGCTTGAATACAAATATGTAAAATTTTGTTTCCACACCTGTAAGCTTTGTAATGAACTCTGTTTTGCATATGGACAAATTCATCAATTTTTAATGGAATTGTTTAGTTTCTTACCAGTTAAGGCTTCTTACACAATTCAGACGAGTTTGGTCAACTTTTTCATACATGTTTAGTACATTTTCTGAATATTGGTATTTTACAGTTATACAGTATTTTACAGTTGTTTTACAGTTATTTAAAAATATGTAAAATTTTGTTTCCACACCTGTAAGATTTTTGATTTGAACTCTGTTTTGCATATGAACAAATTCATCAATCTTTAATGGAATTATTTAGTTTCTTACCAGTTAAGGTTTCTTACACAATTCAGACGAGTTTGGTCAACTTTTTCATACATGTTTAGTACATTTTCTGAATATTGGTATTTTACAGTTATACAGTATTTTACAGTTGTTTTACAGTTATTTAAAAATATGTAAAATTTTGTTTCCACACCTGTAAGATTTTTGATTTGAACTCTGTTTTGCATATGAACAAATTCATCAATCTTTAATGGAATTATTTAGTTTCTTACCAGTTAAGGTTTCTTACACAATTCAGACGAGTTTGGTCAACTTTTTCATACATGTTTAGTACATTTTCTGAATATTGGTATTTTACAGTTATACAGTATTTTACAGTTGTTTTACAGTTATTTAAAAATATGTAAAATTTTGTTTCCACACCTGTAAGATTTTTGATTTGAACTCTGTTTTGCATATGAACAAATTCATCAATTTTTAATAGAATTATTTAGTTTCTTACCAGTTAAGGTTTCTTACACAATTCAGACGAGTTTGGTCAACTTTTTCATACATGTTTAATACATTTTCTGAATATTGGTATTTTATAGTTATTTAAAAATATGTAAAATTTTGTTTCTACACCAGTAAGCTTAGTAATGAACTCTTTTCACATATTAAAAAATTCTTCAATATTATATTTTATTAGGTTTTAATTTGTGTATAAAAGTAGGACAAGCCAAGGAATTTATTTTAATCTCGTTTGTAACTGTTTGAGAAAAATGAACACAAAATAGTTCTTGGTGAAAATAACCATCTTGCTGTCCTATTGTTAAAATATTTGAACTTGAACTTACGTATTTGAAATAAGAAAACGTAATAACTTAGGAGAAAGAAATCTTCCAGTTTAGATGAATTTTCTACATTTAATAATATTTTTACCTGCTGTCAATTTGCAATTTCTTATTTGAACATTTTATTTTGAATATATGTCGGTCACTTATTATGGGATCAACATACAGGAAGCAAACTAGTTATAGCTTCACATAGAAAAAATATAAATATACAAAAAATTATATCTTAATGAGATGACATGTAATTGATGATATTTAGTATAACATTTAGGATCAAATTATATATTAAGAATAAAAATCAAAATAGATACAAGCTGATCATTCTCTAAAGTTATGCAAACACTCCTTGTGTTTACCTCTTCCCGAGAAGTCGATTTGCGTGACTATATTTCAGAATGAAAAATTGTTAGATATATGATTGGTAGAAATATGCAATTGTCTCATTAGTAAACAAAACACATTAGTAATTAAAATAGTAGTTAATCAAATCGGACTATCTTGCAATATAGGCTCAAGCTATGTTTTCCCATAACCATACCAATTATCTTTTTTATGACATTTCATAAAAAGTGACGAGTTAACAGAGAAGAGTGCTAAACATTCTATTTCGCGCGTTGTCTCGTCTATCGTATTTACGACAGAATTCTTTGCTTGTAATAGTTGCTCAATTCTCAAATAAATAGAATGTTTACTCCTTGTTCTTATAAACATGTGATATAAAGAATTTACGTGATAGTTTTCCCCAAGCAGTTCTGCGTATCTAAGATTCACACTTACATACCTCGTCAGCACTTAAAACAGGACGTAAAGAGGAAAGAATCTGAATCTCTAAACAAGTAGCTGTCAAGAACAGTGTTCTTCAATGTGATGTTACGTACCCTGTGATTAAAAGTAACCGCTGTTATTTTCTGACAACGCACGCATTTAATAAGCATCACGTACGTCTTCTCCTCTGGTATTTTTTGACTGACATACGAGGTCATGAGCTGCCCACTTAACCGTGATAACCCCCGCTTGCGAGCTCAGGGCTAATATATATCCAAGAGTAAGGTCAATCCGTTTACAATTTTTGCAAGGCGTAAGTATCCTGCTGTTTATCGGGATGAAAAATACCATACGTTGCGCAATGTAAATAAATTAAGTTTTCAGTAACAAAAAGACTAGCCCTTTTCCGCGCTTTAAACTTATCCATACATTATAAAGCTAATAAGGAGTCGTGTGGTTAGAACCAGAAATAAACAAACAGTTTCATTTATATGCTAAGTCTCACTAAGGTTGATGGGAATTAAAAAAAGGTGTATTCAACGAGCGAGAATTGTAGTTTTAAAACTTCTTACTTGCAAACTGCTTAAGCGAGTGGGTATGTGCTATGCTAAATTCATTTAAAGGAATGGTAGATGTTACAAAGCAGTTTTGTAAACTGAGCAATAAAATTGTAAAATACACGTGTTAATTTAAATGTAAATATATTAAGTACATGAATATTTCATTAAAATCAGAAAGCTTTTTTCAAAACTTAATTCTTAATGAATTTTTTTTTTAATTTTTAAAAAGCATTTCCTAAATAGTTTTTGATGATTCATGAAAACTATATGGGATTATGTGATTATACTATCAATAATTCATCAATAAATTTTAAACCTTCATCATAAACATCAAATTGAAAACTACAGTACAAAATGAGTGAGCGTTTGATAATTATACTTACAAATGATCTCGAATTATTTTGTTTATAACTTACAAAGCTTCAGTTTTCAATTAAGTTTCTAATTTAAAAAGACTTAATATTTTATTAAATCAGAAAGACTTTTCAAAACTTAATTCTTAATGAATTATTTATTTTATTAAAATGCATTTCCTAAATAGTTTTTGGGAATTCCTGAAAATTATATGCGATTATGGGATTACAGTATCTATAATTCATTAATAAACTTTCATTATAAACATCAAAATGAAATCTACACTACAAAATGAATGATCTTTTAACCCCTTGAAGATTGTAATTACAAATTCCTTGGTATTTAATGCAATTAGGTTATAAATTTTATCTATGAGCCTTATAGATTTAAAATAAATGAAAAAAATATGTTACATTCTATGGGGGGAAGGGAGGCGATATTTAGACAGCGTGATTTAACTGCGAAACGATTCCCTTGTACAACAGCAAAATATTTCTTCCTTAAAACTTTGATTACATTAGGAGATCAATAAATAATTGCACTTAAAATAATGTAATTAATAAATAGCTAAACAATTTTTACGTAATGTTTTAAGCAAGTATTTTCATATGAGATAATGAAGAAACTCGAACTCTTGATTCTTCCATGTAAAGAAAATTCAATAAAGTATATTTCAAAGAGAAATAAATTAATTGTAGTGATATCACCTATTCATATTTTAAAGTGTCAAAAACAAAGAAAAAATTAATGTGTTTAAAAGAGAGAAATAGTATTAACAGGTGGTTTCACTACGAAACCACGGTCTTTAAAAGGATTAATAATTTTACTTACAAAAGACGGCGAATTACTCTGTTTATAATTTATAAAGCTTCTTTAAGAGATTACAAAGTATTTTCATAAATTATTCAATTTAAAATTGTGATGTTTCATACTCACATAATTTGCTTTATAAATATATTGCACACATTAATTATTAGAATGAAATCGTATTTTTTAAAATTTAGTATTTCATTATAGTCTTTGAGACTTTTTAAAATGCTCCTTCAAATTAATTTTTAGAAGATTCCTACAAATTTTATTTGATCATGCAATTGCAATGACTATAATACTAGAATTTCTATTAAT
Organism: Pardosa pseudoannulata; assembly: GCA_032207245.1. Classification (NCBI taxonomy): domain Eukaryota; kingdom Metazoa; phylum Arthropoda; class Arachnida; order Araneae; family Lycosidae; genus Pardosa; species Pardosa pseudoannulata. The sequence continues at coordinate 140,455,463 of CM063501.1, forward strand.
TTTTCAAAAAACCTTTAAACCTTTACCATAAAAATGAAAATAAAATATGTTGTTAAACGAATGAGCTTTTAGAAATATAACCTACAGTTTATTGGGCAGTTCTTTGTTTATTACGATGTTTGATACACATATAAATTGCGTTATAAATATATTGCGCACATTAAACTTTTTATTAGATGTTTTTATTGTGATGTTTCCTATGGATATAAATTGCGTTATGAATATATTGCATACATTAATCATTATAATTATATCGTATTTTTTTTTATTTAGTATTTCATTATAGTTTTTGCCACTTTTTAAAATACTCCTTCAAAATAATTTTCAGAAAATTCCTACAAATTTTATTTGATCATGCAATTGCAATAACTATAATACTAGATATTTTATTATTAAAAAAAAACTTTAAACCTTTGTCATAAACATGAAAATAAAACATGGTGATAAACCAATCATCTTTTAGAAATTCAACCTACAATTTATTGCGTAATCTTTTGTTTATAATTGACAATTCTTAAGAGGAAGATGGACGTAAGAAAATGTTTTCAGAAATTATTTTAATTTAAACAATAGTGCTTTATACACATGTATATCGTACTGTAGATATATTTCCCACATTAAATATTTCACTACAATAAGAATAGTTTAAAAATTAGATGTTTACTAATATTTAAAATGTTCATGAGCTTTGAAAATTTAAACTACAATTTATTGGAAGTTATTCTGTTTATAAATGATGTTTCATAAATTATTCAATTTAAAATTGTAATGTTTCATACGCATATATATTGCATTATAAATATATTGCACATATTACTCTTTTTATCAGAATGAAATCGTACTTTTTAAAATTTAGTATTTCATTATAGTTTTTGCGACTATTTAAAAGGCTCCTTTAAATTAATTTTTAGAAGATTCCTACAAATTTTATTTGATCATGGAATTGCAATGACTATAATACTAGAATTTCTATTAATTTTTCAAAAAACTTTAAAGCTGTACCATAAAAATGAAAATAAAATATTATGTTAAACGAATAAGCTTTTAGAAATATAACCTACAATTTACTGGGCAAGCCTTTGTTTATTATGATGTTTGATATGCATATGCGTTATAAATATATTGCACACATTATACTTATTGTAAATCATTCTGTTTATAAATGATAAAGCTTCTTTGAGATAGACATTAGAAATTGCTTTCATAAACAATTTAATTTAAAATTTAAAATATTTATACCCGAATTAGTTTATTACGAACATACAAATTTTTATTCAAATAAGGAAAACTTTAAAAGAAATAGCTCTTTTTAAAGATTTTATTTGTTTTTAAAATTTTCTTCTCATCTAAATTTTAACAAATTTCCTGTAAAATACTTTTTAAAATCTCCCAGTATAAATTAAAATAAATCTGATTACTCATTTTAAATTTTGAATTTATTTAGATTATTTAAACTAAGTTTAAATTCGTCATAGTAAAAATTTTTCCCGACAATTTAACTTATGCACATAAAAATTTTATTTCTATATATTAACTTTTTTATTATATATTTTCAATACAATACCTAAAATTGTTCAAAAGATATTTTTCAGTAATATAAAACTAAATCTCGGTGAAATTTCAAAGCATAAAACGAGTATTTAAAATATATTTCAATACTAAATATAAACAGAAATATGTGATTTCTAAAAATATTTATATAAGATTAATTTAGATATACTTCTATTTGTACATTAATTAGCTTCAAGCTCAAAACTTAGAGTCTTAGGAAACATTTTAAAATGCGTACAACCCTTTTAACTTTATACTATTAAGGAAAAATAATTATAAACTTGGAAGCTTCTATTTATGTTTTTTAAATATCTTCCCATTTGTTCAAATTGGAAAATTCTGTATACACTTATTGCTTTATTTAAATTTAAATAGTTTCGAAACTTAAAATTAAACAACTTTGATTTGCATTTTTAAATGAAACTAATTGTATTTGATATAGAATATATTTTAAAAGTTCTAAAAAATAATCACATAATGTGTGGAGGAAGATGTTTCATTTTAATATATTTAAGAATATATTTATTAATCTTATAAATTTCTCAGCAACTAATTTTTGTAATTGACGAAGAAGTCAATATCATGCAATGTTTTTTATTAAACACAAATTTTAGATATATTAAATTTTAGATTAAACAAGTACTTACGCCTATTCCATTTGCATCATTGAACTTGAGTTATTAGACTACTGAATTATCGTTGGATATACTTATTTGCACACTAATATACAAATTTCAATTTTCTTTCTTAACGTCTTTGATAAATTGTATTATTAACTATGATTAAGGAATCATCACTAATGGAGATTTTAGAAAACTTATTAAATTTTAGATTATACATGTATTTACGCATATCACATCTGAATGATTTTGCTTGAGGTATTAGACTACTGAATTATCGTTGGGTATTCTCATTTGCACACGAATATACAAACTTCAGTTTGCTGTCTTAACGTTTTTAATAGACTTTCATATTAACTACGATTAAGAAATCATCCCTAATGGAGATTTTAGAAATCTTATTAAATTTTAGATTATACAAGTATTTACGTCTATCACATTTGCATGATTTATCTTGAGTCATTAGACTAGTAAATTATCCTTGGATATTCTCATTTGCACACAAATATACAAACTTATTGTCTTAAGGTTTTTGCTAGTCATATTAACTATAATATGGAAATCATCACTAATGGAGATTTTAGAAATTTATTAAATTCTAGATTATATAAGTATTTGCGCCTATCACATTTGAATGATTTAGCTTGAGTTATTAGACTACTAAATTATCATTGGATATTCTTATTTGCACACAAATATACAAACTTCAGTTTTCTATTTTAACGTCTTTGATAGACTTTCATATTAACTATGATTGAAATCATCACTAACGGAGATACCTCCTAACAGTCATTAAAACTTAACTTAAAATTAAGTTATCCAATATGTTACCTCGTTACTATATCAAGTCATTTTAAAATTATGTTTTGAAATATGAGAGTATGTATAAAATGAAAAGATAAAAGTATTCCAATCTAATTCCATCTTGTCTATCCGGGATCAGATTTCGATGCTTCTTCAGTTTTCTGATGTATTTGAAAGCTATTTATGCAAAATGCTTCATAGAAGAATTGATAAATATACTTAGTGAATTTAATTACTCTATTTAAGTCTTAGGATAAATTAAGGAATATTTTAAAATATGAAACCTGTCTATGGAAAGTCTTTTGAAATTTGATATTCTGTCATTCCCAGACTCTTGTAAGAAACGGAAAATCTGTCAAAAGACAACTAGATAATGTTGACATACTTTTAGAAATATAAAGTATCTTTCCTTTCTCGATGATAGGGAATAAATGGACTAGATTTATGTTATTTGGATAAATTTGAAATATCTGAAACTTGCAAATATGTGGATTTCAAGTACACAAGCAAGACGTAGTCTTTTATCGACAAGTCATAGATTTCGTATCTTTATTTTACAAAGAAAATATGAAAATGTGATAATATTGGGCGTTAGTTTACTACTGAGTAAAATGGTAATGATGCAAATTTATGTACTCAATATGTATACACAAATTATATTATATTTATAAATATTTCAGTATCATACAAAATTAGGAAAAGTGCTACATTTTTCTCACGTACTTTATATCTTATATATTTTACTGGCTATATGAATGACAAGGCTTTAATGGATTTCTAAATGATTTATGTTGTTATACAGATTTTTAAAAAATAAAACAATTATTCGTTTTTTTTTTGTTATTGTTAAAACAAAACACTGATATAATTGCAGTAAACCTCATTTTCAAAGATATATATTACCTTTATATTCCAAACTTTATTTTATTAATTGGTTGTATAATTTTATAATCGGAAAGTATTATTGCAAAATCTTTATTTTAGATGCAGAAAAATATACAATTTATAACATACACACACACACACACACACACACACACACACACACATATATATATATATATATATATATATATATATATATATATATATATATATATATATATATATATATATATATATATATATATATATATATATAACATATATATATATATATATATACATATATATATATATATATATACATATACATATATATATATATATTATATATATATATATATATATATATATATATATATATATATATATATATATATATATATATATATATATATATATATATATATATATATATATATATATATATATAATATCTAGTATTAATGTTTTAAAATTTAACTACGCTCAATTTCAATTTAACTTTTAGAAGAAAAAAATAGATTTATCATTTAACTTTAGAAATTTTAGAAATAATATCTTAAATCATTTCATAAAAGAAAAATAATACTCACCTTTTTCACCTAATTGTAAGCTATCAAAATAAATTTAAAAATTAAAATTAGTATAACTATGTATAAAGTAATAACTATTTACTGCTTATACAATACATAATTACTCTCAGATTCTCTTATTTTAAGCAAAAAAGATTCAGATGATATTTTTCAGTAATATAGAATAAAAAAGAATTTATTTTATATTCAGCTAAATTATTGTGTACTAAACTATCAATGAGAAATTAAATAATAAATAAAGAAATGAAATAAAGTCATAAAATACTTATTTTATACTTGAAAATCTTTGTACATTTAAAAAATAAAATAAATCTACGATATCCGAAAAAATGGATTTCTTTGTATGGCATAGAGTAATGTATTTAGGTAATTTAAAATGAACAGTGCTTATCTATATTCCTTAAAACTAAGTAAGCTAAATTTGGGCATTGCTGTAAAAGAGAAAGGAAAAAGTTTTATCCTTTATAATTATACATTTGTATATGAAAGTATATATGAATGAACATATATCAGTATATGTGTATGTGTGTGTGAGTATTAAAACTTTGTAAATATTTTACTTTAAATGTTTTCCTAGTATAGTATTTGTATACCTGTTATAGTATCGTATACTTGTTACAGTATGGTATCAATATATACTAATCTAAATTTGCAAATTTAAACATGTCACAGAATAAAAGATAACATTAAAATTGTTCTACATTATTCGTGAATTTAGATCATTAGTTTGGTAAAACATGATTAATTTCACCCCCTTAAAACCAACCTGTATTTTTAAAAGAAAGAAAACAAGTCACCCGCTTTATTAATTTGGATTCAGGCTATGTGTAAATTTCAACCTTTTCGACGCAATAAATTATAGCAAAATCATCTCTATTTGACCTTGATCTACAAAATTTTTCCAAAACACAGATTAGCTCCTGGTCGATGTACCCCATCCCCTTGTCGATATAAAGGTCAATCACGATTCCAATCTTGGTTTAATTAGTGAGGGAACATTTTGAAGAAGCCGTGTTTATTAATTAAGACCAAAATTTGGTGCCTCCGGGAGCAAATTGTTAATTGCTTCTGGACTTTTCTGACTGAATATCGATGAATAATGACCTTAGATAATCCGATGAAGTTAATCGATTTTTGATGGTTCTAGTTGATTGTTCCTGCGCTGGCAGGACATCTATCAGTAATTGGCTTTTAATAAGCTTTGTCTTCATGAAGTGCCATCTTTTTTAGGTAGTTTTATAATGATCAAAATTAGTATTAATAAAAATCTGTTAACTGATAGGAGACAATTTTTGACGTGATATCTTAATCACATAACAATTAATTTTTATTATTAAATACATATATAAAGAATGATACAACAATGGTTTGTAAAATTTTACAACAGTGTTCGGGTTAAAATTAGGATAGTACCTATCATTTTCTTAAATATCCATTTTAATATTTTGAAAGTGATTTTTTTGTTAAACTTTAGGTATGTTTTATTCTATAAGAGTAAAATAAATGTATGCAGCCTACATGAGAAAAATACCAGATAATCGTTTTATAAATTAATTAATAAAATATTTTATTTTTTTATTTGCCCATATTTATATTTTAAAGAAGAGTTTTGTTAAATTTATAACAAATTGAGAGATATTCCGTCATTTTGTTATGCTAAAAAATTATGTTTTTTTTCTGATTTTAATAAAATTCATATTATACTGATAACACTAATAATACAAAATTTTGAGATTGGAATTTTTATAGGTTTATTAAAAGTTATTTTTTGTTTTTTATTGATCTTTCATGTTTACATTCGAAAAATAAATATAATTTATAACAATTTTCATCATTGAACATATCATGATTTTGCTGAATTTAAAATAATATATTCTGCATTAAAAGACAATACTGTATTATCAATTACAATGTAGAATAAAATAATTGTTACTACTTATAATCAAAGTTTCTAGTCATAAAAAATTGTTAACTGATAACAGACAATTTGAGGTATGTTATCATAAGCACATAACAATTAATATTTATATCTAAATCAATGTGAAAAAATGATGCTATAATGTTTCCTAAATTTGGATGAAATTGCCCGAGATAAATTTAACTTAATAACTTACGTTTCATTTTAATTATTTACATTAATATTTTGAACGTGAATATTTTAAAACTGTATAAAGTCTCTATACTTTATTTGAATTACATTAATGTATTCTGCTGAAATTAGAAAAATACCAAATTAACGATTTTATATATTTATAAAAAATTCCTTTAAATTCATTTTAATCATTCATATTTTTATTTTAAATATGAACTTTATTAAATTTAAAACAAACTTAGAGAGATTTTTCCATTATGTTGAATTAAAAATAATAATTTTGTGTTAGGAAAGAAGGATATATAAATAAGTTTGAGCATTGAAATATTTCAATGAATATATATATATATATATATATATATATATATATAGTATCATAATATTAATGTTCATAATCAAATTTAGTAGTCATAAAATTCTTTTAATTATTACAAGGCATTTTTGACAAGATACCATATTCACACAAAAATTAATACTTTTTTCCTATTATTATTTTTAAAAAATAACGGTAGAAGTATTCCAAAATTCGTATAAAACTATCTCGGTTAATATTAATTATAATCTTGCATGTTGTTTTAAATCCTAGTAATATTAAAAAGTGAATTTTTGTTAATTTCTTAAGGTTTGTTTATTTATTTGTACTAAAATAAATGTATGCGTTTTTTAATGAAAAAATACTAGACAAAAAGCTTTTAAATAATTAAAATTATAATGCACTTTTATTAAGAAATGCATATTTATTAAGAAATACATATTTGCATAGAAAAAAATATATGTACATTTTATTTAAATATACATATTTGTTAAATATACATATTTAACAAATATATAAGAAATACTTGAAATTTTTTTAATCATATTTATATTTTAAACATAAATATTGTTAGGCTTAGTGATTTAGTGAGATTTCTCCATTTTGTTAAGCTGGGTTATTCTTTTCTGCCTTAAAAAATAGAGCGTTAATAATTATTTATGCATTTTTAAATAAATAATAATAAGATAAATTTAATACTAATGAAACAAATAATAGCAAAACTCCAGATTAGCGTTTTTACATAATAATTCCTTTTTTTCATTTATGTTTTAATATTTAGATTTTAAACATGAAATTTATTAAGCTTATAGAAAACATATACAGATTTTCCTTTGTGTTTAATTAAAAATTATTTATTCTTAATTAGGAAAAAAATACCGGGCGATAAATTATATCTTTTTAAAAAATTAATAATAATAAAGTAAATTATACGAATAATTAAAATATACGGTCATAAAAATCTGTTGGTTGTAGGAAATATCGTTGCCAAGTTTTTACAATAATTTTACAATTAGTTTTTACCTTTGTTTTTAAAATTAAAATTCATGTTATGAAAATCCTTAAATTTTAAATTCAGTTATTTGAAACCTCTATAAAAAGTGTGTAATAAAATTTAAGATATTCTATTGCTTTCTCTTTTAATTATTGAAATTAATGTCTCATATGTGAATTTTTGAACTGTAAGAACGTTCATTTTACTAACCTGTGAGCTGCATACATGGGAAAAAACCAGTTAAATGATTTATATATATTACTAAGTCTTTGGTATTTTCTTTTAATTGTTCATATTTATATTTTAAGTAGGAATTCTATTAAAATCTTCATTCTCCACTTTTTCCACTAAAATAAATGTAATTTGCATATAGAAAAATAATTCGTTTGAACAAGTATCTTGGTACTATCAAAAGAATAGAAATAAAATTAATGATAATGACAAAAATATAATTAATAAAAATTATATTAAATGATGAGAAACGATTTGCGATTTAATCACGTTGCTATTACTTTTACACTTAATTAAATTTTAAGATAAATGGTGGAATATGATTCATAAACTTTAAATTTAGTAAAATTTAAAAAAAATACTTTTCGGAATAAAATTAATATAGTCCTTTATGCATTCTTTTAACTTTCAAATTAATACATAATTATTTTAATACTTTTAAAGAGTTTCAGTACTAATTTTAAATTTAGTAAACTTTTATAAAAATTTTCCGGAATAAAATTGATATAGTCCTTTAAGCATTTTTTTAACTTTCAAATTAATACCTAAATTTTTTAATACGTTTAACGATTTTCAGAATTACAGTGAAACAAATGTTACGCGTGAAAAAAATTTCCATATTGATATTTTCATATACTTTATAACAATTCCTACAAGTCGGCATTTATTTGTTGAAACTAATATTTTAAAAGGGAAATATAGAGAGGTTTCTTCATTTTGCCACACTAAAAAAACGTAAACTACACAGAGTAAAAAATACTATGTAAATTAATACCTAAGTTCTCATTATTGGAATAATTCTTACAGCAAATATTATCTCAATTTTTAAAGTGTAGAAAATTGGAAAATAATGAAACATAATTAGTTTTGTATTATTTCGTTAACATTTCTTTTCGTAACATTTCGTTTCGAATTCTCAAGACAGCAAGCATTTTATATTGATCAAACAACAGAATTTTTTTAAGTACAATTTCGGAAAATCTTCATGGTAACTCATTAGTGGAATTAACTTACAACATAAACTAATTTATGCTGCTTTAAAAATGTTTTTTCAAATTAGAATAATTTTTGTATTTAATTACAAAGTCAGACTTTTTTCGAAAATTGTAAAAATGTTTATATACTAAAATTCTTCAAAATCTTAAACTCGTAACATTCTTTCATTTTTAACAAGCATGCTTGAACGCCTTAGAAAGCAAGCAAGAATTTTATATAGAAATTTATAAATGCAGTTCTTAAAATATTAACATTTCTTTCACAGTAATACTTCTTTTGAGATATAAAAATGAAAAGTTTTTTTTAATTGTATGTATTCCAGTATTTTGTTTTCACTTCTATAGTAATAGTAAATTAATTACTGTAATAATTACTCAAATCAAATAGAACAAATCTAGTCAAATAAAAAATAAGACAAAAAATGTACTGATATAATGTATAGATAAATATTAAAAAGAAAAATAAATAAGGCAAATAATTGAAAATTCTGTTTTAGAAAAAAACATCAGTATTCATAATGGTAAATCGGCTAATATTCATTAAAAATACAAGTAAAACTCACTAATATATGCAAATTGTATTCAAAATAAAAATATTAATGTTCATCGTAATTGAATATAATTAAATGGAAATGTGTAATTAATTATTAAAACAAAGAATGTAATTTTTAAATAAAAGTTAGAATGTATAAATTTGTATAGATTTCTATTAGATGCAATTTTCTTTAAAATTTAAAATATTATTTTTACAGTAAATATTTTTTGAATATTGAAAATGTTTTTTTATTTTATGTATTATTGTCTATTATAGTAAATTAATTACTGTAATAATTACTCAAATCAAATAGAACAAATCTAGTCAAATAAAAAATAAGACAAAAAATGTACTGATATAATGTATAGATAAACATTAAAAAGAGAAATAAATAAGGCAAATAATTGAAAAGTCTGTTTTAAGAAAAAAAAACATCAAGCTACTTCATAATGGTAAATCGGCTTAATTTCAATCAAATTTAAAAATACAAGCACACACACACACGTACTCATATATGCATGAATAGTATTCAAAATAAAATATTAATGAATTCAAAGGCGTAATTGAAATATAATTAAATGGAAATGTGTAATTAATTATTAAAACAAATTATATAATTTTTAAATAAAAAGTTAGAATGTATAAATTTGTATAGAGTTCTAATCATAGATAGCAATTTCTTTAAAATTTAAAATATTATTTTAAGGATAAATATTTATGTTGAAAGGTAATTGGAAAATGTTATGTCAGTTATCTTATGTATTATATTGATCTATATATAGTATATAATTAACGCTGAGCCAAACATATTCATTAAATTATAGAAATTAATCTTTATGTGTTGGTAGTAATACCATGAATGTTTATTCAGGTAGTAATTATTATGTATAAATAGAAATATATTGTATTGTGTTTAAATACCCAGAGTGATTTTTCGGGTCACAAACTGCAAGTACTGCCAAGATAAATGGATTATTGCCGAGATCATTAACTAATTATTTTATTTTCTCCCTTGGATCACATAAATTCTTTTCTTTCCATTTCATGTGAGATGAATTTTACAATACAAATATATGTTTAGTAACTATATTTAAGAAATATCATAATTTTTAAAAAGAAAGATTGTAATTTATTGGATCTTTATAATTCTTAATTTTCGTCAGATTTCTAAAGTTGTTGGGGAGTTATTACAGATTAGGAAAATCTGCACAAATATCTATGTATAATTAACACTTTATATTTTTCCTTCCCCAAAACGCTGGCTATGTAAATAAAAAAAGTAAAAATGATAAATGAAGGAAGAGAAGTACGATGCTGTATAAATAACCAAAATAATTTTGTTAATTATAAAGTGTGTGGAATTAATACTGTTATACCTCGTTTCTTTCTTAAGGTACTAACACACTGTTACAATAAAAAAAGAAGTACACAGTTGCAAACATAGTTATATATAACACCTACCATTTTACAAAATTTTTTTACATCCGTACAACACCAAATATTTTTGGGCGTTTAATTTCTCTACCATGTGGCATATGATTTCATAATTTTGGAAACATTTAAATTAGAAAGCTTAGAAATAGAAGCACTAATATCAGCAAGTCTACCTCTTCCAACATCTTTATAAAACGGTTCGTTTTATAACGCTTTTAAGTGAACTTTGCTTTACAAGGTTTTATTATTTTCACTCCCGAGCAGGTGCGAATCCTACCGACTACACCATGTTATATATAGTATCTTTATTAACGTACTAACATAGTTACAATTACAATAAAATTAGAAGTACACAGTTACAAACACAGTTATATACAACACCTACACTTTTACAAAAGTTTCTTATATCGATGCAATACCAAATCGTTTTGGGCCTGTAATTCCTCTACCATATCATGTGACATATGGTTTCACAATTTTCAGAACATTTCAATTAGAAACATTAGGAATAGAAGCACTAATATCAGCAAGTCTACCAATTCCAACATCTTTAAAAAACGGTTCGTTTTTTAAAGGTTTTAAGTAAACGCTGTTCCTTTTCACGGTTTTATAATTTTCATTCCCGCGTAGGTTTGAATCCTACCGACTACATCATGGTATATCAAGTATCTTTATTAATGTACTAACACACAGTTACAGTTACAATAAAAATAAAAGTACACAGTTACAAACACAGTTATATACAACACCTACACTTTTACAAAAGTTTCTTATATCGATGCAATACCAAATCGTTTTGGGCATGTAATTCCTATACTATATTGTGTGACATATCGTTTCACAATTTTCGGAACATTCAAATTAGAAAGCTTAGGAATAGAATCACTAACATCAGCAAATCTACCACTTGCAACATCTTTATAAAACGGTTCGTTTTTTGACTGTTTTATGCGAAGTCTGTTCCCTTTCAAGGTTTTATGATTTTCATTCCCCCGCATATTCGAATCCTGCAGACTACACTATGTTATATCTGGTATCTTTATTAACGTACTAACACACAGTTACAGTTAAAATAAAAATAGAAGTACACAGTTACAAACACAGTTATATACAACTACACTTTTACAAAAGTTTTTTATATCGATGCAATACCAAACCTTTTGGGGAGTTTAATTCCTATACTATATTGTGTGACATATCGTTTCACAATTTTCGGAACATTCAAATTAGAAAGCTTAGGAATAGAAACGCTAACATCAGCAAGTCTACCACTTCCAACATCTTTAAAAAACGGTTCGTTTTTTAACGGTTTTAAATGAACTCTGTTCCTTTTCAAGGTTTTATTATTATCATTCTCGCACAGTTTCGAATCCTACCGACTACACCATGTTATATCTCGTATCTTTATTAACGTACTAACACACAGTTGCAGTTGCAATAAAAATAGAAGTACACAGTTATATACAACACCTACCTACATGCTACACCAAATCTTTATGAGCATTTATTTCCTCTACCATATCATGTGACATATGATTTCACGATTTTCGAGACATTTAAATTAGAAAGCTTAAGAATAGAACCCCTAACATCAGCAAATCTACCACTTCCAACATCTTAAAAAAACGGTTCGTTTTTTAACATTTTTAAGTGAAATCTGTTCCTTTTCAAGGTTTTCTTATTTTCATTCCCACGCAGGTTCGAATCCTACCGACTACACCATGTTATATCTGGTATCTTTATCAACAAACTAACACACAGTTACGGTTACAATAAAAATAGAAGTACACAGTTACGAATACAGTTATATACAACAACTACCAAGACAAAAAGGATTTTATTGCTTTACAATTCATTCATTTTTATCTACTTGATCTTACTGTTTCATATCAAATGAGTACTATTCTTTCAGTACAAAAATATATATTTATTAATAATACTTAATATAAACTGTAATTTTACAAAAGCCTTTTTTATAATTTATATAAATTTAGTAGAGTGTAAGTTTTATTAGTTAATAATTCCTGTAGTTAACGGAATACAATTTCCCAGTAGAAGATTAATCAAATTATTTTCTGGAAATATATAACAACCTCAAAACAAGGTTTTTATGATTGTGATTAATTCATTTCAAATTTTCATCATTCTGACTTCTATGATATACATAAGTTCTCCTTTTAAAAACTATTATATTGTTACTATATATTATTAATTTTACCTATAAACAACAACATCATGTTTATTATTATGTGTACTATCCCCATAGGTAGTTGACAGCAATTAAAAAAATAAATATTCATGAAATAAGAGTAATTTCACTACGGTTACTAATTACGTTTCAAGTAATGCATTTTATTACAATCAGGTATGTTTCCGCATAAGAATATTAGCTTGAAACATGGAGATACCATCAAAGAATAAAAAATTAACCTTACTTGATTGATAACAAAATTTGCGGTCATACATGTTACGGAAAATTAATTTGATTAGTAAATAATTAATTTTAATTATTTTTGCTCTTAATTGACACTTGTATTGACACAAGAAGTATGCGGTCATAGGAACGCCAGGATCCGGAGTTGAACTGAGATCGTCAATTATTAACTGCCGATTAACATCTGCATAAATTATTAGACATAATGCTAATTTTAATAACGAAAAAGGTGTAAAAATATATAGACCAAAATTATATCGTATTTCAATTTTAGACACTAATATAAATCAGTTCTGTGTTCTTATTTTTCTTTAATGTGTTGTACTTTTTTTCCAGACGGTTGCTGCAGATAGCGTTTCAAGTTCAATGTATTATTCATTAAAATCCGCCTATCACCCAAATACGTTAATATTTACAGGTCATCGTTTGTTAAAAAAGTGATTAACCAACCTATATTTGATGTTTTATACCAAACCAGAACACATAATAGGTGTATAATAGACATTTAACACCCTTAAGGCAACAGCAGATTTTAAAAACTAATTTATTTTCTTTTTAGACAGAAAATAAATTGTGTATTAGTATATTATTAGAAACCCTTTTATGTATAAAAGTAGTTCTGTTAACACATTGTGTGCGGGTACATTTCGCAGAGGAGAGGTACCGAGAGCTGGTGTTTTGCGTTTAAATTTAGTTATTCAGTTAAATCTCAATAGATCGAAAATTATTTAATTTTTTAACCAACTTTTAGTACATTATATTAAAATATATAAAACAATGTATAAATAGACAAATAAACGAATATATATACGTATATGAATACAAATATATATATATATATATATTATATATATGTGTATATATATATATATATATGTGTGTGTGTGTATATATATATATATATATATATATATATATATATATATATATATATATGTATATATATATATATATATATATATATATATATATATATATATATATATATATATATATATATATATATATATATATATATATATATATATATATATATATATATATATATATATATATATATATATATATATATATATATATATATATATATATATATATATATATAATATCATTTTCGCAAGGATAAATAAAAAATTAATTTTAAATCGATTGATTTTATTAATCAACCTTCCCGTTTTGTGGTTCTGCATCGACTGATGTAAAAAGTAGTTTTTATTTCTCTAAATGTTTACAGAATCTATGTTGTAGACAAGAACATTCGGCTTCGTTTTCATGTATATACCGTTATTTTTGTACCCACAACCAAACCATGTTATTACACTCACCC
>CM063501.1:140475249-140480249 GCA_032207245.1 Pardosa pseudoannulata
AAAACGTGCAATCATTGACTAATAAATATGTAATTTCGTCATTGATCAAGATCGACTAATGTAGTAATAGTGAAAATACTAGCCATTCATGGATATAGGAGTAATGGTAGCTCAGTTTCTAAAGGGGTCAATTTCATAATGATTATTAGTTGAACTCTCTAGTCTTTCAAAGACAAACTATTTTCAATAATGGTGGTTGGAAAGTGAAAATAGTTTTGTGATCTCAATATCCTCCATGTTTAAACGATATCTCTGACATTAGCAGTCAAAATATTGGAGTCTTTTGCTTAGTTCCTCATTCCAAATAACCATAATCAAGCAGGGTAATACTGCTCAAGACAGTAGCATTATGTATGCAATGTGTTCGCCAATGGCTGTAAGAAATTAGTAACAGCTTTGCAGCTGTGTTTGTAAAATGATATTTGTTTGTATTTCCATCTGCATTGGAATAAAACTTTCATGGCTCAAAAGCTAATGGAATGGTTAAGAACAAATCTTTAATAATAATACCTAATCTTTCAACCTCTAATTACTACTCACAGACATTTAACTACATACAAGACATGTTTTTAAATTAAAAATTTTAAATGTACTATTCGATCAATTTTACAGTTACATGAAATCAAGTACTGAAAATGAAATCTACATTTTATTACAATTTCATCTATATCAAAGAGCTTATCATATCGTGGAACTAGCTTTACAGTTCCATCCTAAACAAATATCTACCAATTACCTGCAAACTTGTTAAACGTTTCGCCTTGTGCTACCTCCAATCAACATTTTTGGATTATATTGTGAGGCAAACGTACTATAATTTTAGAGCTGGACAACATTTTAAAAAGGATAATAATAGAGTAAGATACCCTATCATACTTTTTATCACCTTTCTTCACCTAGTCTTTACATAAATTTCTCTGTTTCCACAAGTTCTATTACTTTTGATAGAAGTGTAAAGAAGGCTTTAACGTGTACCTACCCCCAATGACTGTAAGTAGTCAATAATGTTCAGATTCACTAATTACAGATGGTAGCCCAGAGGTGAAAATTATTTTATCTCTTGTCAAGGCAATAACAATTGTGTGATTCTAAATTTTTCATTGAAATTATAACATTACATTGGTAATTGATATAATAGGGAAAACCTGCTCACGCAAAATGATCCTATAATGTTAATGAAGAAATAGTTAGATTCTGGAAAAATAGTTAGATTCTGAAGAATATGATTGCTAATACCAAAACCAAACCATCGTTATGTTTCAATCTGCCAAATATGAAGCAATATGAAGATGAGATCATGTAATTGAATTATGATAACGATACCTTGCATATATTTAATGTGTGAATAAAGAAATAATTTTATCTATCATATATATATATTTAGAAGCTGACACAAAGGAGCATATACGTGTAATATTATAATCCAATTCTATCGTGCCAAGTATAACCTACATATATCCTACATATTATAATCTAATTTTAAAATATGAGAAATCCTTCTGTGAAACTGAGACAGGCATATATTTAGAATATAAATTATTAATTTCGTCTCTCTATATCGCTGTAAATTCATACATATTCTTTAAGGTTTCTTGATTATATTATCATTAAACTCATAAATATATATACATAAAATTTGAATTTTGCTAATGGTTTTGGTTAGTAATAGTTTACAGATAACTTAAATGACCTTTGGAAATTCAAATTCAGAATAATATATGAGGAAATTCATGCGACGAACTGAAAAAAGGAAGCATTGAATTTTATCAAGAGAAATCAGACTTGGGACACAGTTTTCACGTCTGGAATATAAAACAGTGTTGTGTAATTTATTATTGTGAATTCATCTGGAAGATATGTCATGATGGACATACATTAACGTAACATCTAAAAGAAAATGTCTTAGGAAGTAAAACCCATATATAGTAAATTTAATTCTTTATTACGTTTCTCTTATGCATGTACAAAATTATAACCATAGAAAGACACAATTTAAAGTGGACATCCTGTCAACATTTAGGACGCCATAAAGATATCAAACAATCATTGTGGTCGTGCCCATTTCATCTTGTGTTTTATAACGGGCAAGTTAAGACAGTGCAATAAAGATACGGACTTATGGAAACAGTACTATCAAAAGCCTGTTGCATATTATGCAATCAGGTAATATATATATATATATATATATATATATATATATATATATATATATATATATATATATATATATATATATATATATATATATATATATATATATATATATATATATATATATATATATATATATATATATATATATATATATATATATACATATATATATATGTATATATATATATATAAATATATATTTATATATATATATATATAAATATACATATATATATATATATATATATATATATATATATATATATATACATATATATATATGTATATATATATATATATATATATATATATATATATATATATATATATATATATATATATATATATATATATATATATATATATATATATATATATATATATATATATATATATATATGTATATACATATATATATATGTATATACATATATATATATATATATATATATATATATATATATATATATATATATATATATATATATATATATATATATATATATATATATATATATATATATATATATATATATATGTATGTATATATATATATATATATATAATATATATATATAAATATATATATATATATATATATATATATATATATATATATATATATATATATATATATATATATATATATATATATATATATATATATATATATATATATATATATATATGTATATATATATGTATATATATATATATATATATATATATATGTATATATATATATATATATATATATATATATATATATATATATATGTGTGTGTGTGTGTGTGTGTGTGTGTGTGTGTGTGTGCGTGTGTGTAATACATGAAAATTATTACACTTAAAATATGTTTTAAAAATTCTCCTTTTTTTCCCTTCTCTTTCCTTCATGTTTACTTGCACAGCTGTCTAATATTTTATTTAAAATTTGATTTTCTTATTACATTTCCAAAAGCTAACTCTGAAATAAATGCTAATTTCCTGTACACTCTCCATATTTTCCAGCTGGCTCAGGCTAATGGCTTACTTTTTTCAATCATCTTAGTTCCTGTCTGATTTCTAGTAACGGTGACTAAGCTGCCCGTTTGTAAGCTTCCGGAATGTTCTCCGTGTCTCTGTGGGTTTCATGTACCATTCCACACTTTGCTTTCGACATAGAAAGACATGTTCAATTTCTTAGATCTTAAATAAAAATTATGTTACACTGCGGACTCATCATTCTTTTAATGTTCAGGATTTTCAGTGCTCATTAAGCCTGGACAAGTAAAAATAATAGGGACTGAATTTCACTTGCAACCGGTGGATTAAGATTCGACATATTACACACACACATATGCATATATATAAATATATGGAACAACACAAAGATTACACTAGGTTGTAACACAATAGAGTGTTCAATTGGAATAACCTATAATCAAATTATCTGGTCAGAGTTGTAAACTCGCCGAGCGGTCTGCGACGTTTCTATTTCCGACTGTAAGTCATTCGGGTATGACTTCGCATGGGTCTCGTATAGGGAGCAGGTATGGGCACGAAATAATCAGCCGTAGAGGATTAAACTTAACAACGTTGAAATATTGTAACAAAAAAACATTTAAAGAAAAATATATGTAAAGTCGTCCAGAGAGGAGATCACTCTCGGCAACCTGCTCATCTCAAAGTTCAGCCGGAAGTCCCCTCCCGTTTTTCCTTTTTCAAACAGGAAACCTCGGTTTTAGGGGAGATCGACACACTCCCCCCAGTTGACCTTCGTCCTTGGAGTAGCCGAGGCGGTCACACAAGGAACAATTTCTTTTTTCTATCGTTGCGTTGACAAAACGGCAGATTTGACACTTCTAATCGTCCGTGCGTCAAAAGGACCATTACTGCCATTTTCCAATTGTTCGGCGTTTTGAAATGTTCGGCGCCTTACAATGAACCGAAAGAATAAAAGTTCGCCCGACCACCGGCAGAGACGGACGCGACTATTACAAGAGTAAATACAGTAAACACAGAAGCATAAAAATAATAAATAAGAAAAACAGAAAAGGTATCTCGATAACAATGTTAATATTATTTAAACAACATTATTCATTGCTATTATATCAATACTAGGTGCTTGTGTAAATAGAAGAAAATGAGCTCATTACTCCTTAAAATCTTAATGAGGAGTCTCCTTATGAACTGAGTTTGAATATTTCATATCGTATTCAGTACAACTACATATGATCTGTGAAATTTTGTTCCGCATTTTATTGCCTTTTATTTAACTTTTTGGTAATTTTGAATATGAAGTTTGTAGTTACATTTCCTAATTTCTCTATCACTTCCTCGTTTCCAACTTTTTCTTTAAAAATAACCTTTTTTAAATTAAATTGTATGTATATATAAAATATGTCATTGATATAACTTCAATTAAAAATAACTAATTATGACTAACAAAGAAAACAAAAAGAAATTGTATATTCCTCTGTATTTTCTAGCAACTTGTATTGACTATAATTCGACCAATACACAACTAATAGAATTTTTAAAATGGACGTTTCCTTGTTAGGTTAAATGAAAATAACAGCAATATTTATGTATAATAATATTTTACTTAACTATGAATTTTAATCAAGTTAATTTTGCTTTCTTTAGGTCATCTAAGCATCCAGTAGTATTCCAAATTCTCTTCAACTCAGCGCACCTCTACTGCTGCCACCCGATATTGGCGCCGGCGGCGCGACTGGCGCGGGCCGGGTACTTCGACGGGTTTAGCGCGGAGCGGGGTGGCCCAATACTTGCGATCTGCCCACCGCCGCCGGGGTAAGCCTGGAGGGCCTCATGACTAAACGGGCCCGGTTGGCGCATGATTGTCT
>CM063501.1:140485249-140512749 GCA_032207245.1 Pardosa pseudoannulata
CGTTTTTTTTTATCCAGACTAAAATATTACATAAATTACTAGCAAACGAGTTAAATAAATCTTATGATATGTTAAAGAAAGTAGGCTGTTAACCAATGTTTAAAATCACTTAACCCATGGCGAACCTGTGTGGAAATCGAACAGTCCAATAAACAGTTGTATTGTATAACTACGCCATCTTGATACTGTACATATATGGAATAATGACATTTTTCCCTCTTCTGCCAACTCAGTTTTACGCATTACAAACTGAGAAGTTTGTAATGTGTTTGTATCTATACTATAGGAATGCCTAAAAATCATTAGCCATCCCAACATTACTAGCAAAGGTATTAACTGATAGTTAAAAATACCATAAAAATTCTCATTTAATCCCTCGAGATTATTTAAAAAATTTCTTGAATATATGCATGATTCTCTAACTGTAAATCTTCCACTTCTTAAAAATATATTTCATGCTTTCGTGATTCTACTTAAAGTTAATTGTTATCATTCACTTATTTTCCTTTCATAGTCTGGAGTGGTTTAGAGAACCTAATCAAGAAGGACCGCGTCCGTCATTTTGTTAAACGCCTATCTAATGTGATGGATGACCATACCATTAGAAGAAGTGGTGGCTGTAGAAACAAGAGATTCATTAACATCTTCACGCCAGGTCTAAAATTCGTGTTCTTTGCCACGGGGCGTTAGCATTAACAGTGCTTTGCTTAATCGAGTGGTTTAAAAATTGCTCATAAATCTATATTTAGAATTAACAACATACGTTAAAATAATGCTATTTTTAGAATAAAATAATTAGAATAAATTGTATTTACAATCGACTGCCTTATTAAGCGGCTTTCGTTTAAAAGAATATCCAATAAATTAAAAATAAATAAATAAATGTAAAAAAACTAACACGGTGTGTATTAATGGTATAGCACTGTTTTCAGTTCAAAATTAACATGGCTTAGGAGCATGGTTGGGGAAGATGTTGACTATAATATAGTTCAGAAATAGAGATGATAAATGTTGACAAAAAATTATTAAAGATAAAGGATGAGTGCATCGCAATACGAAGTATTATCCAGCTTTCAGCCGATATAAATGACTGAATTTTACATTCCTTTTACAAAAAGTAAGTAAAACTTATGTTAACAGTTGATACATTTAATACATGATTACTTTAACAATAAAAATTGCATTTCTTTCAATTAAGCTATTTTTTCATTCTTAGATTTAATTAGAATTTTCCTTAATAAGCATACCCCAGTCCCGGTTAAAACGCAGTCTACTAGTATATTCCTAAAAATAAATATACAATTAATTTTAATTTCATAATTTCGAACTATGTAGATTTTTTTGTTACTAATCAAATTTAACGTTTGCCGGTTTATTGATTTGAAGTAGACTTGATGCAGTAAATAGTTATAAGCCGCCGATGGCAAATGTTACAATTCATGGTAAATTAATCCTCGAGTTTAAGTTTGTAAATACAATGGTAAATGTTCCGATTGCATTTTGTTAAACCTTTTTTTTTATTTCCTCCAAATTGTTCAAACATTTTGTTGTAAAAAAACTATAAATCATCAGCCATTTAGCTGAATGAACTCTCAGATTTAAAGTAGAATCCTGATCTATAAATCAAAGAGTTTCTAAATATTCTTGGGTTGCAATCTGCCAGCGAAATGAATGATAGTGTTGTAAGTCTTACTCATGACAACCAAAATCTCTATGTGTTTGCAATGTGCTTTAAAAGAAGACAAAAAATACTTCTCGGATAGACAGGGTACACCTAAATAACTTGACACCACATATCCATACAGAGTAGAAAAAGCAATGATAACGATTATATGGCAGTTGTTACGAGTGGTGCTTTGGGTTAGTTTGCGATCCGAGTAGTTTGGACATATATCAACAATTTGACGCCTTGGTGATACTTTTATCAGTATTATTGGCTCTTAATCCAGGACTTTCTAGATTATTTTATGTTTTCTGAGATTATATATGAACTGTCGGGAAAACATTAAAATAACACATAAATTTCTTAATAATGAAATTGCTCGCTGAATTGGTAGCGTAGGCATCACATGGAATCTTGGATATTCGCTGTAGCCAAATAGATAATAAACGTTTCTAAAATGCCAAAAATACAGTTAGTAACAGCCGACTTATATCTTTGTGATTTCATTTCCACCCTTGCATTGGAATATGATTTCGACTTGTCTAGGTATATTCTACCCATTTTAGAAGTTCACTTCTCTGGTTTTGAATCATCCTGTATAATTATTGGTGAAGTTATATCCTTCATCAATTTCATAGGATGTTAAATAATTGTACATAATTTCCCCCATACAGTGTCAGTGCCTTATGAAACATGCAGATACATTAGAAAATATTTTTATAGCTCTATTTAGAGATGATACAATAGTTTAACATACCATTAATTGCATACAGTTATACGTAATTCGCATAATATATTTAACCACTGTTAGTACAGAAATCTGCACATAACATCAACAACAGAACTGATAGATAGTCAGTGACTGAAGAATATGCATTACATTAGATACATTAGAAAATATTTTTAGGATTCTATTTAAAGGTGAAACAATAGTTTAGCATATGATAATTTGCATACAGTTATACGTAATTCATACAATGGATTTCAACACTGTTAGAACAGAAACTTGTACATAACATCAAAACCAGAACTGGTAGATAGTCAGTGACAGAAGGAATATGCATTACATTAGATACATCAGAAAATATTTTTATCGTTCTATTTAAAATGGATACAACAGTTTAACATATGATAAATTGCCTACAGTTATACGTAATTCGCATAATGAATTTAAACACTGTTAGCACAGAAACCTGAAATCAACACCAGAACTGACAGATAGTCAGTGCCTTAAGGAACATGCATTACATTAGATACATTAGAAAATATTTTTATAGTTCTATTTAAAAGTGATACAATAGTTTAACATACGATAATTTGCATGCAGTTATACGTAATTCACAAAATGGATTTAAACACTGTTAGCACAGAAACCTCAACATAACATCAAAATTAGAACTGTTAGTCAGTGTCTTAAGGAGCATGCATTACATTAGATACATTAGAAAATATTTTTATGGTTCTGCTTAAAGGTGATATGATAGTTTAGCATGTGGTAATTTGTTTACAATTATACGTAATTCGCATAATGGATTTAAATACTGTTAGCACAGAAACCTGCACATAACATCAAACCAAAACTGACAGATAAATTCTTACAACATATATAATTAATGGAATTTAAATTGAACTCATAAAGTACATATTAAATCAAGAATTTGACTTGATAGTCTAACGTGTTTAAATAGAAAAAAAGCATTAAGAGCATTAAGTATCTGTAAGTACATGCACGTGCTGGAACACATATGATGCAGGCAGAAATACTCACATAAATATAAGGAAAAATGCATATTTACGGATCTATAACCAAAAAAGATATTTTCGGATCCGTGTGATGCAAATTTAGTCTTTAAGAAACTACACTGCATGTAACCTGACTTATATGCAATAAATGATTCAGAAGAATATTATGCGGTAGCATAAATAAATAACGACAAACGTTAACCTTCTGTATTTCTCCCAACTTTATCTCGTAAGTAGCTGTCATAAATGCAAGGAAAACAGCTTCTTAAAAATTGGTTTTCTCAAAAGTAGGGAGAAAAAAAAAGTTAAATAAATGTCGAAATCCAAGACGCATTATATTGCATTGGTTTCAGAGTCAAATTCCATTTACTTGAAATCACTTTTAAACCGTAGGCAAAATGAAAACTCAAATTTAAATGGATTCTTGAAATTATCGTGAAAAACACAATATTTTTATATATTTATTCGATCCCTTTCATACGCCCAAAGGTTAAAATTCACTGCATACTTTCGCGATTATATAAGAAAGTTTATTTTTTTTTATTTCTCTGAAAAAATTCGTATAGGCCTCCAATCTCTATTTCGAAAAATCTTTGATAATATATATGCTAATGAAAGTGATATTACTTTTTCTTCCAGAAATGCATATCAGTTCAAAATATATAAACTTGAAAAAGTAACGTCTATTTTACTCTTGAATAAGAAAAAAGAAAAGACAAGTAAACTGAGGTATATTTAAAGTATAAAAATTCAATATAATCTTTTAAACTTCCTGAACATAGTTTCGGGGCGTTAAGCATTCTTTTTTTTCATGGGCTAACCATGATATGGTAAACAAATTTATTTATATAAATTGTTGTGTAAATTCAACATTTTTAAATATTTTTAAAGGTAATAGTTAAGAAATTTTATCTAGGCTCGTTTCTGATGTTTGCATTTAATTTAATATGTATCCGTTTAATTAGTTTATTTATATGCGACATATTTTTAAGCTTAAGCTTGAAGATTTTTAAAGGACGTATGAAGTTAAAATTTAATAAAACAAAGACATAATACAGATAACAGAATATATATTTATTTCGAAAATTTATTGCTGCATTGCATTATATATAAAAGAGTTCTAGCGTTTAATATAGTTATGTTTCATAAATCTTAAAATTTAACTTTGTAGGAAAATATTGGTTGCTTGCAGGATGGCATGGTAAGATGTAATAAAGATGAAATATAAATAAGCTTGGATATTTTAAGGTGCTTGAAGGATAGAATTCAATAGTACAAATATTATTAAATAATACACAATGTTTAACTATTTCTGAGATTTCATAGATTTGGTATTATATATGAAAGATTCACTGGTAGTTTTTGTTTTATTGAAGTAAAATTTTAAAAGTTCTCAAATTTGTTATTGAATGAGATTATATTTTTCATTCAAAGATCATATTTTTAAAGATTGAAGGTTTTTAAAAACCGTATGAAGTTAAAATTTGATAAAACAAAGATATAATACAGATATCAGATTATTTATTTGATATATTTATTTAGAAAATTTATACCTGCATTGCATTATATAGGAAAGAGTTCTAGCGTTTGATATAGTTAGGTTTCATAAATCTTAAAATTTAACTTTGTAGGAAAATATTGGTTGCTTGCAGGATGGCATGGTAAGATGTAATAAAGATGAAATATCAATAAGCTTTGATATTTTTAGGCGCTGGAAGGATAGAATTCAATAGTACAAATATTAGTAAGTAATACAAAATGTTTAACTGTTTCTGAGATTTCATAGATTTGGTATTATATATGAAAGATTCACTGGTAGTTTCTGTTTTATTGAAGTAAAGCTGTACAAGTTCTCAAATTTGTTATTGAATGAGATTATATTTTTCATTCAAAGATTATATTCTTAAACTTAAGCTTGAAGGTTTTTAAAGAACTTATGAAGTTGAAATTTAATAAAACAAAGATATAATACAGATATCAGATTATTTATTAGATATATTCATTTCGAAAATTTATTGCTGCATTGCATTATATATGAAAGAGTTCTAGCGTTTGATATAGTTATGTTTCATAAATCTTAAAATTTAACTTTGTACGAAAATATAGGTTGCTTGAAGGATGACATTGTATGATGTAATAAAGATGAAATATAAATAAGCTAGGGTATTTTATGACTCTTGAAGGATAGAATTCAATAGTACAAATAGGTATTAAAAAATACACAGTGTTTAACTGTTTCTGAGATTTCATAGATTTGGTATTATATATGAAAGATTCACTGGTAGTTTTTGTTTTATTGAAGTAAAGCTGTACAAGTTCTCAAATTTGTTATTGAATGAGATTATATTTTTCATTCAAAGATCATATTTTTAAACATTGAAGGTTTTTAAAAAACGTATGAAGTTGAAATTTAATAAAACAAAGATATTATACAGATATCAGATTATTTATTAGATGTATTTATTTCGAAAATTTATTGCGGCATTACATTATATATGAAAGAGTTCTAGCGTTTGATATAGTTATGCTAGATAAATCTTAAAATTTAACTTTGTAGGAAAATATAAGTTGCTTGACGGATGACATTGTAAGATGTAATAAAGATGAAATATAAATAAGCTTGGATATTTTAATGCGCTTGAAGGATAGAATTCAACAGTACAAATATTAGTAAATAATACACAATATTAACTGTTTCAGAGATTTCATAGATTTGGTATTATATATGAAAAATTCACTGGTAGTTTTTGTTTTATTTTAAGTAAAGCTGTACAAGTCTTCAAATTTGTTATTAAATGAGATTATATTTTTCATTCAAAGATCATATTTTTAAACTTAAGCTTGAACGTTTTTAAAGAACTTATGAAGTTGAAATTTAATAAAACAAATATATAATACAGATATCAGATTATTTATTAGATATATTTGTTTCGAAAGTTTATTCCTAAATTGCATTATGTATGAAAAAGTTCTAGAGTTTGATATAGTTATGTTCCATAAATCTTAAAATTTAACTTTGTAAGAAAATATCGGTTGCTTGACTGATTGCATTGTAAGATTAATAAAGATTAAATATAAATAAGCTTGGCTATTTTAAGACTCTTGAAGGATAGAATTCAATAGTACAAATATTATTAAATAATACACAATGTTTAACTGTTTCTGAGATTTCATAGATTTGGTATTATATATGAAAGATTCACTGGTAGTTTCTGTTTTATTGAAGTAAAGCTGTACAAGTTCTCAAATTTGTTATTGAATGAGATTATATTTTTCATTCAAATATTCTATTCTTAAACTTAAGCTTGAAGGTTTTTAAAGATCTTATGAATTTGAAATTTAATAAAACAAAGATATAATATAAATATCAGATTATTTATTAGATATATTTATTTCGAAAATTTATTGCTGCATTGCATTATATATGAAAGAGTCCCAGCGTTTGATATAGTTATGTTCCATAAATCTTAAAATTTAATTTTGTAAGAAAATATAGGTTGTTTGACGGATGGCATGGTAAGATGTAATAAAGATGAAATATAAATAAAGTTGGATATTTTAAGGCGCTTGAAGGATAGAATTCAATAGTACAAATAGATATTAAATAATACACAGTGTTTAACTGTTTATGAGATTTCATAGATTTGGTATTATATATGAATGATTCTCTGGTAATTTTCTGTTTTATTGAGAATAAAGCTGTACAAATTTTCAAATTTATTATTGAATGAGATTATCAAACTTTTGAAGAATAAATCATTACTTATGTTTATTGTTTAACAAACTTTGGTTCGTACAATTTAGATAAGATATTTATCAATTATTTATTAGATAATTTATTTCGAAAATAATCCATTGCATTATATAGAAAGAGTCAGTTTTTAGTTATGTTCCAAATTTTTAAAATTTCCTTTGTATATGGGCTTGAAATTTTTATAAAGATTTTTGGATTTTTTTATTTTTAGTACAAATATTATTAAATAATACATTTTTAACTGTTTTTATTTTCATAGATTTATTATATATGAAATCTCTGGTACTGATTGAAAAAATACAAATTTCAAAATCATTGAATGAGAATAATGAAGAATAAATCATTACATGTTTATTGTTTAACAAACTTGGTCGTACAATTTAGATAATCCAAAGAAAGAATACATCCAAAAAACATGTAAAACTTGACAAGTGATTCAAAAGTGTTCTAAAATAATTTATTTTCATAGAAAAATAATTTATTTTTGTTCAAAAATACTTGAAATGTTTAAATTTAATACAAAATCAGAAATTGTAATCACTTACGAATTTGATCATTGAGAAATATTCCAAAACTTGTATACTAGGTATGTACGAAAGAAATCCCAATAACAATTCAATATTACAATGAAACACAATACGAAAGAAAAAGAGAATATGTTTATTTTCTTTTTTTATATTTTATGACAAATGTTTGACACATTTTTGAAATTGTAGAAAAGAGATATTATAATTTTATTATAAAAGAAAAATAAATTATTTGGATTTACATTGTGAATAGAACAAAAAAAAGCAAAGAAATATTCTTATTTGAAAAAATTATCACAAAGAAAAATTTAGTAGAAAATATATGTTAAATAATAAACTATAAAATCATTATTTCATCAAAAAATACGAAAAAAAAAAAAAAAAAAATAAAGAAAAATATTATATTATTTTAAAAAAAAAAAAAATTTTAAAAAAAAAAAAGGAAAATATGATATTTCTTTGTCTTAAAAATATCCTTTATCAGATGGCTTGGACACATATTTAGATATGCTGATGCATTTCCAGTAAAAATGATAACCTTTTCTAGAACTGATAGAAAAGGCAGAAAAGAATGACCACCTACTACATGGACAAATGATGTCGAGAAAGACACTAAGCTAAATAGAATCTACTGATAGAAGGCTACTGCCCAAAATAGAATCATGTTGAGGAAACTTGGAGAGATTTGGCCTGTAACTGGCTGTAGTTCTTACAAAAGTTCTACAAGTAACTCAGGATTTATCTGTTTCTGTGATTCTTTCAAACTTGGAACTAAATATAAAAGTAGTTTCTGCTTTATTTTACTTATAATTCACAATTTTTTTAAATGTAACCTAAAGAACAAAGGACTGTACTAATATTTTAGTTGTAATGGCTTAACTATAATACTTTTTTAATATATATAAAGTTATCATCTGTTTAAAATAAAACTTTTTCCTAGATTTTTACAAGATTCTAAATTTATAAATACTATTTAAGTTTGATATATGAAGCAATACATATTTTAGAAACGTGAAGTGTAACCGGCACATGAAGAACGTATTAATTTGCAATATTTTTGCATATTTCCTAAAAATTATATTGCTTGAGTAATATGTTTTCTTAATAAATGTATGAAATTCAGTAAAACACAGATATTATAGATATGTAACTGTATATAACTCCTGCTGAAAGTTCTGATTTGGTTCTATATGGGAAGCCTTCACTTGCAATGTCACGTACATTATTTATGTGCTACAAAATTTCAAATTCAAACTGAAAAGGCATTACAGCAAATTTGTATGTCGAACGTTTGTAGAACATACATTAAATACCATTAACTTTAGTAGCACAAAGCAGAGTTATTTCTAAGCTACAATGTTTATGTTTTTATGGAATTTATTTATTGATTTTCATACCTTCTCCACTTTTGTATTGATCATGTAGCCCTAAAAAATCAGTTATATATTGCTTTGTAGCATAACTTTATTATACATAGCCGTTTCATTTATAAACGTTTATAATATTTTCAATATTTTCTTCGTGTAAAGACATTTGCTGTATAATACATATACGAGATTAATTTAAAGCTTACAATTTAAAATTATTGAAAATTCAAAATCTAAACAAATTTATATTTGTCAGATAGGGAAAAAAATGTAGCATAAAAAAGCAGTTACCATGTCCAATTTTGTATTGATCATGTAGCATAAAAAATCAGTTATATATTGGTGTGCAGTATAACGTTATTATACATAGTCGTTTTATTTATACACGTTAATTATATTTTTAATATTTTCTACATGCAAAGACATATGCTGTATAAGACATATACGAGATTAATTTAGAGCTTTCAGTTTAAGATTATTGAAAATTCAAAATCTAAACAAATTCATAGTTGTCATATAGGGAAAAAAATTCTTGTTTCTCAACAGCAAATGGAAATAAGTCTTTATGTATAATACTAGTCTAGTGTCTTTATATGATAAAAGTCTAAAATATTACAATAACGGAAGAGATGTCAGTAAACGAAAATGAATGAAAATGCGTTTATATGTTCGTTGTATAAATTTTACAATTTATAATATTTAAATAGTTATTGGTAAATTAGAAAAGTATTTGATAAAAATCATATATAACATCCCTCAATTAGTATGAACTTTTCATTCTTACATGTTTTTTCCGGTAATTACGTAAACTTTACTCTAAAAATAGAATAAAAAACCACAAATCCCTGTAATTTAAAATTAATCCATTTGTCATGTCATAAATATATTATAAAAACCAAATTAAATAAAACAGAACTAAATAGAATTAAAACTGAAGGTCAGACGTAGTAAGTCATAAAAAATATAGTATTAAATCAATCATATTAATTAGACGTTAATAGAAGGGTATTACTTCCTGTTTTTATCTGAAAAATGTTTATAAAGTGTCTGTAACTATATTTTAACAAAGAAACGTTTTAAGACTAATTAATAATTATTTTGACAATGTGGGGAATCCCGTTAAAGTTTACACCACCATGTGATGAAACTAAGGAGGTTAAGACTAATTTATGCCTATATTATTATTTTCTTCCTTTATCCTAATCCGTTCTAAATGTGTCTCAAATATGCTATAAATCATGAATTATCGGCAATTATTCATGTCTAATTAGACATTGAAAAGTCATCTATTAATTTGGGGTCGCATGTGTAGGATGTGATTATAATACCTGTTTGTAAAATAGCTATATAATATAACTGGCGAAACTAACCAAATTCTTTAAAGATTATCTGCTTTTTCTCTTTTGGGGAACATAAAAGCAAAATACTCGCCTAAACCTCGTTTTATTTTAAAATCTAAACTTAAAAATGGTTATTACTGTAATTGGTTTAATCACCTGAAATATGGTTACTTAAATCAAAGATTGGTTGACTCGAGGTTCTAATTACGATCTTCAATTCAAATACTTTTAAATATCATATGCAAATAAAATAAA
This sequence comes from Pardosa pseudoannulata, assembly GCA_032207245.1. Taxonomy (NCBI): domain Eukaryota; kingdom Metazoa; phylum Arthropoda; class Arachnida; order Araneae; family Lycosidae; genus Pardosa; species Pardosa pseudoannulata. Next base: position 140,495,899 of record CM063501.1, read on the forward strand.
TGTTTGCTGGTATTTAGTAATATGTTGATTTTATTAAATATTTTATAGTAAGTAAATAATTGAAATTAAAAATTATATCTAATATATTTCAATATTACATTTAATAAGATTTTATTGATATATAATATTAATGTATTTGATATTTTACAAAAAATAAAATCTTTTAAAACCTTTTACAAATATTTTATCTAGAATAATAAATTTCCTCCTAAAAATGATATAATAAAAATTTTAATGATTAATGTTTTTTAATATTAAATATATCATATAATACAAAATAAAAAAGTAGAGTAAATGTGTAGTAAATTTATTCAATTTAACTATCTAAATTTAGTTATATGTTATGAATTTATTTAATATTTTAGAGTAGAAAAAAAAATATATATATTTCAATATTTGATATTCATTTAAAATATTGATATTTTTAAAATTGAATTTATTGATATTATAATATTAAGAATTAGATATTAATGATATATAAATAAAAATAAAAGTATATAGAAGGATTGTGTATCTACATCAGTATTAAATTTCCAGCTAAAATTTGAATGATAATTATTAATATTAAATCTATCTCATATAATATAAATATTTACAAAGTAGAGTAAATGTGTAGTATATTTATTTCAATATTAACTACAATCTAAAGTTTCAATTATATATGGTAATATTGAATTTATTTAATATTTTACAGTATCATATGCATTCATCGGTCTCATTAGCCCTCGTGTTGCACAAAAGTAGACCGTATTTCTCCAAATCAAACCATCCAAAATGTTTGCTATAATTAATAAGTTAAATAATAAGAAATGGGTAATATTCGAAAAAATTTACTAAATTTTATTGATACATTTAATTTAAATTTATGTAATATTTTGATAATTTACAAAAAGTCCAAAAGTGTAAAGAAGGAATTATTTAGTATATTTCAGTATTAAATTTCCCCCTAAAATTTTAATGATAATTATTAATATTAAATTTATCTCATATAATACAGAAAGTTAAAAAGTAAATATGTAGTATATTTATATTCTAATTCTATTACATATTTACATTACTTATTTTAATATTTTTATATTAAATTTTATATTTTAAATATTTTAATAAAAATACAATAAAATGTTATAAAAATATATATTATTATATTAAAAATTAAAATATTGTAAAAATTATTTAAAACATTTATTGTTAAAAAAAATAACATATAAAATTATGTATTGTAATTTATTTAAAAATATATTTTAATAAATTATTTAATATATATTATTATTTTCATAAATTTTTATTTTATTTTTTAAATACAAAATATAATAAAATGTAATGTAAATATATTATATAAATTAAAAATTAAAATTAATAATTTTATTGCATAAAAAAAAATTAATTTTTAATAAAGAGTTATTTTATATATTTATAATTTTAATATCATAAAAGTTTCTATTTAAAAAATATTATTATTTAATATAATATAAATATTATAACAGAATTTATCAATATTTCAATTACAGATTATCTGAAGTATTGTTAAACTTTTTAAAGGAATTAATATTATTCCTTAAATTTTAAGACTTAAAAATTAATTTATTTACGGTTGAAGTAGAACTGAAAAAAAGAATAAAAAATAAATTTTCATTTTCTAGTTTTATATATGTCAGAATAAACTAAAGAACACCCGTTTCTAAAAGTGGCATATTCATTTATATAAAAACCACCAATTGAGCAATTCACTTTCCATTTAAAAGAACTGCGAGTATAGTTTACATTTTTTCATTGTTTATTATACACAATAGGAATATAAAATAAACATTGATATGTAAATCCTTTATGAAAAATATAGTCAAAAGTAAAAGAAATAAAATAAAAGGAGAAATTAACACAAAGTAATACCTTTTTTAAAAGAACAATAACAAGCGTTTCAATAGACAATTGGGTCAGAATTAACGCGAGTGGTGGCAGAGGTATGAAAACAACAAAAAGACATACGCTCGCATATTCATTTCTTACTTTTTAAAATTTATGTAGTAACTTTCTAATTTCATGTCTCAAATGATAATTACTTTTATAAATTGATAAATGAGATCGAATAAGTTTTTTAATTTCGGATGATTATATTTTTCAATAAAAATATATCAAAGATATATTAAATGAATATTTGAGACACATGCTTATTAAAGGAGGACTCGCCTCTCCAGAAAGAGCCACAAACGTATCTTTCCGAGAAAAGTCTATAGAGGTGGAAGAATCCATGATAATATAACAATTTAAATTTAAAAGCAATTTGTGTTAAACATTTATTAAAAATTAGATAAAGATTTCAATAAGGAATTGAGTGATCCCATCAATCTTAATTAAAGTATTTATGATTATAATTAAATACACTGAACAATTTATACGCGATTAGACGATAAAAATCTGACAACCCGTAATTCGTCATAAAATATTCATATTTTTGATAGACCCTATTTTATTCTTAGTTGAAAAGAAAGTAAGAGAAACGTTGAGAGATAAATGAAAGACCAATGGGTATTTGTTTTATAGTTTAGACACGTTAGTTAATTCATGTTAAGCAATTTTAGTCCTCCACCCAAAAGAAAAAAATAAGTAGTTCACTGTTTTGAATTAAAAATTTAAAAAGGTTACTCTGTAAGTAATCAAGATCTTGATATACTTGAGAAATGTAATAATACCATGTTAATGATAGGTGTTTTTTATATTTGCATATATATATATATATATATATAGATATATATATATATATATATATATATATATATATATATTTAAAATATATATATATTATATTATATATATATATATATATATATATATAAATATATATAATATTTATATATATTTATATATATATAATTTTGTGTGTGTATATATATATGTAAAATAAATATCTATATCTATCTATCTATCTATATATATATATATAATATTAATAAATATATAATAATTTATATATAATATTATATACATATATACAAATATATAAAATATATATATATATATATATATATATATAAATATATATATATATATATATATATATATATATATATATATATAAATATATATATAAATATAAATATAAATATACATATATATATATATATATATAAAAATATATATATATATATATATATATATATAAAAAAATATATAAAGAAACATATTTAATATATATTCTTTTCTTCCTGTAAATAAAGAATAAAATATTTTAATATTAATCTATAAATGCGAATTAAGAAAAATAATAAATTACATGTCAATCTGTACATATTAAAAAAGATTGTATACTTCTTTCTCCAATAAAGAATGAACAGATTTCTCAGATAATGAAAAATTTTTCAACATTTAATTTTAGGTAAATGTGCAATCAGGCCTTTAATGTTTGAACATTTTCCCTATCACAAGAAAAAATCCATGTTTCTTCTTCTATCAGTAATTTAATGGTAAACTTAATTTGTTGTATTTCAGCCTGTATAGATCATCGGGTTTTAATTTCTTTTCTTTGACGTTTTCAAGCTAATAAATGCCATGAGTGTATATAACACTAAGGCATCAGCAAAGCTTTTCTGATTAATTTTTTAGGAATTTTTTTGTGTCGCAAAATATTTATTACGTGTCAAATGTACAAGAAATGCAAAATAATTCAACACGAAATTCTAAAATTTTATTTGACAGAAATATGGAAATATTTATTTTCAAAACTTAGATATTCAAATCTTGATAACATTCAGTAATTTTACACTATTTGGTTAACGAATGTTTAAAAATAGAAGAAAATAATAGTCCCACGTATTTCTAAACGCAGGTGCCTTTAAAGGAAAGAATTTTTTGTACAAAAACACTTATCTCGTTTCTGGATGTTTTCGTAAATTGCAAGAAACCTAACATTTTGTCGTTTGAATTTTAACAGATATCAGATTGTATGAATGAGTGATTTGACATTTAAAAAGAGAAAATTCGCAATCCATGTATCTGATGGAAAGAAATTTTTCTTTGAAATTTTTTGTTAGAAATCAGTGTAGTAGTGATGTACTATATTCTAGGAATGCAATTTATTTTTTCAACAAATATTTCAAGAATTCATTTTTTTTACATGTTTTTAACCTATTTTATAAATAAGTTCAAAAAGTATAACTCTAATATATACAAGATTAGAGGGGAAATAGGAATTCCTCTATAATGCTTCAGATATTCTAAAATATGAATAAGTTATGAAAATACTTGAAGTAAATTTATTCCTACATCATTAGAGCAATAATGAAGCTTCATTACTGTAGTAATGTAATGATATCTTTTCGCCATAAAAATCAATAAAGGAAAAATAGGAATATTAAAGAATATTGAGGAAAATTCTTTGAAAAAAAAATATTACTTAAGTTTTCCAAGTTGAGAAATGCATTTTAGTATTGGTCGAAATATTAGGTCAAAACTGTATGGCTAAATATATAAAACGTATTTGCATCATAAAATTTAGTTGAAATTTTGTGTACTAATAACTTTATGTTTACTTTATATGAATTAAATTGTAAAAGCAGGTGGCTTTAATGGAAAGAATATTTGAATATTTTGTAAAAAAAGACTTATCTCGTATAGTTAATATTATAATTTTGTAAAAGTTTCCCTTGCCTGAAGACTATATATGAGAAAAACGTTTCAAAATTTGATTTTTTTGCTTTAATTTTGTTCGTTTTTATCATAAAAATGCTACACGTTAGTATCGTTAATATGTTCATTGGATTTCACAGCAATGGATTGCTGATTTTTTTCTTGTCCAAATTCGGGTTGAATAAATCCAAAAACTGCCCTCGTCCGTTGCCCAAACTGAATTCAGACGTTCCAGGCACGGATTTAATTATAACAGTCATTAGTTGCGGAGCAATCAATAAAACACAAGATGGAGCCTATTACGCATAATTGATTTTTTAAATTTCAACCCAGATAAGTTTTATGATTTTGTAAAGATTTATAAAATTTCAATGAGAATTTTAAGTTTACACTTTGAAATTGAAATGTCAAAAGAGGAAAAACGGGATGTTGTTCTTCGCAACAGAGAGTTGCAGAGAAACGGAATTTTTTGGGGTGTATGTTGGTACAAAACGAGTGATTTTTTGTGCAAATATACTTATCTGGTATAGGTAATATTATAATCTTGTAAAAGTTTCCTTTGCCTGAAGGCTATATTTGAGAAAAACGTTTCAAAAATTGATTTTTTTCTTTAATTTTGTTGGTTATTACCCTAAAAATGTTACACTTTATTATCATAAAAATGTTCACTGGGTTTCACAGTAATGAATTGCTGATTTTTCTTTTGTTCAAATTCAGGTTAAATAGTTCCCAAAACTGTCGCTTCCGTTGACTGAACTGAGTTCGGATGTCCTAGGCACGGGCTTAATTATAAAAATCATTATAAGCGGAAACAATCGATAAATCACAAGATGGAGCCTATAATGCGAAATTGATTTTTTTTTAAATTTCAATCCAGGTAAATTTTTATGGTTTTATAAAGTTTTATAAAATTTCAATGAGAATTTTAGGTTTACTCTTTGAAATGGAAACGGCAAAAGAGGAAGAACGGGATGTAGTTCTTCACAACAGAGAGTTGAAGAGTAACGGAATTTTAAGAGTGAATGTTGCAGCAAAACGGGTGAATTTTTGTGCAAAAATACTTATCTCGTATAGGTAATATAATCTTGAAAAAGTCCCCCTTTCCTGAAGTCTATATTTGAGAAAAATATTTCAAAAATGGATTTTTTTACTTTAATTTTGTTCATTATTATCATACAAATGTTACACTTTAGTATCATACAAATGTTCACCGGGTTTCACAGTAATGAATTGCTGATTTTTCTTTTGTTCAAATTCAGGTTGAATAATTCCCAAAACTGTAGCTTCCTTTGCCCGAACTGAGTTCGGATGTCCTAGGCACTGGCTTAATTATAAAAATCATTATAAGCGGAACAATCGATAAATCACAAGATGGATCCCATCATGCGAAATTGATTTTTTTTAAATATCAATCCAAATAAATTTTTATGGTTTTATAAAGTTTTATAAACTTTCACTCTTTGAAATGGAAACGTAAAAAAAGGAATAACGGGATGTAGTTCTTCAGAACAGAGAGTTGAAGAGTAACGGAATTTTAAGTGTGAATGTTGCAGCAAAACGGGTGAATATTTGTGCAAAAATACTTATCTCGTATAGGTAATATAATCTTGAAAATGTCCCCCTTTCCTGAAGTCTATATTTGAGAAAAATATTTCAAAAATGGATTTTTTTACTTTAATTTTGTTTATTATTATCATAAAAATGTTACACTTTAGTATCGTAAAAATGTTCATCAGGTTTCATGGTAATGAAATGCCGATTTTTTTTCTTGTCCAAAATTAGGTTGAATAAATCCCAAAACTGGCGTTTTACCGTTGCCCGTACAGAGTTCGGCCGTCCCCGGCACGGGTTTAATTATATAACACTCATTATGTACCGCGCAATGAATAAATTACAAGATGGAGCCTATTATGCGAAATTAAATTTTTAAATTTTCAACCTAGATCATTTTTTAGGATTTTATAAAGTTTTATAAAATTTCAATGAAAATTTTAAATTTACACTTTGAATGGAAACATCAAAGAAGGAAGAACGAGATGTAGTCTTTGCAACAGAGAGTTGCAGAGAAAAGGAATTTCACGGGTGAATATTTACGCTGAAATTTCAGTAGGAGAATCTCAAACATGTCATTGCAATCCCGGCCTGTGTCTTGCAATTTTTATCTGTTGGAAGAGATCAGTTAAATATAAGAATACCATTGCTTACCTACGAAATAGTAAAAATAAAACTTTTATGTCCAAATATGTACCTTAAGACTATGTTATTTCATGGTTTTTTAATTCTAAAAGTATTTCCATTGTAAGAAATGAAGGTAAGAATTTTATCTCAGAGGAATACAAATTATAAAGAAATATCCCAAACTCACTTTGTTAAAATGTTATCAACTTCTCTTTATTTGGGATGTATAGAAAAATTTAAAAAATATAATTTTCAAAACTCTTTTGCTTTTAGAGCCAAATATATTTTAATCTATTTTAAAGAGAAATCTATTGCAACATTTAAAAACTGAATGCGTCATTTGACTTCGATCTGGAAACTTCTCTGATTTCTCTAATCATTTATTATTATTTCGGTGTATGCCCCCAAAAGGATTTGTATTAGGACTCATAATACCATCAAAAAGTGGTAGCTCATTCAGCAAATTCAGCGATCTCGTAACTGAAAGATTGGGGGTCGGGTCTCGAACTGGCCTAAGAACCGCCGTGTTCGTTAAAGGTGACTGGAACACGTAAATTATGTTCGTGGTCACAATGTTCTCCAAATTTTTAAACAATACCTCTGGAGGTGGCAAGCCAAGCCTGGGAGTCTTTTGCTTGTCCCCTGCTTCTAAATTACGAGGACCCAGCGGGGGTAATATTACCCACGTCCGTAGCATACCTAAACTATACGTTTTCCTCGGGTGGTGCTAAATGGGAAACAGCTCCACAGGCTTGTATTGGCATAAAGGCATATAGCACTTGTATTGAAAGCTGCGTTGGGAAAAAAAATAATACCAGTAAATCAGTGTACAGGTAAATCAAATCTTCCTAAATGGTAATTTCCAAATTAAAACTTCGTATTATAAGATTTTATATACAATATTCATAAAATATAAAAACATTGTATAACTAGATAACTAGATCCTCTACTAAATCCTTTTGCACCAAAATTCAATATGTATTAGGTGATAAAACTTTGATCAAATTAATATGCATAAAATATTATCTATTGCCGTATGATACCTTTGTTTATCTCTGTGATACTCTTTGCATCATTACGTTTTAATTGAGCCTTTTAATCTTAATTTTTCCTTAATACTCTAATAAACATAATAGCAAACAAATTAATTTTATTATAAAACTTTTGTCTAGATTTAAATGTTTAAATTAACTGTAATTTAACTGTAACTACTATTTAGTATATTGTATTTAGATTTAAAGTGCACAAATAAAAATATTATAAGTATTTAATACTTAATTGCCTACTTATCATGTGTAAAAATTATCGGAAACTGATATTACCGGTTAACTGAGTTTGAAATACATACCCGTATTACTACTAAATGAAAATGTTTATAAATTTACAAGCCCTAATTTACGATACAAATGTAATGGATAGAATATTTGGATATAGATTCATAATAAGATGAGACGGATTAAATGATTTAAAGGGAGACAATTTCCAATGAGATTTGTCAACAGTTATCTACATCAAAGGACTTTGGTTTTATGGGAGCAAGACTAATGATTGTAACTCCACGTGTGTGTTTTGCAAACAAATATGATGCATAAACAGTTCTTTAGTTCCCAGCCGTAAACACCGTAAACAAATATAGAAACACGCTAACAATCAAGACACAAAAAAATCCAAAACTTAAAAAAATGTTATACATTTCATTACTAACTCTCGTGAGAGAGAAGAGCAAATGAGGTTACCAGTTCTTACGTATCGCATAACTGCAGTTAAATTAATCATAGAGGTCCGAAATCAGAATATTACTCTACACCCTTGATAACTTATTGACAAACATAAATCATCTTAGACGAAAATAAGTTGTATTCATCATTTACGTTTCTCTTTAAAAAAATAAATTGTGAATGTCATCATACACAGTCGTTGTTAGTAAACAAAAGTAATAATTACTTGTGGGCCCTTTCTCCTAGTTGACAAAGCGCATAATCAATACGAAATGACATCATTTGGGAGTGCAGGCAGTTCTGGAATAACAGGTTGACTTCACAATTAGTATTTTAAGCAGAATCGTTACCTATTACCTACACCATTAATGATGTATTTATGATAGATTATTTTAAGTCAAAATACTCGAGCCTACATAAAGAAAAGCCCCGAGGTTTAAAGTGTTTACATTTTTCATTGACAATACTCGAAGATTTATCACGTCTGAAAGGTTCCGTTTATAGTAAATATTTGGATGTTTATGAAGTATGTGATCCTTTACCGTTAATAACATATAAAAACAGTGTTTATATAATTTCCACTAACACATTTTTTTTAAATCTTTCTTAAAAATGTCGTGTAGTCAAAGCAAGGATTTAATAGTTAAAAAAATGATTCCAGAGCAGAATTCTAACTACTCAACGCGGAAGCTTTATTTGATTTGGATAGCATGTGTAAATAAACAAAATTCTAGTTCATAACAATGTCTAAAATTGGGACTAAGGTTGTATTTTTCAAAATGTTATTCGAACCTAGCAAAGGATTAAGAATCGAGGCTTACAGTGTTTACAATTTTCATAGACAATACTGGAAAATTTATTATGCTTGTAAGCTTCAAATATCATGGACAAAATATTTATATGACATACATTGCTTTGAAGGTATAGAATTTTAATAACATATCTTAAATATTATATTTATAAATTTTTTTAAGCAGTCAATTTTTTTAACTTTTTTTAATGTTAGGTAAATTCACAGCAAGATTGTGATCAGGTCGAAACATTGAAAAAATATTTCACTAAAAAAATCTGTTTTCCTAACAAATAAATGAAAAATATATAAAATAAAAGGAAGCACAAATCTAAAATTCAACAATAAACGAAATCATGTCTATCATTTCTAACACGAAAATCACGCCTGTACTAAGCACTTAAAAGTGGTACCTTGGTCGATTCACTGCCATATTAGCATTGTTTTCATGTAACGCCCCTCCGCTTAAACATGTATTTATCAAATTCCTAGTAATTAGGCTTATGTAGGATTCCCACGCATGTCTCACATATTAAGGTGCTCTACTGGTTTCCCAGGAAGTTGTTGTTTATGAAAGATGAAATCTTTCGTTTCGACCATGGTGGGACTAATGTGTCAGCAGTTGGAATAACATGGTGGCGAACAATACCTGTTCTTATAGGTACGTTAGTCTTTAATTGTGTTTTTGTGTAATAGTATTTTATAGTACATAAATTTAAATAACTTGTAAAGAATCTTCAAACAATCGTTACTACCTACAAGATGATAGTTTGAGTTATGAATCTAGTTCCTCATAAGAAAATAATAAAATTAGAATTATAAATTTAAGCACTACATTAGTGGCCCATATAATATTCTCTATAAAGAAGAAAATAATTGATATAATTATAAAGCTTTAAATTAACAACACAGGACATATGTAATAATATGTAATATATTCAATGAATAGTTCTATAACTCTTTTTCAATGTTTTACTTTCATGGAAAATTAATCACAAAAGTATAATTCATTATAATTTATTAAAACCCCCAAATATCTTAATAATGTAAATAGTCAATATTTTTTCACTTTTTTCTGAATTTGTACCCTAAATTGATCCTAGTGTACTCGCTTTTTATTTTTCAATTGTATTTTGGTCATTTACCCACTGTTATTAATGCCTAAAAATTGCAGATATAAAAAAGATTTTTAAGAAAATTCATACAATTTTTTTAACCAAGTGTTGTAGATAAAGATGATTTGTTCAAACCTCACCATGATTTGTTCAACCTACTATCAAAGAATCATTCTCCTATGATCTTCAGAATAAAAATCTAAAGAAGCATATTTTATGAGCTTCTCCGATGGCCGATTGGTTAGGGGGCTGACCTTCGGTACCGGAGTTTGTGGGTTCGAATCTCTCAGGGGCATGGATATTTGTAACCGTTCGGAATCGGCTTTAATCTGTAGGTTCCAGTCTCATTAGCCCTCATGTTGCAAAAAGTAGACCGTAACACTCCAAACCAACGAAACTATGAGATTCTCCATTATACTCCATCGACTCTGGTTCCTATGGAATATGTTCCCAGAGTATATTAGCAAAAAGAAAAACACTTCATTGGTTCTTGTGGTTTAACAATAAAAAAACAACAAAAAATTGTATATTGTTTAACAAAACAATATAAAGAGTTTATGATTATCCATTAATCCTCAAAAGTTCAAAACAACCAATGAAAAATTACTTGCAGAACTTAAATAATAGACCGGTTTAAGAATATATTCAATTGTGTCAATATAATAGATTGCATAATTTTACGACTTTTTTCACAACACTGTGAAACTTAACATTTTCCTTTAACAATTCGGGTTGACTTAAGAATTGGGTTCACCCGCCATCTTGGCGATAATGGTTTAAGTATGGTCGCCTAACATTTTCTCTTGATTACACCGTGTCCCAAACAATCTGTATCTATAATATAATTTATATAATATTTGCATCCATTTTCATTGCAACTATTTTCATATATAATAAAAGTTCGCAATTCTTAAAAAAATAGATATAACAGAACATTAATGGTTCACTATGGCTGATTTCTAATAATTTGGAGCTGTTGCGTTTGTAAACTGTTTAACAAGGTTTGTAACAAGGGATTAATTGCCCATAAATATGCATGTTTGGTTTTAAAGTCGTTTTCTTTAATTAAGTAAGAGTATATAATTCTATTACGATGGCGCACTGTGCATTAATTAAAGTCGCCAGAAAAAGCAAGAAATACAATGTTTGGATGGATTACCTTTGTGTTTTAGTAAATATTGCCAATATTTTAGCCAAATTTGCCAAGGGGAACCCAATTCTTAAGTAGACCCAAAGATTCTGCTTCAATTATAAACTAATTAAAAGAAAAGTTATTTTATTTTGAAATTTCATCCATATTTGCATTTTATATGTTGCTAAAAGCCCGTACAAGTTTTAAACAGATATAGTGAAAAGAAAATAAGTTATATTTAAAAGTCCACTTTCTTTACTAGTAAAAGTAATTAAAAAATTCTAACTGGAAGCAGTGAGATAAGATCCAAGAAACCGCAAACCACCATGCATATTAATAGCTACGTCAAGGATAAATAAACCAAAATTCAAATCTGTTTCGGAATTTAAAAAACGAAAAGAGGCAAATGAGGCTGATTTACAGTGCATCTTGCAATTCAACTTAAAATTAACTGTAGCCATTATCTTTCAAGTTGGCAAAACTACATCGGTTGCATTTTATCACTAAAATGGGAGGATTAAGTTATGCAACTCCTAAAAGATTGATTCCAAAGTCAACTGAGCTACACATTTTGCTCATTAATCTTTTAATTAAAAATTTGTAAGAAGGGATAAAATCTGTAATATGATTGCTTTTACTTCTTAAACTTTGTAATTTATAAATATTACTCAAAGTGCACTCTGTCAAATAGTTTGCTCTTGATTTATTACATGAATTACGCGCATAATGGACAAGCAATATTTTAAACTCTTCAGAATAAAGAATTTTTCTTAAACTAGAATCTCTCGAGATTTGGAGAAAATGTTGTAAACCAGAAATTGAAAGTAGAGTATTCATAATAAATTATCTTATTAATTTATAATAAATCTAACATGATACTCACTAGACTAACGTCAAGTGAAAATTTTGTGAGATTATTGGTTAACAGTAATAATTTAAAGTAAGTGTCACAGGAAAGTCAAAAGTATTGAAATATTAAAATATTTAATACCTACATCTATATTATATTATGAATGCTTTAAAAATGAATAATAGTATTACTAAACTATTGATTATTAATTATTGGAAATATTATCAATAGTATTACTGAATTAAAAAAATATTCTTCAAAATACTTTTATGTCTATTTATCTTAAGATGTAAATGTCTGTTGTCTTTAGGATCAATTTTTTACAAGTTCTTTAATAGAGCTCTCATTAAAAAAATTATTTTATGATTTTATGACTTATATTTTTAAATGACTTAAAAATACATAAAAATTTAAAAAATTGGTCTCTTATCTACATAACTCTTGAACACATGTATTACAAGCTGATGTTTTTATATCAAATTGAAGATAAATATATTTTTCTTCTGTAAACCTAAAACTCTAAAACTATCTGATACATTAAACTAAGTGTCACAGGAAAGTCAAAAGTATTAAAGTATTAAATACCTACATCTATATTATATTATGAATGCTTTAAAAATTATTAATAGTATTACTGGATTATTGATTATTAATTACTGGAAATATTATCAATAGCATTACTGAATAAAAGAAAATATTTTTCAAAATACTTTTATGTCTATTTATCTTAAGATGTAAATGTCTGTTCTCTTTAGGATCAATTTTTTACAAGTTCTTTAATAGAGCTCTCATTAAAAAAATTATTTTATGATTTTATGACTTATATTTTTAAATGACTTAAAAATACATAAAAATTTAAAAAATTGGTCTCTTATCTACATAACTCTTGAACATATGTATTACAAGCTGATGTTTTCTAAATATTAAAAATATCACCTTAATTGACGACCACCTTAGATGAAACTTAATTACGAATTTAGAGTGGCATCCGTAAATTAACATCTGCATCACTAAATAATATGCTTGTAATACGTATTTGAACTAAACAATTATATAATTTTAAATAATTTCTGATAACTTCTTGGGCTAACTACAATCTGAAAATAGAATTTTTATAATGTTTTACTCAACTGAAATTTCCTCTCCAAATTAAAGTTTGCCGTTCGCAACATCTATTAAACCAATTTTAAGATTATTGAAATTTCATTTCCAATATTAGATTTGCAGTTTGTAAATTAAATTATCTAGATCACTAAATAACTGAATTGCGATATGTATTTGAATTAAACATTTCTGAATTTTTTACAACAATTTCTGAAATTGTCATATTTCTACTACAATCTAAATTACATTGTCTTCTTTAATGTTTTACTCTATTGAAACTTCATTTCCAATTTCAGCACATGGCACCCGAGAGAATATTCCAGTATATGCTGAAAAGAACAATGGTCGTTTTCCTCTTTTGTGTGAGGAGCAAATGTGGTTTCAGTAACTCATCGGCATATAGATTATCTTTTCCTTATTTTTGTGCTTCTGGATTATTGAGTGAACTACTGTTTACTTACTATTGTAGTATGTAAGGTATTATAGAAAATTTAAGAATGTACTTACAGATTTATTTTTTAAATTTTGGTAATATTTAAAAATATTGCAAGGAAATATTGAAGGGTCTCCTTGTGGAACCCTAGAGTTCCGCGGATCACTCTTTGAAAAACTTTAATTTAAGATATAGCTTATCTCCTAGATCAGCAAATTACCTGCTTCTAATATACACTTTAATTAACCATTTTTATATTTTTAACTAATTAATTAAATTTTAAAGCCAAATATAAAGCTTTAGGCTGTTGAAACTTAATTACGAATTTAAAGTGACATCCGTAAATTAACATCTGCATCACTAAATAATATGCTTGTAATACGTATTTGAACTAAACAATTATATAATTTTAAATAATTTCTGATAACTTCTTGGGCTAACTACAATCTGAAAATAGAATTTTTATAATGTTTTACTCAACTGAAATTTCCTCTCCAAATTAAAGTTTGCCGTTCGCAACATCTATTAAACCAATTTTAAGATTATTGAAATTTCATTTCCAATATTAGATTTGCAATTTGTAAATTAAATTATCTAGATCACTAAATAACTGAATTGCGATATGTATTTGAATTAAATATTTCTGAATTTTTATAACAATTTCTGAAATTGTCATATTTCTACTACAATCTAAATTACATTGCTTTCTTTAATGTTTTACTCTATTGAAACTTCATTTCCAATTTCAGCACATGGCACCCGAGAGAATATTCCAGTATATGCTTAAAAGAACAATGGTCGTTTGCATATAATTGTTTAAACTCGTGTCAACAGAGATTAAGATTCTTCTCTTATCTCAGAGAAGAAAAGGAAAAAGAAAAAGAAAGAGCTTCAGTCAACATGAAAATAATAATTTCCTTTTGGCGCAAAGTTTTGTTTTCTCAGTTTGGTGTCATCGAAGACCGACTTAATGGAAGGGGGAAAATTACAAAGTGCAAAAAGTATCAAATAAGTTTGTAGATAAAAGAAGTTCACTCAATATGTTAGCGTTATTCACATATCTCTCTCGCTCGATAATTAAGGCTGATAATTAAGGAATCACACGTGTGAGAATAATAAACAGAAATATCGATTACAGCTTGTTGGTGCAGAAGATCGCATTTGCATTCATATGATTTGAAAGATTTATCAGGGTGTTTCTGAAAAATTCTTTTTCAAAAGAAGTTTAGAATATGGATATAATTAGGAATTCTGAAATAGAACGGTAATGAAAGGCATACATTTAGGAGATTAACTATTTTGTTTCTTGGAAGTATTCTAAAATAGCACTTAATTTATGTAAGCATTGAAATGATCTTGGTATATTATGTATGAGAAATATTTCTTACATTCAAGTTAAATGGAGATATTTATAAATATTTTGTATAAAATATTTTGTTTGTATAAATATAATATTACGTCTATCTACCTCTTAAAAATGTAAAATAACTTTTAAAAAATGACATTAAATTATAACAGATTATATTTTTACTAACTTATTTAATCCTATGATGCATAGAAAGGATATTTTACTTCCTTATAAGTGCAACATTAATTTTTCGCTTTGTTTTATGCACTTTAACCCCTTCCGGTATGATTTAATAATGAAAAACTGTGAATGAAATAACCATTTAATTTTCATTTAAAAAACTTGTTTCATTTTACAAATCTTACATATTCTTAATTAAAATCCACTTTTTACATAGTGTTAAATAATATCAGAAACAGTAAAATTAAGAAAATATCAAAGCAAAACATTAATAAGGTATACAGATAATAGTCTTCAAGCTAGTGGTACTTTTCAAAACAAAGTGCAAAGGAATTCTTAATTGTTTACACCACCAAGTAGTCTCACTTTTAATTTGATTCTTGTAACACACACGGCATTTCTTGGTAGGTTTTCTTTTATTCTGACTCATTAATTTGGCAATGACTTGTACCAAGAAATTCTAAGTAAACAATATGCAATAGTGACTTGTGATTTTCACAAGTGATAAAAGTGTTGCCAAATTCAGTACACTAGAAATTTTAAACTAAATTAATTATCATATTTAACGGTAACTTTAATCGCATGACGAGTGTAACTCGTCATTGTGCGGAATGGAATGAAAAACTAATGACAAGCTAGACTCGTCATTTTATCGGAAGGGGTTAATTACATTGATAAAAATAAAGTATATTCAAATACTTACTATTATAAAGAATATTAAAAGTAATAAAATTTTATTAAGCATTTTATCTCATGTTATTTAATTAGGATAGTTAAAAAAATGGGTAAAACTTGGTAAAAAACTAGGCATAAAACTCGGTATTAATACATACTAGGTTTCAAAAGTTATTTTAATTTCGAATTTTAAACTTCAAAAACATTTCTTTCAATGTAAAAAATTGTAATAACATGCATAAAATCAATAATGAGTAATAAGAATTAACACTTAAACTAAGAAATGTAAAATAAATAAAAGAACTAGAAAAAAATAAGACTTTCAACTAACATTTATTGACATATAACAGCAATCTATGAGATTTCCCATAAAAATAAATTCCTTCTCCTAATACAACAAAGTATTTATGAAATTTTAGTATACATTATTAACAGAATAATACAACAACCTGTGATTTTTAGGAACAAGTTTTTTATCACCATGTTTAATAAAATCTTAATTAGCATTACTATAAAAGGTATAGGAAAAAGAAAGTATGTTAAACAATTTACTTACCATAAAGAATTAATTTAGCTCATTTTTATCTAAGAGAAATATACTTTTATTTATATGTATCTTAACATTATACATTTATTTTATAAAATATTTTACATTACAGAAAGTAAAATGTGTTTAAGATTAAATAACCAAGGTTCTTTTTTTAATCA
>CM063501.1:140517749-140527749 GCA_032207245.1 Pardosa pseudoannulata
TATAAAATTTCCTGTAGCTACGTGTACATATATCGGTACAGATGTGATATTTACGCCCCAGCTTTTGTCACCAAATTAGGCGGCTCTTCCGAGCGTTTTGCCGGAAATGACTGTTTAGCTTTTACTACAATATGATTGTATTAAAATGTGTGTATGTTTTATGTATTTATAGTTGTTGTAATAAATTGTTGTAACAATATGGTGGGGTTGAGAGGGGGGAAACTCACCTCAAAAATTTTAAATTTGTTTTAAAAAAATTTGTAATATCTTTGGTTTTTTAAAGCTGTGTTGTGCTGACTATATTATTTTCTTGGTGACTCCATTTTCTGTTGCCATTTTTTAAAAATATTTATCCATTTTTGTAGAATTATTGTAATATATTTGGTTTTTTAAAAGATATGTAGTGCCGTCTATATTTCTTTTTCGTGGTGATCTTTTACAAAATGGTATTTTTTGCCGCCATTTTTGTTTGGCGACTTTCAAAAATGTGGTTTTTTGCCAAGATCACCAATAAAAGACATGGCGGCAGGAAGAGCGAAGATATCGCATCTTTTCCCATATATATATTTTTAATATGCATATTTTACATAGTTTTATATTATTTTTATTTATTTTACATAGCTTACGTAACTCATAGCTTTTCTACGTGGAATTTCTATACACTTAAACGTTTAGAATTCATATTTCTCTATTTACTATTGCAAGATCTCATTTTGCTCCCAAGGTTTTCAAAGTATTCTATTATTCAAATAATCTGACATCATGATGCAAATTTAATACACTTTTTTGAAATCTAGAACAAAGTATATTACTGGAAACTAGCTTCGAGGAAGCATTTTTCCTTTGCTATATGAGAACATCATATTTGATACTCTGTGTTAGATTGCGTCATTTACTATGTGTCCCAAGATATTACCTACTATATTATAATTCATAATACCACATGATGACTCAGAAAGAAAATTTACTTCAATGTGTAGGTTGGGAATATTTCTTTTAATATCCTAATGGATATTTTGAAATGTGAGCATCTTAAAAAATATTATTAGCTTCACCATATGTATGTTTCGCATTCATTTATATAAATGTAAATAAATATATTTTCTTTTATTACAGATCGCGGAATTTGGTTTTCTAGAACACAGTAAATAAGCATTCATCTGGGAATATGCATTGAAATTTTTGACTCAAATCAGCATACCATATTTTCTTTCTTAAAATTACCAAGATGAAAATTTTGTATTAATATACTGACAATATTTTTGTTTACTCACTAATTTAAAATATTAAATTATTGTTGCATTTATATTTATTTCCTATAGTGAAAAAGTATCTTTAAAAAAATATTTTGTTATAAAATTTATCTTAGTCTATTTCTATTTACTAACTTTTTGAGTTCATCAGAAATAAATCTTGCTAAATGTTTTTTATTGTATGATTATTTTTCTTTGTCACATATGTATCATGCATGAATAAATGCTAAAGGATTGTAACTTTGGACAACTTCTGTGATGACTGTACATAATTTTGTAATATTTCGTTATTCAATAAATGTTTACACCACTGTCTGTTATTATCTTTCCTGTGTCTTCATATCTACATTTCACTCTCGCATGATATTTAGCTCACATTTAACCACCTGATTCTGACGCTTTACGATGATCATTACTTCCCCTATAAGTATGTGTCCTGCCACGACTGTCTTTTGCTTAACGTTCTTCTATTTGAAGATTTAGAAACATTTTATTGTGAAAGCTGCTGTATAACACTGCTTTGATATTATTCAGCAAGCCCTTCTAATACACAAAGTTTTGTGACACTCTGTATCATAATTTGCAATTTCTGATATCCTAATATAATAGTGTCTAACAGATAACCCATGGATCATACAGTAACCTACAATCCTTTATAAAAAGAACCATCAGTTGATTTGCAGTAACCCATTTTTTATTCATAGAAGAGGGATTAGGGTAGATTATGCACATTTTTACAAAATCTACAAATATATATAAACTTTGAAATGAATTGACTGAGAAATATGTTAAACTAATAATATTTCAGATTAAATACAATTTATGGACTTTATTATATAAATATACTCATACTATTTACATCTAGTACAACCTATTAATTAAGAACATTTTATAATATGTAATATATTTTCTTTATTATTTGGTCTTTCAAATACTTATGGCAGAGAAAAAGTTGCAGAGATGGTTATTTTGACGATGGTCATGAAACATTAACAGTTATAAAACCAAAAGAAAGCATTTAATTTTAAAGGGCACTAAAAATGAGAGCAATTATAATTAGTCAACTGTAGATTTTTGTCTAATATCAAACTTTCGGTTCTTCATTATACCTTTTTCACCGTGCTGACTACCTTACACACGCACTTAAATTGAAAAATCTATGGATAAAATTTAACTCACTTATCTATATGGCTCAATTAATTATCCGCAAAGTGAAAGAAGATAATTTTAAACAATATTCAAAATTTAATTTAATATTTCATCCATAAAAATGTCTTGACTTCGGATTTTTATAGGTAATATATATTTTCATAAACGCGACGTTGGAAACAAAATTCAAATTTCTTTTATTTTTCAAAATTGACTCAGTTACATACAGGCGCTCGTCTGACGACGTATCTTAGATCAGTATGCGGAAAAAAAACGTAAATATTAATTCGGGGATTGAACACAAATACCCTTAACACTTAGCAGACTAAACTCAAATGTTACTCGGGCTGATATTTCAATTGAATCCAACTAAGCCAGAGTGCCTAACGGGGTAAACTTTTAACAGTCTGAGCTAAATTCCTGCTTATTCTTTTGTACTTTGATTTATATTTAGTTATAAAACTTCTATTTTAAAATGTAAGGTTTGCAGCAGTTAAAGAAAGGCAGGAGTTGGAAAAAAACTAGGCAACTTCTGGTGTTCTTTTTCATGCAAATTCCATATTTGAAATATACATCAACATTAATTTCTCTTGATAATATTATTCCTATTTATACCTTTGTACTTTGATTTATATTTAGCTATAAAACTTCTGTTTTAAAATAAAAATTAAAAATTTCTATTTTAAAATAAATCTTAACACTTCCTGCTTGTACTTTTGTACTTTGATTTACATTTAGTTATAAAACTTCTATTTTAACCCCTTCCGGTAAAATGACGAGTCTAGCTCGTCATTAGTTTTTCATTCCATACCGCAAAATGACGAGCTGCACTCGTCATGCGATTAAAGTTACTGTTAAATATGATAATTAATTTAGATTAAAATTTCTAGTGTACTGCATTTGGCAACACTTTTATCACTTGTGAAAATCACAAGTTACTATTACATATTGTTTACTTAGAATTTCTTGGTACAAGTCATTGCCAAATTAATGAGTCAGAATAAAAGAAAACCTACTAAGAAATACCGTGTGTGTTACAAGAATCAAATTAAAAGTGAGACTACTTGGCGGTGGAAACAATTAAGAATTTCGTTGCACTTTGTTTTGAAAAGTACCACTAGCTTGAAGACTATTATCTGTATACCTTATTAATGTTTTGCTTTGATATTTTCTTAATTTTACTGTCTCTGATATTATTTAACACTATGTAAAAAGTGGATTTTAATTAAGAATATGTAAGAATTTTAAAATGAAACAAGTTTTTAAAATAAAAATTAAATATTTATTTCATGCACAGTTTTTCATTATTAAATCATACCGGAAGGGGTTAAAATAAATCTTAAAAAATGTTGCAAGGTTTGCAGCAGTTAATAAAAGGCAGAAGTTGGAAAAACACTAGGCAACATCTGGTGTTCTTTTCAAAGCAAATTTCATCTTTGAAATATACACCAATACTAATTTCGCTTGATAATATTATATAAAAATAAAAGCAATTATTATACATTTGAAATCCATAAGAGTAAGTTTATTTAAGCTGTATGCTACACAATATTTTTAACATTAAAACTTTCTTTCAATACTTTTCCATTTATTAATAACTTATGGTAAATATAATTTTTTCTTTCATTATATCACTCTAAATGGCAGAATTCTTGGGTTGGCACAGTATCAAATACATTGCGAGATGTAAAAGAAATCATTTCCAAGTGGCCTCAACTACCTTCTAAAACACAGGACGTGATTATCACTCGTCTTCGGGTGGGTCACTGCAGACTCACACATGCACATCTCTTGCTTGGTGAGGCACCTCCACATTGTACGTATTGTAAGACTACTTATACAGTCGTACATATCTTAACTTCTTGTATATATTTTAAATCTCTGTACATAAAATTCTTTAGAAATTCGTCACCTAATCTTAATTCAATCATTGGGAAAATGCCGCATCCAGGCTTATTTCCTTTTTTTCGCTGTGCTGGCTTGCATTTTGAAATCTGATTTGTTTTTGTTTTCTAACTTTTCATGTTTAATTTTATAATATTACATTCTTAATCTTTTAATTCTTGATTTTAATCTCTAATATTTTAATAAATTTGAATCTTTTAATTTTTAATTTTTCTTTTTTGTGCTGTACGTTCTTCAATTTTTTAGTTTCTTTTTTTCATTTTAATCTTTAATTATTTAATCAAACTTTACAGATTTTCGTGTTAATTTTGTGTCTTTGTAAATTTTCTACCTATTTTTTAGTTTCAAATGGTTTTTTCAAAATTGTTTTTTAAATTGTGTTGTTGTTTTCTGCTTTTCGTCACGTTTGGCGCAGTTTGTCCCAAGAGGAATTAGCGCCACTAAATTTCAAACAACCAACCAACCTTCTTTCATTATATGTGAAATAAGTTTAAAAATTCTCATAGTATACATTTTTAAAACTTATATCTTATATTTTTCAAAGAAAATTACTGAAAACCCTCAGTCAATAGAAAGACATAAAGTTAAAAATGTCAGATTTTGAAATGTGTTTTGAAGTATAGTAAATATGATCATATGATATTAAATGTATTTTTGGTGTCAGTGTATTCCAGTTCTACTTTTTAAATCGCCATCAGCAGTTGTCAAAGTCCCAGTGCCATCCCTGCGCAGTGATCCAAATCTCGTTAGATTTGGATATTAATACATCCGAAATATTTACTATCTAATGTTTTACATACTTCAACTCAAAATAATCTATATATATATATATATATATATATATATATATATATATATATATATATATATATATATATATATATATATATATATATATATATATATATATATATATATATATATATATATATATAATAAAGATAACAGTTTTTTTACACATTAGAAGATTTCTAGTATCAAATTATGTTAAAGCTATAAATTAGAAATTTAATCAAGTTTTTTGTAATAGATTAAAAAAACTTCTTTAAATATAGTAATTTCTTAAATACAATAATTCATATAGACTTTAAAATGACAGTTAAATGGAGATCTTGCTAAACATAAAAACATATTTCAAAATTACTGCACATAAAATGAAATTATAAATTTACATAAAAGAAAAATTTAAAAATAAATACTGACAATTAAACTTAGTTTAGTTGGATTTTCTGTCATCTCAGAGTAATACACTCTAAGTTTATCCGTTTAATTGAATTAGAATTGAAATCTTTAGAACAGACACTGGTCTATTAACGTGCTTGAAATTTCATCGGTCTTGGAATCTGGAGTGCATAATGTACTCTAAATTTATGTTCTCTCACAGACAGATTCCAAGTCATTATACTGAGAGACAATGATGTTGTACAATCAGATATGTATTTCTACGCAAGATATACAACAGTTCAGGAATTCTGCATATCTAAGAGCATGTAAACTGTTCTATTACCTAAATCCTATATTTAAGAGGAATTACATGCAATTATATTTGTACTTACATGTTAATTTTTTTCTAAAGTATCAATACGTTAAAGTATTTATCTTATTACATCTTTTTTATTCAATACATAAAAAGCATATGTATTTAAAAATCAGTAAAAATGAGAATATATATATATATATATATATATATATATATCGGGTACGAACCCAGTATATTATACAGTTTATACATTTTATGTTTTTTTTAATTATTTCATTAAAGTTGTGTATGAAGTCGAACTTACTTCTAACGAATACGAAGAGAAAAAAAAATTTCTTCTTTATAACCAAGTGCTCTCAATAAATGAGTTAGTGAAAAAATCATAAAAATCACAAATTCTTACAATATGATATGTACTATACACTACAAAATAAATCGGTTCACTTTCTTTGTATTGTTTTATTATCTATTTTAGTGTTATTGGACTTTAGAGAAGACTTACGGTTCGAAAAATAACGTCATTTTCACCTCTGGAACCGAAAAATGTTTGAAGATTTTCAGCGCTCTCCAGAGGTATGTCAAAAGTGCATTGGGGCACTTTTGACATTCTCCCTATTCATCAATATCAAAAGTGTGTAGAGACTTTATCAGAATGGAATCGGCAAAAATCTATAATTATATATATATATATTGATATATATATATATATATATATATATATATATATATATATTGATATATATATATATATATTATATATATTTATATTATATATATATATATATATATATATATATATATATTATATTATATATATTATATTATATACACACACAAACATAACTATATATATATATATATTTGTGTGTGTGTGTGTAGTGTGATGTGTGTGTGTGTCAGGATAAGACCTATTAGGATTACGTTGGAAGACGGGTTCCCACTTTGTCATAGGGACAGGACAAACGGAGGATCGTCCAGCATGTACAAGACCCTTAACATGGGTCAATATCTATTGAAAATATCTGCCCAAAGACATCGTGCATCTTCTTTTTGTTTGGAAATTTCGTAAATGGCTTGCTAGGGCAATGTAGAGTTATAATGATTCAGGCCCCTTCTCTGAGGCGTAAACGGTAGCCCAGTGGTCCATTGAGGTGAGAGGTTAAAAAGGATTGCAAAATTAAGCCCTTGATTTAAGTTTTGAAAACCCTGAGAAATTTCCTTACACACATATATATGTATATATAGCTTGAGAGAGAGTCACAGAGAGTGAGAAGGATACAGAGAGAGAGAGAGAGAGACATGAGACAGAGAGAGACAGACAGACAGAGAAGGAGAGAGAGAGACAGACAAACAGATAGAGAGCGAGTAAGACAGACAGAGAGAGACAATTGTCTTTCAGGTTTTAAAAATAGGGGTTAAGAAGTAAGCGAGTTATAATTAAGAATAGTTAGAAGTCATTAACGACAACATCATATAAGAAAGACACACCCTCGAGCGGAACTATACAGAGTAAAAGAGCTGATGCTGAAATTAACATAGAAATTTTGCTTAGGTAGCAACGCCAAAAGAACAGTTCTGAGCCGAAACTCTGGCTGTTAACACCTCCAAGCTTGTCGTGACAAATTTGTACAAAGGATATAAAATGACATAGCTATGGACAGAAATATTACAATAAAGAAGTGTTTTATATATGAAATGAAATGCGCCTTCCATGCGTCTTAACCACTTCATTTATAAATAAATTAAATCATCTTAAATCTATAAATATATAATAAATATTTATATATATATATATATAATATTATATATATATATATATTTGTATATATATATTAAAAATATATATATATATATTGTATACATATATATATATTTAATATTATTTTATATATATATAATATATATATATATATATATTATATATATATATGTATGTGTGTGTTATGCGTGTGTGTGTATGTATATATATATTATATATATATATAAAAATGTATTAATATCAGGATATATTATTTTAAGAAAAAAGATGTATATTGTACTGATTAAGTAATTGTAGATAAAGTAATTTAATTTCATTTAAAAATATATTAAGGTGTTGTAAATTATCCCATGAAAAGTTTATCGTCACTGAATGCGAGATTAAGGAGAAAAATAATTTGAAAAAATAATAGGTTTTTTTTCATTTTATAAATTATTCGTGTATTTCCATATGATAAAAGCTCCATTGTTGGAAAATGTTGATTTATGACTAGTATTAAAGGATAACTTTTCAAGTTATTTCAATTTAGTACTACGGTGCAAATAAAAATGTGAACTTGTGAAAAAGAAGAAAAAAATATGTTTATGTTTTTATAGATAGATAGATAGATATAGATTAAGGGTAAACACACATGAGGTCAATGAGATCCGCATGCAGCAAAAATATTTCAAAAGAAGAATAAATGAAATAAAGTTTCACATTTAATGATACACTGGCTTAATACATCTAGCAGTATAATTTCATTAAAATGAACTAGATCATCTCTTCATCTTATTTGAAACGCGTTTTTAATAGTTTTCGCTATTAGTATCAAGACTGTAGACCTGATAAAGGTTAATACAGATCTTGCGTGCTCCGTTCAAAGATCTCGCTTTATGTTATTTTGATGAATGATCAGCCCCTGGAACAAAAAAATGTATATATATTCGGTCGCAATGTACTAATGAGGTTTCAAATGCTTGGAGTTTCTTCTTTTATTTTGCTGCTAAAGTGCTCACAAGTTGAGACGTTTAAGAGGCTGGCTTTTAGGGAAGTTTATCTGCGCGCGGCATCTGCCTTTATTTCGTCAGTCAGAAATGCTCATTAGGGGGTGAAAAAGTTTGATGGCCGGAAGTTATTTCTCTTCTGTAAGGCTCTTAGTGAAATTTCATCAGACATTTACGCACGAATATCTGATGTTTTGGTGCCATTTCGTCAAATATTTGATAATCTAAAAAATTAACAGATTTTTCAATATTTATAAAAATATTTTATGATCCAATGTTTTTGCTTTTTATATAAATAGATTAATTAAAATAGCAAGTTTTTATTAAATAGCATATAAAGCCCATAAAAATAAAAAATAATTTTAGAATAAGATATATTTCTCTCAAAATTAAAATGAAAATTATTGGGAAATAGCATATTGCCGGTCACATGACGGGTTCAGTAAATTTTTATTATTTTCTAGAATTGTAAAGCAGCCTATGTGGCAGGTAAGAAAATGGTTTGTTTTTTGGCTGAGAATTATCTGGTACACGCTCAATAGAGCAATTTCGTGCAACGTCACGAACTACTGTAATGCCCTTCCCATTCATTTGCATGTTTACGACAGCCAGTAGGCAAACAATAAGTTGCCCTTCCGTTTTAAACAAGAGTTAGAACTGTTATAAGTTGAGATGTACCCTGCTGCGTGAAATCACCTTAATTTGTTTATTTTTACTAAACCGCATGTTAGTTGCCAACTTTAATTTATCTTGTCATATTATGTGATAGGATGGATAGCATGAGTTTTAATATTGTCAGTGATTAGTTGGCGGTAAGTATGAATGATGTTCAGCGAATCGATTGCAAACCGTGGGGTTCTGTATAAAAAACAAACACACAAACGAACACTTATTAATTTTCAAAAATATCTGAATTAAACGCTATATATTTATTAGTCAATGACTCTTAGAGTTTTATGAAAAGAATTTGTTGTTAATACCAGTGATAAAATTTTCATTGCAACAAAAGATATTGGATGATGAAATTTAAAATTATCACATACGTACTTAATCCATTATTTAAGCCATTATTAAAGAAAAATTATTTACGTGATATCTAAGTATAGTGTTAAAACGTATAAAAATAAGGCATCGATATTTAAATAATTTAAAATAAGACATGATTAATGAGATCATAAAAGAAATGACGTCATAATTCTAGAAAAAATTGTTATTTGTACCTATTTATTATGTGATAATTTGATAAATTTAATCGCCTGCTCTTAAAATAGGACTTAAAATAATTGCATTATATGCTCAGAAGGGAGGATTTCGAACATATTAGAGAGAGCAATATTTTTTGCTGTGATATGAAGCAAATTTATACCAATTTATTTTAGAATAGGATAGATAGTTGAGGGGAAGATAAACTTTACTCGCTTTGAATTTTGCTAGCCCTAACTCATCAAGAATATAATAAGGATGCCTC
>CM063501.1:140532749-140557749 GCA_032207245.1 Pardosa pseudoannulata
CATATTTCCTTATGTCTTTATTTATGCCTCATTTTAGTTCGAAACTTATCATTAAAATCCTGAATGCCAAAAAAATGCCTCGAAGACAAATATATTCAACGTGGAAACTCCTAAGAACGAAGCATGGTTTATTTCTAAGGGGAAATTATTTTATTCAAATTATTGTTGTTTGCAGTAGAGTCACATTGAGGGAATATGATGATTATTATTACTTTCTTTTAAAGAAATATTCTTTGTAATCTTTTTGTTTATAACTCATGTAAATAGGAGACAGTAACCCTTCGGTATCATAGTGAAGATATAAATGTAAAGTTAAAGTAGTAAGGCTGAAATAGATACATTCGATGGGAGCAGTAAATGGTGATTCTATTGTCCATCGCTTATTTTAATATCTTATATGTCAAGTGACTACAGAATATCATAGGAATGCGTTTATCCAGGTGTTCCACTTATTTGAGAAAATGTTTCATCCAAGATTCAAACATTGTATCATGCATCCAACTTGACTCTGTGCAGCCATATAATGCACCAGATGATCCAAAATTGGTCCAAGTTTCTTATAAATTTGGACTTTTGTACATAGTGAAAGGTGGAAGAAAATTTCCAGTGGCTGATGTACAAAACAGCCATGCAAACACATGTATTTTTAGGCTTATAAGCTCAATTTTACTATCATTGTATTAATTTACTCTATATCACATCAAATAAATTAAAAATACTATGTTATATTATTTACACTAAAATTGAAGGGCTGGTTTAAATCCTTACATCTAAAAATTTAGAACTTTATAGTACATTAGTAAGCCTAACCGATACCCATTTTCCCCCATCAAACAAAAATAATCAATAAACATAAAATATTTAAAATATTCCTTGCCTTTTTTTGAAAAACTGTTGTTCAGAAACCTTTGCAGATAATTATTGAAAAGATATTGACGATAAAAGAAATTAAATATTACTTTTTTGAAAGTTTTCAAGATCTTATTAAAGAAAAAATGTATTCCTAACTTGCAAGCAAGGCAATCAATGTAGAAAGATGCAAAATATAAAACTTCTTAAGGAAAAAAATGTTGCCAACAATTGCCTAAAAATATGTTACAAAGCTAAAATATAATTGTTAAAACTTTCGATGTGTATTTTAAGTAAATTATAAAAAATACCCATTTTACCCCACCAGACGCTATAGAGTATTGTGTATCGATCATTATTACTTTCGAAAAAAGTCTTATTAGCATTTTTCTTTATAATACAGGTAAATATGAGAAAAAACACTTAATGCCACAATAAAACATTAAATGTAAATTCAACTTAGAATAGCACAAATAGAAACACGAATAACTAACTGCTTCTTGTATTCTATTTGTTTGCTACTGAAATATAAGAACTAAAGCTTCAGATGGCTTAATTCAAATGCAAATTATTTCTACACTTTTGTTAACAATTGTCTTTAATTTGAAAAAAAAATATGGCAATTATATTAAAATTTCATTTTAAGCCAAAGTTTTATTCATCATTTGAATCCATATATGGATTTTTCATTAATGTTTTGAATACTTTATAATGCCTGGAAGTTAAACAAATACCTGAATAAATTAACTAAGAATGGACGCGGTTTATTTGTAAAAGAGTATATTTGAATGAAATTTCTGTTGCCTGTAATAGGGTATTATTGATGGAATTCCAAAAGTATTTTTCAAAGCATTTATCACTGAAACACTTGTATCCGTTTATCTACATGAGACAGATGAATTACTTGTTAACTAATTGCATTGATTCCTATCTCAATATCTCAATATTTTTCTCTTGGCGTCCAATGATTTATTTGATATATGTAATCAGTCCTATGATCTACTAATCCAAGTTTTTATGATATTATTTTTAATCTGTAAAAGCAGTTAATTTGTACATGAACTCAATTAATAATGTTTTTAAAAACATTTTTAAATGATTATATTACTTGTTATTTTTACTTTGAAAAATTAAAACAAAAAAGAGCTCACACATTTCTTAATCGAATTTACACCTGTTTGTGAGTTAAAACAGCATTTACCAGCTTAACTCAATTTATAGAGCTGGAGTTTAAAAACTCCCAGAATAATGTACAATAAAAGCCCAGTGTGTTTGCTTATTTAAAACAGAAACTAAAAACTACCGATACACTTCGAATGAAAAGAAAAAATCAAAAAGAACTCACTTTGAAAGATAAATTTTATGCTTAATTAGTTTACTTCAAAATTCAAACATTTTTACACATATTTAAAGATTATTATTTGAATATATGCCTTTAATTAACAAATTTATTATTAAAATTTATCTTCTCACTCTGGTAATTCACAAAAAAGAATACTCAAGGAATACTCAAAGAATACTCTACTGAAAAAATACAAAATTATAAGATTTATATTCTTTTAATATTCAGAAAATTTTATGTATTTATTTATTTTATACTTAAAGTTAACATTAATATTTACAGTTTGTGTTTGTGTATTTATGTATGAAACATTCAATTATTAAAATAAACGGTTATACATGAAATACAATTTGTTTTCGAAATTTTATTATTTCTAAATATTTTCTAGTAATTAAATTAAAATTATTTTAATATATTATATTTCCTTATTCATAAAGAATTTTTAAATATCTAGAACAGTTTAATATTAGAAAACGGTAATACCACAAATAAAAATACTTATTTCACCTGCTTAATAAATTTCGAAAACTATATTCAATTTTATCATGA
Organism: Pardosa pseudoannulata; assembly: GCA_032207245.1. NCBI lineage: Eukaryota > Metazoa > Arthropoda > Arachnida > Araneae > Lycosidae > Pardosa > Pardosa pseudoannulata. The sequence goes on from CM063501.1 coordinate 140,535,490, forward strand.
TGTTCATTATAATGAAGTTTAAAATGAATATTGCTTTTATTCGTACATTATTGATTTTAGAAACAAAGCAAAGAGACGCTGTCTTAATATATTTCAGGTTTAAAATTTTAAACTCAGTGTCTCATTTATATAGTATTCAATTACTTTTGTTATATGTTGCAGCAAAACAATATTCAGATATATTTTGAAAAATATATTCAACTGTATCATGATGTCAATTATAATGATGATTAAAATAAATATTGTTTTTTTTCTTACGTTATTGATTTTAGAAACAAAGCAAAGCGACACTGTCTTAATATATTTCAGATTTAAATTTTTAAACTCAATATCTCACTTATATAGCAGTATATTACTTATGTTATGTGTTACAGCAAAATAATATTTAAATCTAATTAAGCTTATTATAAAGCATTATAAATAAATAATTATGTTTTATTACGTGTAGCAATATAATAATATACTATCCTAATTTCAGATGAAATAGTAGATTAAATATCTACAACAGATTAATATTAAAAAACGATAATACCGCAAATATAAATACTTATTACTCCTGTTCGATAAATTTCTAAAAATATATACAACTTTATCGTGGTGACCATTATAATGAAGATTAAAAATATATATTGGTTTTAATCTTACGTTATTGATTTTAGAAACAAAGCAAAGAGACACTCTCTTAATATATTTCAGGTTTAAATTTTTAAACTCAATGTCTCAGTTATATAGTAATCAATTACTTTTGTTATATGTTACAGCAAAAAATATTTAGATCTAATAAAGTCTGTTACAAAGCATTATAAATAAAAGTTATGTTTTAATATGTGTAGTAATATAATAATATACTATCGTAATTTCAGTTATATAAGCTGCAAAATACAAAAGGTGAAAGGAATTTTCAGGAGCAATTTATATATAGAGAACAGTTAGATAAAGTTTCTTAAAATAATTCAACTTTATTGGTGACCATTATAATGATTAAAATATATTGCTTTTAAACAGTTATAAATATTTTACAAAACGAAGATAGTACCAATTAATAAAAAATTATCATATGCTGTATTAAATTTTTAAACTCAATGTCTCAGTTATATAGTAATCAATTACTTTTGTTATATGTTACAGCAAAAAATATTTAGATCTATTATCTGTAGAAATACAATTTATATTTTAACCAATATAACCTCAAAAATACACAATACAAGACGCTGAATAAAACTTGAAAGAATTTTCAATAAATTTTCTCTCATAACCCTGCGAAATACAAAAGGGAAAGTGGCAATAAACAGAATTCACGCTCAGCTAGGTTATCCAATTAATAATGCCAATTAATAAAAATTATCATATCATGCTGTATTCAATTAAATCCAAATGTTCAACATTTAAATTGTGTGTAACAAATATTGCGGTATGTTAAAATTAATTCCAAAATACAGATCTACTTATCTTAAAAATACAATTTATTTTTTCACTACCAATAAACCTCAAAAGAACACAATACAAGACTCGGAATAAAACTTGAAAAAGGTTGCAATAAATTTTCTCTGAAACCCTGCGAAATACAAAAGGGAAAGTGGCAATAAACAGAAGTTCACGCTCAGCTAGGTTATCCATAGACAAAGAATGGCTGATATTTCCCTCATATACGGTAAGTAAATGGATGGCTCCATTAAAGCAAAAAGAGGAAAGTACTGTTAGGTCTATTCCACTATGAATTTCTTGAAATAAATTCTACTGCCGAATGATTTACTTTCTCCCGAGTAAATGAATATTTCTTTGTTAATATGCTTTCCGGGGTGAATTTTTCCACCGCTGTTATATTGAGCAAACCAAATGTACCGAAAGCATTAAGATCGTCAAGTTACGAATGGTTTTTATCTACGTTTGGATTCTCTAGGGGTAAATATTTCTCAGCTTAAACAGAGGTAATACTTACAATGGGTTCTTTTATTATAGTTATTTTGAAGAAAAAAAAATCTACGAAATGAAAATTATTCTATTCTTTAGGGGACATAACACTGTTCGAACAGAAAATCTTCATTATATTACAACCTATTTTTGGTTTAATATAAAATAAAACGTTATGCTCTATTTAGAATAAAAGTATTCGAATAGCCCTTCGAAGAAATAATAAGGCAAAGAAGATGAAGAAATAATAAAGGTCTAGCTTTTTAAAAGTTGTTAAATTTTGTCATATGATATTTTGCTATATTAAGACAAAAGCCATTTTAAAGAAAACAAAATATATAATCTAATGGAATAAAAAGTTATAAATCGATTTGTCCAAAAATTAAATTTTGAAATTTATAAAAGAGACATTTTTTATATTGAATAGAAACTAATTAACATTTTTTATTTTGTAAACCTCAGTTATATTTATATGATGAATATATTTTTTTTTCAAATTTACAATTTTCTATATGTCATGTTGTTCAACCCAAATCTGTAAGTTTCAAGTTTTGTGTTAATACATTTTAATGTTTAATATTTCTTGGAAAAATCAGTTTACATCACATTATTTTAAAATTTATTGTATAATAACAAACTGTTTCAGAAATTTCAAACTAAAGTAATGTAAACTAAATGTTCAGAGCAGTATTAGACATAAAAAATTGTAATACCTCACAAATTTAGAATTTTTAGTTGTTAACCTTTAAATCTATGCTGCCAATATATGTTCAAGTACTTATGTATAGTAATACAGATAATCCTGATTAAGAAATGGGCAAGTAACACATGAGTAAAAATGCGTAGGTTTTGTTTGCCGAAAACAAGTAACAAGTATAATTTTTACAGTCTGTAGATAGCGTTATAGGTGTCAACAATGCACCATGCCTATTTCTGAATACATTAGAGACATCACAACATGAAAATAATCACTAAATTACAAAGGAATATGTCATTGTCACACTAATTTGCATGGTGTTTTACCACAGTAATCATGCATGAATTATCAAATGTACAATTAAATTACCATAATTACACACTATGCAGAGGAATACACATCCTATAACACTGGGATGAGTTTCAATATCGGAAATCAAAATCTTTGACAGTACTTAAAGAAAACAAATGATTATATAAGGGAACTAATTTTGGTACGGAGATACGTCTTATCTGATACTTATTCTAATGTGACTTCGTTGAAAAAAGATCAGAACTTTTTGTAATCATAATTCTCATTTACTTTATTCTTTAGCGTATTAGCTTTACGTTTGGTATCTAAATACGCATAAATGTTTATAAAGGGATGAGTAAATTAATAATAATTATGATAGTTGCTATTTATACTCCTCAAGGCTACCTATTGTTTTCGCTTATTATTATAAAACAGGGATTGGATTAATTAAAACATAAGATACATTGTTTAAATAAAATTTTTCTTTTAAAAGTTTGCTTTGCTTTTGTGCATAATATTTTTCTACTATTTTAATCAACAATCATTCCACTATTAATAATGACAACTGATGTTGACCCTTTATACTCTTTAAGTGATCTTATGCAAATTAATTGCGCGTCTCATTTGACCGATTATAATAATTTTAAAGCTTGGTGTATTTCTTCTTTTTGAGATACTATAAAACTGGAAAGTGATTATATAAAACATAATATGTTTCATTTAAACAAAAAAGAAACTGAGCTATATCCTTTATTAAATTGAAATTATTTGTTTTGTTTATTATATTTATTCTCAATTAAAACTTCTTATCTAACCTCTCCTAATAAAGATCAACCACTGTGTTAAGTTAACCTCTATTATAAATAGACCTATTTGTATCTCTTAGTTAAATATTATGAGTCAAAGATAGGATAACATTATATTTAACGTACAATTTTTTAAGGAAAAATGAAATATTTAATGTATTTTGTTGAAAGAAATATTTTTTATTTTAGTATACAGTATTTGTTCGATTCAAAACCACGTTGATAATTACTAACCTCAATCAAATTCATATAGATAACTTATTCATCATAGATTCATCATTCGTTATGTAAGTTAAATCTTTAAAATAAAATTTAAAAATTATCCATAAACATTGCATGAAATAACATAAGACTATTTGTTTTGCTGCTCATATATTTCTTTACAAAAGGCAATCAGATCCTACAAGTGAAAGATGACAAAGAAATTCCTGTATTCTATATAAAAATTAGTCTGTTGTAGTTTTGTGTACAATATTTATTCCATGTAAATCTACTTTCATTACCCCTAGACACAGTACTAATAATGTCATTTACACTCCATAAGAGGTCTCAAACCACCTAGTGCAAATTAAAAGCTTGTACAGTTTGACCAATGTAGAAATTTGAGAAGTTGATCATAGTTGCTTCAGCTAGTGAGACATCTACAATTTGGCTTCATTGAAATCCTATGACATTTGTGATATTTTGCACTTTTGACGAAGATCCCAAACTAATACAATTTTATTATAGATACCACGTTACCATTATATTTACTTATTAGCTAAACAACGATAGCTAGGATTATATTTTATTGTTCACGAGGTGATATTAACTTCTCCTTTATTCACAGGTATTATATCATTTTGATAAACACATGTAAAATTATACTCTTCAGCTCAATAGCACAAATTGAGGGCCATCTTCGCTGCGAATCACCGTTTTTGAGACCAAGGACCTTGAGAGGTATCCCTGTTAGGTGGTCAACATTACTCGGAAACACCAGTATTTAGATTGCAACCCCTCTTGGTCTTTAATTTGTCGACCCTAAGGATGAAATGCTGAGCCAACCTTATTCAGTCCAGGGATCAAACCTGAGACCTGTGTAGGGGGAAGGAGCGAAGAGCTAACCAAACGCCATTGGGCTTCTGATAAACGCTTCATTAAAACAAATTAAAAACACTCAAACTGTCCCTTCATACTCTTAAAAGTAGGATCTTTTTTATTTAGTCCACTCTATTATTAAATATACATTATTAAAATAGATTATTCCAATAATCATACTGATTATTTTAATTCATTCTTCAAATGAATTGTATTATAGTTATATTCATATTAATATCATACCTGTTAATTTTTCAAAATTAAACATAAATTAAAAAATATAAACAAATTTTACGTAAATCAAGAACCATGAATAGACAGCAGGAATTTTATAGTTTAGCCATGTGAGTCTTTATATATGGTATTTGATTTTTATACTCTTGCTATATTTATTTATTATTTCTTTAATGTAAAATAGCGATCGGATGGACAATCAGAATTGTTTAAAAGAAACAACACAATTGATACTTTTCTTCAGTTGAAATTTTGTTTAGTAGAGCTATTCTTTCATTTGAAACCACTTTAATAAAGACTAATATAGTTACACATATATATGAAATGTAGCCTGGCATGCCATGCTTCAGGGATGTAACGTGGTCGAAGGAATGTAGTCGTCGGCGAAAAGAATAAGATTTAGCAAAAGAACTTTAGAGGCATCTGTATTTAGCAATATCCAACAGCAAAATCTCTCAAAAAATGGTCGTGCGGCCTTTTATAACTTTGGGGATGGCACAGGCGTGAAAAAAGGAATGTGCTTAATTAGCAAAGTAGGATGGATAGTTAATTTCGCCAACAGGAAGGAAGACAAAAGAGTTTAACGTCATGAGACTACTAAGAAGATGACGAAATCGCGGATTTGGTTGTTTTTTAATATAGGAGTTAGTCATTTAAGTTTAAGACTAAATTATTAAATTTTTACATTACATATATTCATATATAATTTTACATATCCATCATGCATACTAATTAACTTAGTTTTTCAACTAAATATACTTTCATCAACTTCATCTTGCCTTTATATGAATAAATGCCTTAAAAGTTAAATCTCGTTTTTAAATAAATTCTACGAATTAATTATATATTATTATAAGTAGTTTATACATTATTATAAGTAGCTTATATATTAATTATAAGTAGTTTAGGAATTTTATGTAGACTCTAGAAATTTTGATTATAATTTTTTCTGTTAATATAAATTAGCAATATTTTCCAATATTATACCAATTTAATTAACGTAAATAAAATTATCAAGTACATTTAAATTATTTAATTTAATGTTCAATGAAAAATACCAAATCATTATCCACACATACACTTTATACAAATTAATTATTCAACATTATACTTAATTACAAAGTTCAAATAATTTTTACGTATACAATTTCCTCTACGTTTATATATTGAAACGGAGAATGAATCTGAAGTTTATCGAAGCTTTAAAAGTCTGCCCGATCCAAAAGCAATTAGAAGTATTTTCACTAGAATAACTCCATCAACGGTGATAAATAAACTTCTAGATAAACATTTAAAAGTCAAGATTCGTTCAAATACGTTACTTCTGCTGCATTGAACTTCACTATTATCAGAATATATGTGTGGCGGCGGAAGTGCAGAATGAAATTGCTCACTGCATACGTTTAGTTTACATGTAGACTTAACTGCTGCATGTAGCAAATTATCTGGACTGTGAAAACCCTTGTGAAATATCGGACTAGAGACTACATAAATTGGAATTTACTTGCAGTTCATGCTTCTTTAATTGTGTAATTAAATCATTCCGACTTACTCGAATTATAAGCTTAAAGATTAAACCATAAAAGGCAATTTCGAAGTACAATGCCCAATTTAATACTCTAGTTTCAGGGTATTTCGTGCTTAGTTTAGGTTTTAAAACACCGAGAGTCACTTGTTCTAATCTGATTAGCATAATTTTGTTTTTAAATGTGTATAACGCATATAAAGTACTTCATATTTCTAAAGATATCACATTTACACGGTCTTAGTGAAATATGAAATTATCTGCAGTTGTTACTAAAGTTATAAAATTTAGAATCCAACTCTAGTAAATAAATCCATAAAATAACTTAATGCATCTGTTACATGGCGTTTACTATTTTAAGACATTCAGCTCATTTTAATTAAATTGAAATTGTTTTATTTCATGAAATGTATTTATTAGTTAGTAAATATATACATTTCCAAGTGAATTCAAATTTCTGTATATTTAACGTTTATTATTTATTATATATAGCTTTAATGCATTCATAGTTTTAAGATGGAAATGCATGAACAAAGTTACACGATTTTATCTATGTTTACTAAAAATAACATTATACTGAATATGTTTTGAGTTGAATGCTTACTTATGTTTACAAAAGTGATACAATATATTACAGTGTACAGGGAAACATATTTAAAGGGAAACATTTACATAACGTAAACGTTTGTACTAGTTTGTGTTTATAATATTTAATGTTAGTGCATTATGCTTTAATACTTCCTTTGAGATTTACGATTTATCTTTAAAGCTAGACAAACTATGTTTAAGAGTGTTCTGTTATTAAACTAAAAGCAAAAATTATACAACATTAGTTAAAAATAAGTTGCTTTTTCTGTACACATTCCTGTATGTATTTGATTCCATTACATATAATATAAAGAATCTGATATGAGGTTTCAAAACTGGAAAGGGGGGGAATACTTATACTAACTAAAAAGTAAAAAGAAAAGAAAATCTTGACTTAAACATGTAAAAGAAAACTTTTCTACATATAATTTTCTACATATAACACTAGTAATCTGTTATAAAATGTGCTTTTAAATACTATCCGTAAAGAGACAAAGAGATAGTGTTTTGTTTCTTTATTGATTCATTAAACAAATCTTAAATAAAAATTGTTCCATATCCAATTTGATTACACATTATAGAATCATTTTTTGATAGAAAACATGTTAAAATTAGACAACTTAGTGTTTATGATAAGCATTTAAAGAAAATGTTAAAAGAAGCAAGTAATAATTCATTAGGAAGAAATACACTTAAAAGTAAACTGACCTTTTGTACAAAAAGTATTTAATAAATTTTAAAAGTAATTTCTTATATTATTATTATAACTTATCATTTAATTAAATATTATGATGTTATTATTATTATTAATATTATAATAAATATTATAAAGCATTATACATTACGTATGTTATTAAAATTACTATTAAAATATTATTATTGTAATTACTATCATTGTTGTTGTTAAATTATTGTTATTTATTAGTATTTACCATTATCAAAAGTATTGATTTTGTTAAATATGTAAATTAGAAGTATAATAGATTTTATGTTTTAAAATAAATTAATTTGCACTGACTTGTATTCTATATGCTAAAATGTTAAATTAAAATAACTTAGAAATGCACCAGAAACGATTTTAAATAATCAGTTAAGTTTAAAAAAATATATATTTAAAAAAACGTTTAAGGTAAACAGTACGTTTTAAAACAGCATTTTATTATTAGCAATGTTTTCTATTTATCATACATTTAATAACTTTCTGCTCTTTTTAGAGCAGAAAGTTTAAGAAACGTTTAAGGTAAGCAGTACGTTTCAAAACAGCATTTTATTATTAGCAATGTTTTCTATTTATCAAACATTTAATAACTTTCTGCTCTTTTTAGAGCAGAAAGTTTAAATGTATGATAAATAGAAAACATTGCTAATAATAAAATGCTGTTTTGAAACGTACTGCTTACCTTAAACGTTTCTTACTCCTTACACATTTTTAAATACCGCTCTATTTAAGAAAGAATTACTTGTATTTCTATATCAAGTAGTATAATCTTCAAAAAATATTAAATGCATTCACAAAATCAAAAAGAATTAAATTTATTTACTACACTATAACTTTTGAAATGCACAGATTAAATTAAATATTTATATCAAATTGATTTAAAATATCTATTCTATTCTCTTAAAGGTTGGTGGCATTTTTAAATTAGGAAAAAAATCAAAAACTGTTAAGAAATTGAAAATGTATTATTCTATAAAATAAAATATTTTACTCCTGTTCATATGATTGAGAGTCAATGAATAACACTGACAATCTTCTCCTCAGTTTAAAAATTTAGTTTCCAATCTAATACTCACAAAATAATTTTTGAAATTATTTTCTGTGTCGGTGTATTTCCATCCATATAACAATACTGAATGGTTTTATGAAGTTAATTTCTTTTTAAATATCTACAAAAAATCTCATTGTAATCTTTTAATAAAGTTTTCCATCTCGGGAAATACTAAGCCCTTTTAAAACTATTATTAATAATTATATTATTTGTAGTGAGAATAATTATATTCATTTAAGATAATTAAAATTAAAAAAATACTTTTCGCTTCTCATTCGAAATTATATTTCCCAATTCAATTTCTTATATCATTATTACGATTTATACATAATTGAAATAAATTATAATGATGTTGTTATTATTATAAATATATTTTAAATATTAAGAAATATTATATAACACGTATATTATTAAAATTATTATTATTATTATTGTCACTATTGTTGTTAAATTATTATTAGTTATTATTTATATTTATAATTTTTGAAAGTATTAATTTTGTAAAATATGTATATTGTTTATAAGTATATTAGATTAAGTTTTCTATCTCGGGACATACTACGTTCTTTTAAAATTATTATTAATAATTATATTACGTGTAGAATAATAATTATTCTCATTTAAGATAATTAAAATTTAAAAAAGTACTTTTCGCTTCTGATTTGAAGTTATATTTCCCAATTCACGTGAGATTAAATTACCGAATCTCCAGTCCAAATTCGCCTTAAGAAAAGAAAAAACAATTTTTTCTATTGTTAAACTCTGTTATTAAAATATTAAAAATATTGCATTATTTTATATTTACAAAAATTAATATTACGTTTTTTAACAAAGATATTATTATGATTCAAACTGATTTTACTTATTAAATATCTAACTATTCTCATCATTATATTTTCAATAAATGAATCTGTTATTTTCCAAAATGGTGAACGTGGGACAAATTTTATAACTTCTGAGTTGTTATTTAAAGATTAGATAATTCTTATGTTTCTAATATGCTGTAGAAATGTCACCAAGAAAATGGACGCTTTTTAAAATAACCATTTTATAACAGGAAATAAATGACGTAAAGGTATTCTATAGTTCTTCTAGCATGAAGGAATCTATGAATAAAAAATGGATCTATGTGGATATAAAAAAATTTTACTGTAGTAGGATAAAATTCCAATCGCTGTTTAATCTAGTGTAGCATACCAGATATTTTTTATAGATTTTTATGTAGGGCAGAAAAGTATGACCATATAATCTTCATTATTTTAATTTAATATTAAATATATATTTTATAATGAATATACAAAGAATTATTATTTATGAACTGAAATAATTTACTATAATTATATTCTATCATTATATTTAAAAGAATCTGTTATTTTATTTGCTAATTTAAATTTATGATTTTGGTTATAAATTAGATATTCTTATGTTCTAACATATGCTGTAGAAATGTGTTCTTTTTATAAAATAACATTTATTTTAAGATTAGTATATACTATAAGTAGCAAAAAATAATTGATAAAAAAAGGTTTATATATAAATATCAAATTTCTTAGTAATAATAAATTCAGATTATTATACTATTAAGCTTATTTTATGTAGTAGATGAGTATTAATCTTTAATAAAAATATGAAATATATAACATTCTTAAAAACATTATTAAAAACATACTAAATATTTAGAAACATAATGTAGATACACATGTTAATTTTATATTTACATCTTTATTTTAAATAATAATCTTTGTATTTTAAATTTTATATACTAATTATTTATATTGTATCGTTCAAATTTAAATACGATGGAGATCATTAACTCGTTTTCGTGAATTATTTAATTTAAACTGTTAGAATATTTGTGGACATTATTAAGACATTAGTAAAAGATACTAAAAATACACGTAGCAAAAACATAATGTAGATACACATGTAATAAGGTTTATATATAAATATTTGCAATTATAAACTGGTTAAGTAATAATCTTTGTAATTCACGAAAAATCTCTAATATACTAATTGAAGCTTTAGTTATCTGTATCGTTACAGCGGGTTCACATACGATGGAGATCATTAACTCGTTTTCGTGAATAAATGTTAAAGGAAATTGTTAGAATTATATGATAGGACATTCTTAAAACATTATTAAAACATACTAAAAATCCACGTAGCACAAACATAATGCAGATACACATGTAATAAACTTTATATATACATTTTTGCAGTTTAAATAATAATCTTTATACTTGATGAAAAATCTTTTATATACTAATTGAAGCTTTAGGTATCTGTATCGTTACAGCAGGTTCAAATACGACGGAGATCATTAACTCGTTTTCGTGAATAAATATAATAGGAAATTGTTAGAATTATATGATAGGACATTATTAAGACATTAGTAAAATATACTAAAAATACACGTAGCACAAATATAATGTTGATACATATGTCATAATTTTATATATAAATCTTTGTCCTTTAAGTAATAATCTTTGTACTTGATAAAAAATCTTTAATATACTAATTGAAGCTTTAGGTATATGTATCGTTACAGCAGATGCAAATACGACGGAGATTATTAACTCGTTTTCGTGAATAAATATGATAGGAAATTGTTAGAATGATATGATAGGACATTATTAAGACATTAGTAAAACATACTAAAAATACACGTAGCACAAACATAATGTTGATACACATGTCAATAGTTTTATATATAAATATTTGTCCTTTAAGTAATAATATTTGTATTTGATAAAAAATCTTTAATATACTAATTGAAGCTTTGGGTATCTGTATCGTTACAGCAGGTTCAAATACGACGGAGATCATTAACTCGTTTTCGTGAATAAATATGATGGGAAATTGTTAGAATGATATGATAGGACATTATTAAGACATTAATAAAACATACTAAAGATACACGTAGCACAAACATAATGTTGATATACATGTCATATATAAATATTTGCAGTTTAAGTAATAATCTTTGTACTTGATGAAAAATCTCTAATATACTAATTGAAGCTTTAGGTATCTGTATCGTTACAGCTGGTGCACATACGACGGCGAACAATAACTCGTTGCCGTGAATAAGCATGATAGGAAAACTAGACAAGATACTATAGGAAGATTTGGAATTAATACACTTAGTCAAAAAACGGCACAAAAAATTAAAACATTTTGATGAATAAACATGATTATATAACAGAAAAGAAAATTAGTTTTGTCAATTCTAATAATAATGGAGATACCATTGAAAGCTATTTAATTTTCGTCGTAGCATATTTTATTCCAAAATTTCTTGCATCAAGAAAATAAATAATACTACATAATTTTAAAACATACTCACAAAAGTCAGTGAAACTTGCTGAAATACGAGTAAAGTCAACGAAAGTTAAAAAAATATTAATAAAGTGGAGATTAAACAAAAATTACTAAGTCATAGTTTTTAAATATTCTCAAGGCATACCTTACAGTAACTCAAATACCTGCAGAGTAAGATATATTGATGAACCTTGGATGCATAAATTATCTTCTGAGTGATCAAATTAAAAATAAGATTGATTACGTTGATAACAGATACCATGCAAGGACTAACCGAAAGAATTTCATTGTGTTTTTGGAGATTATGTTCTTTATTTGCAGTCATCTGAGTTTCCCGGAGGGTTATTCAACATTGTGGGATCATAAAGAAGTTAAATTGTTTGCTGGAGGACAGATAAGCTTTATAAAGTTTAATATCCGTCAGAGGATTTGCATACAATATATATTATAATGTATAATAAGCATTTCGTTGATGTGGGAACATTTGGTATGGATATTTTCTCTTGCACTCTAGGTTTTAAATTGCAAACATTAGGAACTTCTTTATATTTTATCTTCGATGATATGACGTTTGAATAAAATTAGTGCTGATAGGTAAACTAATATTTATTTAACGAAAAAAAGAAAACCAATCATATGAAATGCGTATTTTTGTCGAGATGATTTCATTGTTAAATGTATTCAACATTTTTATTTATATGTTAATATGTTTACTGGACCAAGCAATAATTAAGTGTAAAAGGAGTAAAATGACAGTAAATATCAAAATACAGAAACTACTTCAACTCGATAAAAAAGAGAATTACTTTTTACTTTATTTAACAAATATATATATATACTTATATAGCAACCAGCAAACAATTAGTATATATATATATGTATATATATATATATATATATTTATTTAATATATATATATATATATTATATAATATATATACAATAGTATAGTAACCAGCAAACAATTTATAGTATATATATAAATATATATAAATATATATATTTATATATATATATTCTATATTTATATATATATATATATATATATATATTTATATATATATATATATATATATATATATATAACACTATATATATTATATTTATATATAATATATATTTATATATATATATATATATAAATATATAGATATATATATATATATTATATATATATATGATATATATTATATATATATATATATATAAATATATATAATATATATATATATATATATATATATATATATATATATATATATATATATATATATATATATATATATATATATATATATATATAAAAACTGAAAAACAGCCGACGTTACAATGTAATAACCAACAAAGATTTTTTTTATATTTCACCTGAAAATGTAATATGCATATAGAATCTTTCATACATGTTGTATTAGACTCATATCTGTAGGTAATACAGGTACAAGTATACGATAATGAAATTTTACTTAAAAAAATCTAAAGAGAAATTCCCTACTTATCTACACTAACCACTGTTTCATGCCCATTATAATCATGCAAGAATTCGACTTTTATAATATATATAATGTGTGATACTTTACTAGGGTGTATAAGGCATAAGTGATACCACGTCAGATTTTATTCAATTCTGATCTACTTCAGAAGGGTAGAAAATTTTGCTACTAGTAGATATGCATAACAATATGTGTTACATAAAGGTCATAATAGTTTATTTTTTCTTTGTATGTTATTATGCTTATTGGATCATACTATTAGCCTTTATGTATATGTTATATAAAGGGAAAATAGTTTGTTTTTTGTTTTAAATTTTATTGCTGTTACTACCATTATTCTTTGCAATCAAAATTGCACCACACCCCTGAAAAAGACGAAAATCTCTGCACTAGACAATATAAAAACTGCTTAAATTTAAAAGGTCTTTTTCACATTTAACTTGATAAATGTACATAATTTAAGTTTTTTCACTGCCTTAAATAGTGATATCAATAAAATATTTTCAACAGTTTTTGGTTTATTATATCTTCGATTATATTGATTGAATAGAGTGTTTTATTGATTGTTACCTCAAATTCTAAAAATTTTATTAAATAAGCAACGATTTACTAGCTATTAATGAAAATTATTTGGTAACTCCTTGTACTGACTCTCCTCTTTACAGAGATATAATTGCCGTAATTATTATTGAAAACGATATAAATTCATAAATCTTTTATTTGTTTTTACTCAAACTGTTTGAGTTTTACAGGCATTTAGAAAGAAAGATATCCATGGAGGTAGCTGTTATGCTTTCAAAACTAAATCATTTTACAAAGACATTTTACAGATTTTTTATGACATTTTATCTGCGTAAACCACCATATAGCTATGGGGATTCAGGAGCAAACAAATCCATGAAGTTGTCTGACGTCACAACTAAATCCTTTAACATTTGAATTTTATCAAATAGCTTTCATTATTGTTTCAATCAAACAAAAATTGCGAAAATGGCATCATTTTCTTATTTATCATATATCTAATTAATAACATCATTGGTCCTTATAATAAAATTTCAGTTAAAACTAAATTTTTTTTTAAAAATGAGATTACATCTTTGAGGACCATTTGTTCCTTATCATATATCTAATTAATAACATCATTGATGTGCATAATAAAATTTCAGTGAAAATTTAAAAGTTTTAAAAACTGAGATTAAATTTTTGAGGACCATTTGTTTCCTTATCATATACATAATTAATAACATAATTGATGCACATAATAAAATATCAGTAAAAATTTAAAAGTTTTAAAAAATTGAAATTAAATCTTTAAATATTATTTGTTTCCTTATCATATATCTAATTAATAACATCATTGGTGCTCATAGTAAAATTTCAGTAAAAAATTAAAAGTTTTAAAAAATGAGATTAAATCTTTCAGTACCAGTTGTTCCCCTTTCACATATCTAATTAATAACATCATTGATAAGCATAGTAAAATTTCAGTAAAAATTTAAATGTTTTAAAAAATTGAGATTAAATTTTTGAGGACCATTTGTTACCATATCATATATCTAATTAATATCACCATGGGTACTCATAGTAAAATTTCAGTAAAAAATTAAAAGTTTTAAAAATTGAGAATAAATTTTTGAGGACCATTTGTTACTTTATCATATACCTGATTAATAACATCATTGAAGCGCATAATAAAATTTCAGTAAAAATTTTAAAGTTTTAAAAAATTGAGATTAAATCTTTGAGGACCTTTTGTTTCCTTATCATATATCTAATTATAACATGATTGGTACTCATAGTAAAATTTCAGTAAAAATTTAAAAGTTTTAAAAAATGAGATTACATCTTTGAGGACCATTTGTTCCCCTATCACATATCTAATTAATAACATCATGGATGCTCATAATAAAATTTCAGTAAAAATTTAAAAGTTGTGAAGATTGAGATTAAATCTTTGAGGAATATTTGTTCCCTTATCATATATCTAATTAATAACATCATTGATGAGCATAATAAAATTTCAGAAAAAATTTAAAAGTTTTAAAAATTGAGATTACATTTTTGAGGACCATTTGTTTCCTTATCATATGTCTAATTAATAACATCATTGGTTCTCATAGTAAAATTTTAGTAAAAAATTAAAAGTTTTAAAAATTGAGAATAAATTTTTGAGGACCATTTGTTACTTTATCATATACCTGATTAATAACATCATTGATAAGCGTAATAAAATTTCAGAAAAATTTAAAAGTTTTAAAAATTGAGATTACATTTTTGAGGACCATTTGTTCCCCTATCACATATCTAATTAATAACATCATTGATGCGCATAATAAAATTTTAGTAAAAATTTAAAAGTTTTAAAAATTGAGATTAAATTTTTGAGGATCATTTGCTCCCTTAATTACATACACACAGACACGCATAACAATAAATAGCCTATCCTGCTCCCTTTCCAGGAGAATTAATCGCAGTTTAAAGAGATATGAAACTCAAGCCTTAAAATGTTGACAAATATATAATTTCATACTTTTATGGAAACTGAGAAAACAAGCTTTTCGTGGTCCATTAAACACATCTGCGGAATCATTACGCCATTAGAAAATCTAGACTTCTCCATGTATTAAATACAATTTAACAACGTGTAGCTTTGTAACAAATGACACCAATTTCTCCTCCTGCCGACACAAGAGCACAAAGAGAATAGTGCTGAGTTATAGAGAAACTAGTAATTAGGAGTTAGTAAATTTTGGTATTTCTACATAAACACAATAGGTAGTCACAGACGCATTTTCAAAGCATCACCGACTCAAAGATGGATGATTTTAAATACACACTTTGAGATTGCACACCCATATTTAAACGGGATGATTTATTACAAACGACAAAAGAAATTATGTCTTTTGTAAAGCAGTAAAAAAATTTAATTTTTTTTTCTTACCACTAGGTTTTGTTGCAGTATTTGAAGAAACTTTATTAAAGGAATATTTAAAGTTAAATAAATGTTGTTAACCTAAATAATTTAAATAGAGATAAAAATCTTCTGGAATTACACAGAAAGCTATTTCATTTATGCTTAAGCACTCGGCAAAATCAGATCCCAATTTCAAGGAGTAATAGTGTATATCAAGAGATTAAATTGTTTCCTTTCAACATGATATATTTATGTACTTATTAATGTGAACAAGAACAATTTTGTAGTGTGCGTGGAGCTAGCAATTCCCTTAAAGTTTTTTTTTTGTGTGTGTGAGTGCTTCTGTTTTTTTTTAATTACGCAGATCTTTTGTTATTAAGAGGACAACTGGATGATCTCATTTTTAAATAATTCTGGAAAAAGTCTCTGGAAACATTAATTTTCACAGTAAAACTCGAATTCTAACTCTACATATGATTCTACTACTCTTAAGCTATTCGGCTTCAACCAAAGTTTAGAAATTTTGGGGCTGCTTAGCTTTTCTTAGATAATAGTTAATAAGCATAGTTGAACATGGAAATTTTTTATTTATTCTTATAATCACACTATTTACATATAAATAAAGAAAGATATTTAAGGAACAAAATTAAAGGATATTTTTTTTACTATATGAAATTATTGCTACATCACTATATTATTTCTATTGCATTAGTTTTCTACAATAGTATAGTTAACTTTAATAGCATAGTTAATCAATTTTAAATACCTGAAGTACCTTTTTTTCTATTTTCTGTCATATGTTACACTATTTCCACCTTAAAAACTAAACTACAACTAAATATTTTTATCTATCTTTCTTATTCGTTGTTTCAAAGTTTCCTTTTCTTATGGAATACAGAGGAATAAAGCAAACACTATATATTATATATTGTATAACACCCCTTAAGAAAAAGGTGTTGTACGTGGTTTTCAATTTCAGCTCCCGGAGTTAACTTATACTAGCCTAACCTCCCCCACCTCTAAGGAAATGACCTGATAAGTAGACGAAAAAGTAGGGTCTCGTTTAGAATGTAGTCATACCTTGATTGAAATTCAAATATCATTGGAACTTGATATATTGGATCCACGTAGTAAGTGGATTTGAATCTGTAAAGGAGATTGTGTGTAACATTTTAGGTTAGTTAGCAAATTTATCATTTTTCCTTGTGAACAACATAATTCGTATCGTACACGAGTAAATAGGATAACTAAAAAGATAAGTATATTATGCATTTAAAACAAAAATTAATTTGACAAATTAGTTTAGACATTTTCAGAATAAAGAATACTACAAGCTTCTAGATAAATTATTTTCTCTAGAATTTTTTTAACTTTATACTAAATCTAAATTAAATTCAAAATAATAGCGTTAATTTTCATTCACATCTATTCAGGAGATAGTGTAGCAAAATTTTATCCATGGAACACTGAAAACGTTTTATTCAAAAACATACGGATAACCATATTTCATGTTAATAAATATTAATCGTTGGCTAAACTCCCCATTTTTAGTTGTAATTAGTTTCTCATAATAGATACCCATCAGTAAAGATTCCTAAACAGAATTTTTTGTTGCTTAAAATAAAAAACATAAATATTATCAAATAAATTTAAGCAAGTTTAATTAAATACATATAAAAATTACCTTTAATGATAAAAATTAATCATTGATTAAATTCACTATTATTAACTATAATTAACTTGATTAACATACATGCCTAAGCAAAGATTCTCAAGCCGAACGATGGCTGAATGGTTAGGGTGCTGACCTTCGGAACCGGAGTTCGTGGGTTCGAATCCCACTATGGCATGGATGTTCGTAGCCGTTCGGAATCGGCTTTAAGCAGTAGGTCCCGGTCTCATTAGCCATCGTGTTGCAAAAAGTAGACCGTAGCGCTCCAAAAACCAAACCAAACCAAACCAAAGATTCTCAAACATATATTTTAATTATTAAAACAACAGGAGCAAGCTGTTTAGAACCTCTGAATAAATTTCATCTATACTGCTAGTTTGTGCATTGAGGAAAATATTCGTTAATAAATAATTAGTCATTATTACAATTCAGGTTATAAATATCTTAACCGTTAATTTTTAAAAACATAATTACCTTCGATTTTTTTTAGTCATGTTCCATGCTACTTTTAACAAACTTCAAAAATTGATTAGTACTATATTCTCAATTAAGCTATCCAGTTTGCATAAAAACCCAAATTAATAGCTATTGCAAAAAGGCCAAGCGTTTAAACAGACTGAAAATTTGCATTTTTCTCTGCTTGAAATACAAAAGTTTCAACTCATTTCCTAGAACGGAGTAATTATGAATATTGTAATATATTAATATTTAAGAAGGTCTATCAGAAACATAAATTTTTATCATGCAAAGTGCAGTTTTTCTAAAACATAATTAATAAAGTTAAATTTTATACATAAATTAAAGCGCTAAATCAGATACAAAATAAATAAAAAAATTAGAATGTATAATAAAAAGACTCCTTATAAAGAAAACTACTAATTTACTGTTATGCTATATTTTGATGACATAATAAAGAAAAACTATGTACCAAATATTTGTTATAAGATCTAAAATCGACATACATACATTCTTTAAAAAATTCTATTGAGTATTTTTAAACACTAATTTGTTATGTTCCCTTAATAGTTACAAAAGTGTGATAGTTCTTATCTTCAGTTTACCAACTCATAAAAAATCAAATCTGAAATCAAATCAATGTAAATAAACAGTGGTTTTAATCATCAGTTTCACTCTGCTCTTTTTATTTGTTAAAACATTAAACTGAAAACCCAGCAAAATATTATTGAATAATTTAAAATTTCGTAGCAGCATTTTATAAATATGACTGTTCTTGACTTTAGTAATGGTTATAAATTCTATTATAAAAAAAACTTTAATTGTTATTAAACGCTTGGTTATTTTATTTGATGGATATTTATTTTACTATTAAGATGTCTGAAAAAATGAAATATTTATCATTTTCCAAGTAATTATATAAATTTTTTATTAATACATAATCCAGTCCATGTTATTTTAATTCTAAATTTATGGAATGCAAGACTCTTTAACAGTACTTAACGTTACTATAGAACTTTACATACATAGAATCTAGTTATTGTCAAGTTATTTATTGTTTAGAAACTAACTGAAATCAGTAATGTTTAACATTCACGCGTGCTATTTCTTTACACCGACCAGGAATTTTATAGTTAATTTCGGTTTTAAAGTTATTTACCGTCTTATTTTATGTTTATGTCCTCATACGAAGTTAAGAAAGCATTGTAGTGGTGAAAATTTTCAGTGTTCAGGTTTCAGAGAAACTACTACTTTTTCCTATTTAATTCAATTTTGACAATTATCTGTATTACGATAACTCGTCGGTACAACGAAACTTTAATGTGGAAGGTTAAATATTCATTTGCCATTTTATGAGAGTATTAAGACTAATTTTAGTCTTAACCAGCTATGCAGTATGTAGATAGGTAACTCTCACTATTCAAAAATGATAAGCTGTAGAATACTGAAACACCGTGTTATTCAGAAGAGAATATTTGGTCATATACAACACCTAGTCGCACACTTTTCCTTTTGCTTGCAATCTACACAGTATATAAATGCGCATTTCTTAACAACATACATTAATGCTATCGGTCTCCGAGTACAATAGAACACGATATCGATGCATTAGTACGCAATTTTAACAATGCTTTAAAGACCACTGCTGGTACGGATTGAAGTTACTATGTCATTTTGAAAAATTGCTGTTTTAATGAAATATGTAAAAAATAAAAAATCCCAACATAATGAATGTGAACACTGTACCTCCAAGTTACTTGACCTCTACTTGAATAATACAGTAACCTTAAAAAAAGAAAATAACTTTGAACCTGGAAACGAATGTGTGAATTATAGTTCTAACGCCACATCATACTATTAAAGTAAAAATATGTGTAATAACTTATATAACAATGAAATTATGTGATGCCCAAGTTAGATTTTTTAACACACTGTATTGGGAGATATGTACTAGTACGTTTTCTGATGAATGATACTAGAGAGCGGGTGACATACTAGTACTGTTAGTGTAACAACATGGTTTGTTAGTGGGTAGAAAAATAACCGTATATACAGGAAAATGAAGCCGAATGTTCTTGTCTGCTACATAGATTCTAGAAAATTGTAGACAAAAATAGTTTTTACATCAGTCGATGAGGAACCACAGAACGGGAAAGTTGATTAAAAAATCAACTTAGATGTAAAATTAACTTTTAATTTATCCTTGCGAAAATGATACTATACATATGTATATATTTTTATTTATATATATATATATATATATATATATATATATATATATATATATATATATATATATATATATATATATATATATATATATATATATATATATATATATATATATATATATATATGTATATATATATATATATATATATATATATGTATATATATATATATATATATATATGTATATATATATATATATATATATATATATATATATATATATATATATATATATATATATATATATATATATATATATATATATGTTATATATATTATATATATATATATATATATATATTATATATATATATATTATATATATTATATATATATCCGCGGTTCGATTCCCGGGCTGGGCAAGGTTGAGTCAGCCTTTCATCCCTTCAGTGGGTAGATGAACTGAGGACCAAGCGTGCTTGGGAACTAAACACAGGGGGTTCCGCGTTAGATTGACCGCCTAACCGGAACATATGGTTCGCACCCCAGAGCCCTTGGTCTCGTAAACGGATATTGGCACCATAGGCCTTGGCCCCCTAGGGGCTGTTGCACCGATGGAGTTTAGCTTTTATATATATATATTTGTTTATTTGTCAATTTATATATTTGTTTACATATTTCAATATAAAATACGATAAGTTGGTTAAATAATTAAATAATTTTAGATCTATTGAGATTTAACTGAATAACTAAATTTTCGATCAAAACGACCGCTCCCGGTACAATTCCGCTGCGAAATGTACCCGTACACACTGTATTAATATAAGGGTTAAAAATATTAGCATAAAATTTCTGTAATATCAAAAAGAAATATTTTTGTTTGAAACTGAAATAGCTTTTTTAAAATTGATTTTTCCTAAATTTAAAAGAAAAGCAAGAGTATATTCAATACGATGCAGTTCAGATTCTAGAAATTGTGCACTTTATTGCTACATCTGTAAAATAATACCTTGGAAATTCAAAGGTTTTTACTATTTTTACTTTGTGTAATTTTTTCATCGCTTACATATTTTAAATTTTTCACTTCTTTATTTATCTAAATATTCAAAGAACAAATATTGAACGTTAGAAACAAATACAAAAAGTTCTTTTGTTCCGCCCACGTGGAACAGTAACTTTGAATCTACCGAGAATTATTCTACATATTTAATTCTAGCTGTTAAAAAACGTTTTTCAATCATTCTTTACCAAGCAAACATAAAGAAATGAAAGAGAAAACATTAAAAAGTAAATGGTATATGGAATTTTAAAAGGTATGGTGTTTTCTTTTT
>CM063501.1:140562749-140581767 GCA_032207245.1 Pardosa pseudoannulata
ATTAATGACCAGGCGAATAATAGAAACCGGTCAAAGCCATTTTTTATTCATGTAGGGGTGAATCGGAACATTGCTCAAAACATCTAAATTAACATGTAAAGATAAGCCTCACTGTAAAACTAATTATGGAAGGGGCTAAGAGCATACATAAATTAAGAATTCAATTATAATATGTCATCATCTTCATCATCAGCAGAAAGATATTTCATTTCTACGATTTATCTCTCAAAATGGATTTTATTTAAAATTCATTGCC
Source organism: Pardosa pseudoannulata (assembly GCA_032207245.1). Classification (NCBI taxonomy): domain Eukaryota; kingdom Metazoa; phylum Arthropoda; class Arachnida; order Araneae; family Lycosidae; genus Pardosa; species Pardosa pseudoannulata. Next base: position 140,563,006 of record CM063501.1, read on the forward strand.
TATCATAATGTATTATAAATTATTTATAAATGACAAAACGAAAATTTATTCATAAATGTATAATTGCATCTCGTATACATACATTTTGATTCCCTTGAATATCCCCTTGTTTTTAATAGGCTCATCACTAATTTCAGTTTACACCACAATATATAATATATATAATATATATATATAATATATATATATAAATATAATATAATATATATATATATATAATATATGTATATATGTGTGTGTATATATATATCTATATATATATGTATATATATACATATACATATATATATATACTATATATATATATATATATATATATATATATATATGTGTGTGTGTGTGTGTGTGTGTGTGTGTGTGTGTGTATGTGTGTATGTATATGCATATATATATAAATATATATATATGTATATATATATATATATATATATATATATATATATATATATATATATATATATATATATATATATATATATATATATATATATATATATATATATATATCTATATATATATATATATATATATATATATATATATAATATATATATATATATATATATATATATATATATATATATATATATATATATAACTTCTACACCCGACCCAGCTTTCGCCATATATATATATATATATATATATATATATATATATATATATATATATATATATATATATATATATATATATATATATATATATATATATATATATATATATATATATATATATATATATATATATATATATATATAATATATATATATATATATATAAATATATATATATATATATATATATATATTTATATATATATATATATATATATATATATATATTATATATATATATATATATATATATATATTATATATATATATATATATATATATATATATATATATATACACACACATATGTAATACACACACACATATATATATACATATACATAAGTGTTTATACATATCTGACTATAAATACAAATACCCATATATCTATCTATCTATCTATCTATCTATCTATCTATATATATATATATATATTTATATATATATATATATATATATATATATATATATATATATATATATATATATATATATATATATATATATATACATATATATATATATATATACATATATATATATATATATATATATATATATATATATAATATATATATATATAATATATAATATATATATATGTGTGTCTGTGTGTGTGTGTGTGTGTCTGTATGCATGCTTATCTGTTTGTGTTGGATTTTCGGTGAAATTCGCTATAAAGAAATATTTTTTCGATTAGTAAGGAGACTAAAGAAGAAATTAAGTTATTCTAAACTATTAAATAATTAAGAATTTCATGAGTAAAGTCTTCAATTTTTATGGTCGTATATACCAGGCCCAGCCAGCCCAAAAATGACCACGGGCCACGTTGAATGTGCATTTTTTACGGGCCACACTGTATGTTTGTGTCTGTGTACAAATATGTGTAATACATTTTTAAAATACACATTTAGAATTTATAGTCTTGTATTTATTATGAAATCAGCAACACAACAGTTAAAATCTTACTTACATAGATACATACTAGCATAGTACATAGATCTTATATAACATAGAACATATACCTTATAGATCATTGATGTTATAAAAGTACATTATAGAGTTTTAAAACTTATCAATAATTCTATGACTGCTATAATAATTTTCCATAAATTTATAAAAGTTACAATAATATTTAAAAATATTTAAATTTTTACTCTGAATTTTTAGAACAAAAATATATATATTATACTATCATACTTGAATTCTGCTCTTTTGAAACTTACTTATCCCTTTAAATCCTTATACACTACTAGCAATTACGGTTCGATCTATTTGCATTTATATTTAATCAAGTGGAATAATCTACTCGACAAAATTCCGCAACTCCCATATTAGTACCGATTTATAATTTTTGGTTTGTAAACCCATTCTCCGCTTTCAATCTCCCGTCAAGACCCAAATAAATTGCTTCGCAAGCTGATTAAACGAATGCAGTTCTATTATCACCATAGCCTTGAACGTATTAAGCTTGGAAATAAGTAAAATGCTTTGAAAATTGATTCGTATTAATCAAAATGAAACATCAACGAAGATGTATGGACGAGATAGGAAAATTAATATAAATACAAAAGTAGTATATTGCCTTCCTTGATGAGTTCCGTAACAGATTAAATTAATGTAACTACATTACTAATTTAGGCGTTTAAATTAGCGTTTAAGCGATTCTGAAATGCAACTTGACTTGAAAGCATTCCAACGGTAACTGGTTAAATCGTTAAATTAAAAACGATTTAGTTGCTTTATTAAAACAATTTTAATTTCCAATCCTTTCAGAGTGGGAGAAGTGTAATACCAGGAAATAAACTGATATTGCTTATGTAACTAGATAGTTAATATTTACATTGAAATAATGAAAATGCTAATTATATACAGCAAAGCTCGTAAATAAACTCAAAATAAAATAGCCTAGATTATGTTTATTTATACTAATTATCTAATGTAAACTACTCATTTGATTGCTTCTATAAATTATTTTATTAAAAGGGTTTTCATTTACTGTGTAATATATTCTTATCACTTGTATAATTATACACAAATTTATCAAACCTTCAATTACCTAATAAAGATTTTAAGTCTTTCATAAATCATAAATCATTTGATTTATTTATAAAAAAAGTGTCTAATGCATTCGATTTAGATGTATTAATTCGCATGTTTTTTTAATATTGCCTTTATCAAGCCTAAACAGTAGGTGTCTAATACAGTCTGTATTAGACATTAGTATTGCAGTTTTTATTATATTTTATATAATACAAGTCTCATAAATTCACTACTGAAATGTTAAATCTGTAATACATACGATGTTTAGTTTACAGTAAATAAATCAGATGCGTTGAAAAAGAATTTAACTCTTTCATAAACCATAAATCAATTTATTTACTTATAAAAAGTGGCTTATGCATTCTATTTAGACGAGTAAATTCGTATGTTTTATAATACAGCCGTTTTCAAGCCGATACATTAGATATCTAATACAGTCTGTATTAGACATTAGTATTGCGGTTTTCATTATTTAATTTATAACACAGGTCTCATAAATTCACTTCTAAAATGCGAAATATGTAATACATACGAAGTTTAGTACACAGTAAATAAATCAAATGCCTTGAAAAAGATTTTAACTCTCTTATAAATCATAAATCATTTGATTTATTTATAAACAGTGGCTTATGCATTCGATTTAGAAGTGTAAATTAGCATGTTTTTTAATACATCCTTTTTCAAGCCGATACAGTAGATGTCTAATACAGTCTGTATTAGACATTAGTATTATTGTTTTCATTATTTTATGTATAACACAGGTCTCATAAATTCAATTCTAAAATTTGAAATCTGTAATACATACGAAGTTTAGTACACAGTAAACAAATCAGATGCCTTGAAAAAAATTCAAATGCTCCCAAATTAATAAAATATTAAAATTTTGTACCAGATTCAATGATATTGATTTTAAAATAACGCCCTGAATACAAAGGTGAAAGATATAAATTTATATTTAAATTTAGGTCCTTTTCATTTCATTTTATAGAAGACAACAACTCAATTTTTGGCAAAGGATAACACTTTGATTAATTCACTATATATGACGATCCATGATTCTCAACCTGTGTGCCACAGTTCTTATCTTAAGTGGCATAAGCACATGCCAGGAGTGTCACAGAAATAATCAAGGCTAAGAAATTTATCTGCAAAAATTTTTGATAAACTAAGGAAATAATTATAATTTCAACCAAATTTATTGCATTAAAGAAAAATGACCATTAAAATTTCACATATTTTTCTATTTACTTTTCTCTCTTTATTCCTACCACTTTAATAGCTATGCCGTGACATTTTTAACAAGATGAGAGTGCCGAGGTGAAAAAGTTTGATAACCGCTGATGTAAGTAATCTTTACAACATTTAACTCTATTCTTATAACAAGCACAAATTTGTAACGTAAAATATATTGCAGACTAAAATCCATTAGAAAATAGATTGTCTTTCTGAAATACCACACTTTTCATAGAATTTAAGAATTTTAACAACATGCATTAAAAATGGTATTGCTGTATTGCCTATTAATCAATTCCTTGAATTTTTTCTTAATATGTTCAGCTTTTATATAGAAAGAAATGGGTATCGAATTTTAAGTATACTAAATACATTTTTTATTAGACAATTATTCCGAATTATATAAGATTTTAACAATTTTTTCGTTGATTCACTATATTAAAATCTCTAGTACTTGAAAAAATACTTTACGATTTGAAAAACTTATACCTAGTTTTATGACAGACAAGTTAACAGACAACGTCAAAAACTGTGAGAAAGACAATTGTGAGAAATAAATAATGCACCTGGAACATTTTGCAGTCACTAATTTGATAACAAACATGTCAGACGTAAAAATGATTTTTATGTTTAAAAAATATGAATGTGTTACAAAAAAAAATGTCAAATAATAATTCTATTGGGAAAGTTTTATTTGGTCATAAAAAGTATGCAACTTTAGAATTTTTTTTTCTACTGAAAACTTTTTTATACTTGCTTGTTTGCTCAAAGGTTACAAAAAGAACATTTTTACAAACTTGTTCATTTTCACATGTAAATTATTAAGTGAATTATTCAGAAAAATACTCTATGAGTAAAAAACCTAAACATTTGTCCAGAATGCCTAAATTTGAGGGTGGTATTTGAGCTATGAGTGTGAGAAAAATAAGGATTTGTTAAATACCCAATTATATAAAAAAAATTGTGCATATGGAATTTTTCTTTCGATTAAAACTCACAGTTCGTATTTATGGTGTATCTAGAAAGTTTCATATACTGGCAATCCTCTTGTTCAACGGTTTACCTAGAAATTGTTGATCAAATAATACTGAAGGCGTTATAAAAAATTTGCAGGAATACAAGAGAGAAAAACAAAATTTCTTGGATTGTAGCGTTCATTTTCACATGTAAGTTATTGAGTTAATTACTTAGAAAAATACTCTATAAGTAAAAACGCCAAATATTTGTCCAGAATGCCAAAATCCGACGGTGGTATTTGAGATATGACTGTGAGAAAAATAAGGATTCGTTAAATAACCAAATATATAAAAAATTGTGCATATCGATTTTTTTCAATTAAAACTTACAGTTCATATTTGTGGTGTATCTAGAAAGTTTAATATACTTGCAATACTTATGTTCAACGATTGACTTAATAATTGTTTATCAAATAAGACGTTATAAAATATTTGCACGAATACAAGAGAGAAAAATATAGTTTCTTGGGTTTAGCGTTCATTTTCACATGTAAATTATCAAGTGATTTAGAAAAATACTCTATGAGTAAAAAACCCAAACATTTGTCCAAAATGCCTAAATTCGAGGGTGGTATTTGAGCTATGAGTGTGACAAAAATAAGGATTTGTTAAATACCAAAATATATAAAAAACTATGCATATCGATTTTTTCAATTAAAACTTACAGTTCGTATTTGTGGTGTATCTAGAAAGTTTAATATACTTGCAATACTCATGTTCAACGATTGACTAAATAATTGTTCATCAAATAGGACGTTATAAAAAATTTGCACGAATACAAGAGAGAAAAATAAAGTTTCTTGGGTTTTAGCGTTCATTTTCACATGTAAATTATCAAGTGATTTAGAAAAATACTCTATGAGTAAAAGCTCCAAACATTTGTAGACAATGCCTAAATTTGATTGTGGAATTTTGGCTATGAGTGTGATGAAAATAATGATTTGTTAAATACCCAATTATATAAAAAATTATGCATATCGATTTTTTTCTTTCAATTAAAACTTACAGTTCGTATTTATTGTGTATCTAGAAAGTTTAATATACCTGTAATCCTCTTGTTCGATGGTTGACCTAGAAATTGTTGATCAAATAAAACTGAGGACGTTATAAAAAATTTGCAGGAATACAAGAGAGAAAAATAAAGTTTCTTGGGTTTTAGCGTTCAATTTCACATGTAAATTATTAAGTGAATTACTTAAGAAAATACTGTATGAGTAAAAAACCAAACATTTGTCCAGAATGCCTAAATTCGATTTTCGTATTTTGGCTGTGAGTGGGAGAAAAATAATAATTTGTTAAACACTCAATTATATAAAAAATTGAGCATACAGATTTTTTCTTTCAATTAAAACTTACAGTTCGTATTTATAGTGTATCTAGAAAGTTTAATATACTTGTAATCCTCTTGTCCAACGTTTGACCTAAAAGTTGTTGATCAAATAAAACTGAGGACGTTATAAAAAATTTGCAGAAATACAAGAGAGAAAAATAAAGTTTCTTGGGTTTTAGCGTTCATTTTCACATGTAAATTATTAAGTGAATTACTTAGAAAAATACTCTATGAGTAAAAAACCAAAACATTTGTCCAAAATGCCTAAATTCGAGGGTTGTATTTGAGCTATGAGTGTGAGATAAATAATGATTATTAAATACAAAAATATATAAAAAATTGTGCAAATCGATTTTTTCTTTCAATAAAAATTTACAGTTCGTATTTATGGTATATCTAGAAAGTTTAATATACTTGCAATACTCATGTTCAATGATTGACTTAATAATTGTTTATCAATTAAGACGTTATAAAAAATTTGCAGGAATACAAGAGAGAAAAATAAAGTTTCTTGGGTTTTAGCGTTCAATTTCACATGTAAATTATCAAGTGAATTACTTAGAAAAATACTCTATGAGTAAAAACTCTAAACATTTGTCCAGATCACTTAAATTCGATTGTCGTATTTTGGCTGTGAGTGTGAGAAAAATAATGATTTGTTAAATACCCAATTATATAAAAAATTTTGCATATAGATTTTTTTCTTTCAATTAAAATTTACAGTTCGTATTTATGGTGTATTTAGAAAGCTTAATATACTTGTAATACTCATGTTCAACGATTGAGAAAAGAATTGTTTATCAAATAAGACGTTCTAAAAAATTTGCAGGAATACAAGAGAAAGATAGATAGATAGAGAGAAAGATAGAGAGAAAGATAAAGTTTCTTGGTTTAACGTAGATAACTTTACCTTTGTTTTAATGTGTAATAACACATTTCTTTTGAAAATAATGAATGTAAGAAATGCATGTGGTGAACAGTTTTTGGCAAGTGACGACGCGGACCAAAACAAATACACAAATGTAGACAAAAGAAAACAGTTGTCTTTTAAAATTATTTTAATCATTATAATGCCAGCAGCAGCATGCGGTCACTACTATCACACGTTAGTTCTCCTCCTTCTTGTTACAACAACAAAAAATGTTGCCACAAAACTGAAACTAATTTAACTTGCTAATCAAAATAGTACATGGAGTATGAAATACAAGAGTTTAAAATCTGAAACAACGAGTTTAAAGATAAACAATGAATTTAGAATCAGCCAGAAATTACAGCACAGCATAAACAGATGAGTAAAATAAAATAAGTAAATAAACTTAACCCATAAAAAAAAATCTTTTTGATTTCTTGAATCTAGAGGATGAGTAGTAAAACTAAATAAAACAGAAATAGACGGTTTTCTGCACATTGCTTTATAAAGTGTAAATTTTCATAAAACTTCAGTAGCATTACTATCTCGTTAACTACATTAAACTGTATTAGAGATACATTGTTAATATTATTTTTTGTTAACACGCTATTATTAAATTGTTTTCAATATGAGGTAGTTAAAATTTGTTTAAAGCTTAACATGACACGTTTGAGGATTGCCTGCGATAGCAACATCGATAAGACTTATCCTGTTATCAATTTTATGCTATGCTTTATGTTTCTTTCTAAATTTATGATTTCATTATAATTAAAAAAAAGACTTTATTTCTATTATAATTAAATTAATTTTCATTTTTTTCATCATAATTAAAAAACTTGACTTTTATTAAAGAAAATCAAAATATATTTTAAATATATTATCAAATATATTATAAATATATTTTAAGTACCTATTTAAGTGCCGTAAATTTGTCTTTTGTCAGCGCCTCTTAACATCTTGATCAAATGCAGGAAAACTTTAATTTTGTAGTTTGTAGGGTTTTTTTAAATATTTTAGTAAACAGTAAAATGTATTAACATATTATTAATTATGCTCCTTTAAGATTAATAATTTTAATTGCACTTATTTAGAGTTTTATTTAAATTCATATAAAAATAAAGAACATCATTCAGTCGAAATGTTAAACACAATAGGACGTTTAAATGAGTCCAATTATTTTCTTCTCTATTTTTGAACTAAAGACTTTATAATTATTTCACTGCAAAAGTTTAAGGATTGAAATAAATGAACACTAGATAATTGAAATGAATGAAGAAATTAAACAGTCAGGAAATTAAAGTAATGAATAGGGCACCTACAATGGCTAAAATGTGAACGCTTGTTAATTTTTATAAATTGCTTTGTAAAGGATATTGTAGTAATTAACATAACTGTCAGAGTATTCCTGCTAGCTCAAATAAAAGCCTGAAAGCTTAAAAATGTAGAGTGCATTAAAAAAAAGTAAAGGATGTTTATAGTTTAATACTGGTAATATTTTAAACACAATAATTTGTTATTTTTTGTTTCGAAATTATGAAAACTAGAAGTGTATTTAAAATACTATAATAGTAAGATTCCTTCATTTTCATTCTTTTTTAACTTCTTGTCTTATTAAAGATCCAGGATTAGGTTAATCTACATAATAAAGGCGAATGTTTGCATCTTTCTTGTCCCGCAACTTTAGCTACAGTTTTGTTCTGATCTCGATAACATTTTGCATGCTAGACATTAAGACCGGAAAGTATCTGTCTGAGATTTTAATTAACGGAAACATTAATTACAATCTTCACAGGATTAATTTCTTCACCCTCTAAAGTTTACTCTCCAGTGATATTTGCCGAAACAGCATGTAAGACGTTTGCGAAGTGTTTCGCACTTTTTAAAATTATCACTGTCTCAGTGTTTTAATTTAAAAAGATGTTAAACTAGAATAAAAGACTGAATGGTATAGCCTATTATTTCTCAGTGGTACAATATAATTATTTTCAAACAATAACGACATGCTTGTTATTGCAAATTGTTTAAAAAGGTCGATTTTGAAACATTTTTTTTGCGAAGCAGATTTTTAAATTTTCCTGTACACTTTTATATTCTACAGAACATGTAGATAAAATTATTTTAAATTAAGTGCTTTGATTATACGTTTAAAATTTTATTGTAAGTGCATAGTATTTATCAGAGGATGTACTAGGTCACGTATATTTTAAGTTACAAAATAGAATTTTACACTACTGACTACATCGAGAGATATTGGTAGGTGGTTTACTTTACAGCACTAATCTTCATACTATATACAGGATTTTGATAAATAAAGATTTTTGGAAATTACAGAAAACTATTATTTCTAGTAAGTAAATAAAGCCACTTTAGACAACATGTAGATAAAATTAATTTAAATTAAGTGCTTGCTTTGATTATGCGTTTAAAATATTGTTGAAAGTGCATAGTATTTAACAGAGAATGTAGGTTAAGTAGAATTTTACGTAATGTTCCAAAATAGAAAGTTACACTACAGCCTACATCGAGAGAGATGTACAGTTGGTTTTACTTTATAACAGTAATCTTCATCCGACATACAGGATTTTGGTAAATAAAGATTTTTGGAAATTATGTAAAACTAGGATTTACCGTAAGAAAAGCGGCTTTTACACAACATGTAGATAAAATTATTTTAAATTAAGTGCTTTGATTATATGTTTAAAATTTTATTGCAAGTGGATATTATTAACAGAGAATGCAGGTCACGTAGATTTTTACGTAAAGTTCCGAAACAGAAAGTTACACTTCTGCCTGCATCGAGAGATATTGGCAGTTGGTTTTACTTTACAGCAATAATCTATATCCGATATACAGAATATAAATATATATTTTTGGAAATTAAATAAAACTAGGATTTTCAGTAGACAAGTAAAGCCGCTTTTACACAACATGTAGATAAAATAATTTTAATTTAAGTGCTTTGATTATAAATTTAAAATTGTGTTGCAAGTGCATAGTATTTAACAGAGGATGTACTAGGTCAGGTTGATTTTTACGTAAAGCTCCAAAATAGAAAGTTACACTCCTGCCTACATCGAGATATAGGGACAGTTGGTTTTACTTTATAGCAGTAATCTTTATCCGACATACAGTATTTTAGTAAATAAAGATTTTTAGAAATTAAATAAAACAGTGATTTTCAGTAGACAAGTAAAGCCGCTTTTACACAACATGCAGATAAAATTATTTTAAATCAAGTGCTTTTATTATATGTTTAATATTTTGTTGCAAGTGCATAGTATTTAACAGAGAATGTAGATCACATAGATTTTTACGTAAAGTTCCGAAACAGAAAGTTACACTCCTGCCTACATCGAGATATATTGGCAGTTGGTTTTACTTTACAGCAGTAATCTTCATCCGATATACATGATTTTGGTAAATAAAGATTTTTGGAAATTAAATAAAACTAGGATTTTCAGTAGACAAGTAAAGCCGCTTTTACACAACATGCAGATAAAATTATTTTAAATTAAGTGCTTTGATTATACATTTAAAATTTTGTTGCAAGTGCATAGTATTTAACAGAGAATGTAGGTCACGCAGAATTTTATGTAAAGTTCCAAAATACAAAGTTACACTATAATCCAGTGATTTTAAAGTCACGGCCTATATCGAGAGATATGGACAGTTGGTTTTACTTTACAGCAGTAATCTTCATCCAGTTGGGGCAAATAAAGATTTTTGGAAATTACATAAAACTAGGAATTTCAGTAATCAATTAAAGCCTTCTTTACACAACAGCTTATGTACGTTATACGTTTAATATATACGTGATTATACATTTAAAATTTTGTTGCAAGTGCTAGTATTTAACAGAGAATGTAATAGGTCCCGTAGATTTTTACGTAAAGTTCCAAAATAGGAAATTACACTCTTGCTTACATCGAGAGATATTGGCAGTTGGTTTTACTTTACAGCAGTATTCTTCATCCGACATACAGGATTTTGGTATATAAAGATTTTGGTAAATTATAAAAAATTAGGATTTTTAGTAAACAATTAAATCCGCTTTTACACAACATGTAGATAAAATTATTTCAATTTAAGTGCTTTAATTATACATATGGAGGAAATAAATGAAGAGGAACGAGAAATATATCATCGCAATCCTAAATATTTAATATAGAATTCACAGGAAATTGCATTATATCTGATAACAGCTGCACATAAATGAAGATAACAGCTTTTTTTATAAAGTGGCAGAAAAATGGAAAAATATTATATAATGCCACCAGAAAAAAGGAAGATTTTGAAATTGAAGTAGAGTCGTTTGCTTGTGCACGGGGTAATATTCTGAGTTACGTGGCCACATACGTAATTGTATAAATTGTGTTTAAAATTGTGTTGCAAGTGCATAGTATTTAACAGAGAATGTAGATCACATAGATTTTTAAGTAAAGTTAAAAAATAGAATGTTACACTCCTGCCTGCATAGAGAGATACTGACAGTTGGTTTTACTTTACAGCACTAATCTTCTTCCGATAATCAGGATTTTGGTAAATAAAGATTTTTGAAAATTAAATAAAACTAGAATTTTCAGTAAATAATTCAAAGCGGTTTTACACAACATATAAATACAATTATTTTAAATTAAGTGCTTTGATTATACGTTTAAAATTATGTTGCAAGTGCATAGTATTTAACAGAGAATGTAGGTCACGTAGAATTTTATCTAAAGTTCCAAAATAGAAAGTTACACTCCTCCCTGCATAGAGAGGTATGGACAGTTGATTTTACTATACAGCAGTAATCTTACGTTTTACGCATGTTATTCCTGCTTTGTCACTTCCAGTAGGTGTTATGCTATCAATAATATCCTCGTTCACGGCTTTCTTAATTTATCTCTTCAATCATACTACTCCTGTTTGCCCATGCCAATAAGAACTTTACTAAAATTTTACTTTCAACTAGAGAAACCAAATCTTAAATTGTAATTTCTTATCTGTAAATAAACCACACATTTATTTTACTCGATAAGTTTCAGTTGAATATTTTACTCGACAAGTCTCAGTTAAAGACGAGTTTGCATGTCGCTTTTGTACACAGTTGTCGACGCAAATCACTTTATTACTTTCCGTATAGTTAAAAATTTCGGAAATAGCAGAAAAAGACAGTAAAGAAGTAAATACATAATGGGATTCGTCTCTGATTTCCTGTATAGTTGATTACTTAACCAAGTATCGTAAATATTAAAAGTTCTTGATAAGGGCGCTGCATATTGCTTTTGCTGCTTTAAAATAGTATTTATAAAAACCTTAACAGTTTCTTAAAAACTCTTATCAAATTTGCTTTCCCAGTGTATTTAATGATTTAATTTTTAGGTGTTCCCCAATCAGACAATTTTAGTGTACTGTCACCAAAAAGCTTGAGAAACATTGGTGTCATCCCTGCTTTTTCTATTTGCAACATTATTGTAATGCCATGTTATTACAAACGTACTTCACTTTTCACTCAACTGTTATTTGTTGCTGCGTATGTCACTTGGTCAAACCAAGCATGATTGAGCCGGAGGTTACTAAGTGGTAAGGCAAAGATGTACGCCTTCCGTTTTGACGAGAAAGGGTGAAAATACGGCTTATGCTCAAGTTTGTCCTAGTAATTTAGAAGAAGGGACCAACCAGAAGTCCGTGGTCTTAGTCTGCTCCCCCAGAGGTATTGATTGAGAACTTGGAGGACATTGTGACCACGAACATATTTTACGTGCTCCATTCAACTTTAAAGAACACTGCGGTACTTAGATTTAGATTTAGGGTGTCGAGGCTGCTTACTTAGGCTGCGGTACTTAGGCTGGTTCGGGCTCCAAACCCGCAACCCTCCAGTTACGAGAGCATCGCATTTTGCCGACTGAGCTACCGCGGTTTTACAGTTATTTCTACAACAATTCATTTTATTGTAAGCTTGAAGAAAACGCAAAGCATGCAAATTGAAATTTAGGTTAAATTTCAAATACGTGGATATGTAGTTTAGTAGAAAATTAGGAAGATTATAATTATAATAGAAAATTAGATTGAGAATTGCTTTTGAGATCTTTAAGTGAGCCGAGCTCCTACGTTTCAGTAACCTAATTTATTTATAATGTTAAATATTTGAACTAAAAAAAAGAAATAAAAATGTTTCTAAAAGTTTCGATGAACACTGATTTTACTACTTTCTTGGATCAACTTCGTACACCTTCCTTCTAATCTCTGTGTCGATCCCTTTATGATTGTCAAGAATATGACAAAAGTAATATATTTGATCATATATCTCTAAACACAAACTTCTTTTGTTATCAATATTTAAAATAAAGAGAATGCTTTATACTGTGCTAAACGCATTATTTTACGATACACATAAAATAAATCGACCATCAAAGATTTTCTAAACTTTATGAGAGAGTCAGTCAAACCTGAATAATAAACTTTTATTACATTAAATGAAACTCTGAAAATAATACATACCATATGTATTCAAATCTCGCATCTTCTTGCAAGTTTATGAATTAATTCGTATTGTTTGAGTGACCGGTGTGCCATTACACCGTCATTTGCAAATCAGATTAGAAAATTGTTTAAAACTGTTCGGTAATTGCGGCTTGGGCGATACAATTACTTTTTCCCAACACTATCGATTACTGCTTTCATTACATTTATAATTCATGCTTATGTTAATAACTGTATCACGCCTATAGGCTTATTCATGAAATTAAACAGACAAAAAGTAAATGTAAATCGTACGAAAAAATGATTGATTTTTTTCTTCAATAATTTCTTCAACGCAGTGTAAAGATATACAGCACCATGAATGATGTAGCGTTAACTTACAAAGAAAACAGCTATGGGCTAGAGCTGCAAAATGAACCTTATATTCACCCCCTATTACTTAAATATTATTTAAAAACCAAATTTTTCCGAAATGTTAGTGAATATTTCCTATGAAAAATCAATTTATTTTTAAGTTAACTAAAAGCATTAACACATTGTATGCAGGACGAGTACACATTTTCCGACGATTGATACTTGAGCGTGAGTCACTTACTAGTACGGGTTTGTGTAACAACATATTTTGTTTGTGGGTACAAAAATAACGGTACATACAGGAAAAAGAATCAGAATGTTCTTGTCTACGACATAGATTCAGGAAAAATTTAGACAAATAAAAACTAGTTTTCACATCAGTCGATGCGGAACCACAGAACGGGAAGTTTGATTGAAAAATCAATTTAAATTTAAAATAACTTTTTATTTATCCTTGCGAAAATGACATTATGTATATGTATATTTATATATTTATATATATATATATATATATATAGTATATATAATATAATATATATATATATATAATATATATTTATATATATATATATCTATATATATATATATATATATATATATATTTATATATATATATTATTATAATATATATATATATATATATATATATATATTTATATATATATATATATTATATATATATATTATCTATATATATATAATATTTATATATATATATATATATATTTATATTATATATATTATAATATATATATATATATATATATTATATATATTATATATATTTTATATTATATTTATATATATATATATATTAATATATATATTTATATTTATATATATATATATATATATATTATTATATATTTGTTTTTTGTCTATTTTTATATTTGTTTATATATTTCAATATAAAATACAAAAAGTTACGTAATATTCGATCTATTGAGATTTAACTGAATAACTAAATTTACGCACAAAACGCCATCTCCCGGTACAATTCCGTTGCGAAATGTACCCGCACACAATGTGTTAAAAACAAGCTTTAATTACTCTTATTTTACAGTTCTCATGAATATGCATAATTGTAATTGCTTGAAATTAAAAGAAAATATCCAAACAGATTAACTATCTTATTATTTCATCTTTCAAATTTTAAATTAAAACTAAATTTATAAGTAAACATAACGGACAGATTAAATGTTAATACAATTCACGGCACGAGGAGGTACAATATTCATTTCACAGTTTCTCATTTGAAAAAAAAGGAATTATTATAATTTCAATTAAATATAGAATTAATTACTAAGCTGAAAGGTAATACAATGTGAATAAACATGCAACTGTAGAAAAAAATCATAGAAACTCAGATATTGTAAAATATTTCTATTCTGTACTTAAAAAATAATTATCATGACATAATCAAAGCATGCAGAGATAGCATTAAGCAAAAAATTTGTTTTCGTAAATAAAGATAATTCAAATTAAATAATTGGGAAATAAAATTAGTTTTAAATCCTTGTGCAATGCACCGGATTCTGAATCTCTTTTCAAATATATTTATTTTGGTATAATCCGATTTATTTTATGTTGATTTGATATTAAAATTCTATGGAAAAATATATTTTAGCTTCTGATAAAAAATATATTTAGATTCTTAAAATGTTATATGTAGGGATTCTAAAACTGTTTCACGAGATTCTTATATATTATAAATAATCTCATAAAATTATTTTTATGTAATTTTCGGAGAGGATATTAAGTTTTAAAGCATAAAAATATTTTATATTATTTAACTATCCTGTTTTAATAATGACAATGCATTTGATTAAACTAAAATATTTTTAGATTTCTTATTATTTAATTTGAATTAGAATTTGTTACTTAAAAAAACAAATTATAACTCTTCAGAAATAATTCTTTTAAATGATGTCTATATTTCGAAATGTTATTTTAGTCAGACAGATTTATTTAGTGACTTCTACCATGTAATAGTTTTATGCAATTTTTTGTCTCGCATAGATTTTTCTTATTATAATATTTAAAATCTTCCAACGCATAAAAATATAATGCAGTATTTTGTTTCTAAATAAAATGAACTATTATAGCTCCTGAATATGTTAATACGACGTATAAAAGTGGATAATAATATACATCATAAAACCCAGTTTACAAACCTACATTGAGTATATTGTTACCAATTTATGACGCGTAGCGTTCGTGGATTGAGTAGACTTTGAATTAAGACAGCAAAAATAACAGCACTTTATTTTTAATGCAGGGAAAACACGAATACAGCAGCCAACACCGCGAGAACTGACTAGCACAGGCGATAGTTCACTAAAACCCTTAGCGCCAAACAACGTAGGTCTTTACCTCTACAAATTTCTCAGCTAACTGAACTTCCATCAGGATCGGCCCCCGGTATTTATATCCTCGGAAGAAACTGGAATATTCTAGAAAGTACTAGGTACAAACGGTCGCCAAGAAAGTCACCAAGTCGCCAAATTGGGCGATAAATCGCCAAACTTGGCGATTTATCCAAAAATTAGTCGCCAAAAACATCGCCTACGAGCCAATATCTCGCCAAATACATGATTTACCCATTATAATACACAGTATACGGCAAAAATACATGCCAACATGCGAAATTCGCAACATTATTGAATTACTTTTCTACAAAATTAACATAACCAGCATGAATTGGCCTGTCATTATGTGTTATACGCAAAAGAAACATTACATTATAACCACTACCATTTATAACAATGGGCTAGTCAAGAACAAATTCACTGCGAATGCGTCATTGATGTTGGAGTATATATATCGGCTATGCATCATCTTTCTAAACATAATACAATTAGCGACATAGTGAGAAAAACACCTGATTTATCGAACTTCGATAGAGGTCAAATCGTTATGCCCCGGTGACTGGAAACACTATTATCGTCTGCACCAACGAGGGCCATCTACCTTAAAACAAAGGTTTAAGGTGTCTTGGGTTCCCCTGGTGTACAATCCACAACAGCTCTTCGTACAGTACAGTATAAATACAGTAAAAACTTACAAACCAACACATACAAATAAAGAACAGACAGTCACACTTAGAAATACAAAAAAATGTAATAATAATCAAATAAAAATAAATAAAATAAAAATAAAATAATAGTAATTGTAATTAAAAGCGAATAACACAAAAATACATACCATAGCGAGGTACAGTGAAAGTTACATATTCGGAATCAGCCTTGTTACGCTGCCTGCAGATTCTCCGAATTTTCCATTAGACAACCGAACAGTTTGCATAGTTTGGATGAAAGGGTTTTGTTACAATTTAGATGATCAGCCCAGTCATGAAGGTTGCTTGGCCGAGGTCGCTTGAAATGTCAACCCCTTGAAAGGGAGCAGTCAAATAGATAGTGGTCGGGCACACATGTGCTACCGCAAACACATCTCCTACTAGTAGATTCACAGAGTTGGTACCGTCCCGTAATAGGCCTGGCATGGGCCATGCTTGGTAAGGAAAGCTGTTAGGGCTGCATTGGAGATTAGCCTAATGTGGTTTACTTTCGGGTAGAAGGCGTAGACAGACTTACCCTTCACCGCTGTGTCCCAAGTAACCAGCCAGTCATCTATTTGACGCTCTCAAAGTTTCCTATTGATGTAGACCACTGGAAGAGGAAGTTCCAGATCAGTGTGATCTTGTTCGGCAGCGTACATAGCCAGGGCGTCCGCTTGATTATTGCCGAAGTTTGTCTGAGCTTTCACAGACTTGAGGGTTATTTTTCTTCTTTTGGAGATCTGCGTGAAACACTATTATCATACACGGCGTTTATTCGGCTTTTCACATGCAGCTGTTGTAAGCACATATAAAAAGTGGTGTATGGAAGGTGAAATGACAAGTTGCCGGACAGCGGTATGTCGTCCAAAGATCATCGATTCCAGAGAAGAGAGGAGATTATGCCCATTGTTCGCGGTGATCGAAAATCACAATTGGGGAATTGATTCCAGAGAAGAGAGGAGATTACTGCCCATTGTTCGCGGTGATCGAAGATCACAATTGGGGAATTCACCACTAACTGCAATAGTAGCTACCCAGACAGTTTTTCTTCACACACTGTGCTGCGTAAATTGCTGTGTATAGTTTTACACAGCCGGAGGTCGAAACACGTCCCTGCAATGATAGCACATCATCGCCAGCTGTGTCTAAAACATCGACCAAGAAACATTGGAATTGGATATTAGAAGAATGGATTGAAAGCTGCAATATCCCTTTTTCTGGTAATCACATCGACAGCAGTGAGCGAATACGCCAATTTCCAAAGAAAACTCTGGCTCCTGGATGTACAGTTCGAAGAATATAAACCTATGGAGGGTGTATTATAGTGTGGGCAATATTTTGATGTAGCACATTAGGACCCATAATTCCCATAAAACAATTCCTCATGTTCGTGATCAACATGAATACCGTGGCAGACTAGTTCAACCATTCATGACAGCAGTATTTCTGACAGAAGTTAGTGTTACAAATAGGATAATTACACTAGTTCATAAGGTTTGAATAGACAGTGGTTCGAGGAACATTCCAGTGATTTTAAAATCATTCTTGGCCTCCAAATTCATCTGACATGAATACAGTAGAGCATTGAGTAAATTTAAATAATATATATATATTATATATATTAAATATATACTAATATATATATTATATATATATATATATATATATATATATATATATATATATATATGTGTGTGTGTGTGTGTGTGTGTGTGTGTGTGTGTGTAATGTCGAGT
>CM063501.1:140581867-140589367 GCA_032207245.1 Pardosa pseudoannulata
AAATTCTTCTGCTACGTTAAACGGTGTGTTCATTCGAATCTTCGTGACAATATATATATATATATATATATATATATATATATATATATATATATATATATATATATATATATATATATATATAAAACTTTATAAATGTTGTTTATTAAAAATTCAATGACTTACATATAAAATGAACAAAATGTAATTGAAAATTTGTTACAATATCGCGTTCCAATAAAATATTTTTATATGATGGTTGCATTAATATATTTTAAGTGTATTCTGTTGGATCCCAGACCATTAAAATCAGAAATTATTCCTTTGTTACAATATCGCGTCCCAATAAAATATTTTTATATGATGGTTGCACTAATATATTTTAAGTGTATTCTGTTGGATCCCAGACCATTAAAATCAGAAATTATTCCTTATCGCGTTTTATCAAAATTTTCTAAACGAGTCTTTAGCATTTTCAATTAGCAAATGGAACAGCTTTTAAGATTTTATTAACTTTTAAGTATTTTTCACTAGGTGGGCTAATTATCTTGAAATATATTTCAATTCACATGTGCGTGTATAATTACTTTGAAAATACTAAAGCTAAACTCCGAGTATATTTCGAGACTAGAAAATTATTCTCATACGAAATATACCGATTTAAGTGTATATCGGTATTAAACGCTGCATTAGAAATCTCATCGTAAATCAGTGAGGACTTATTGAGCATTAACTCTTAAAATGCGAAATTATATTAGCACTAAAACGCAGCAGTTCTGACTATCAATCCTTTCGTACTCGTGTTCCAAACTATATTTGTCTATCCCAAGGGTATTAAATAGGCTTATTATTTAGTAATTATTGCGTTACTTAAATGCACTATGTAAACGCATGGGTGAAAAATGCCATTAGCAAATTTAGAAGTTAACAGATTGTAAAGAAAACGTGGAATTAAAGGAGAATATATGCGTGGTAGTTAAGTTATATAATTCTAATCTATACTTCAGATTTAAACAGGTATAGGAAAATGATATTTAAAAAGATTGCATAGATGGTTAGTTCTGATCTTTTTTTATTAATTATCTTGCTTATAGATAAATGATTCCAAATTAATCTATTACATTTTTAAACATTTACTTTTAAAATATACAATAGTTTTAGGTTCTATTTAGGTTTAATTTATCGTGTGGTTTATTTCTAGACTAAATCACTGGGGAAAAATGGGTAACTCTTTCCTAGATTCTACTAACGTGTAACTTAAATGTGACTTTTATACTTATGCAAGGTCACCAGGGAGACAAACCTTCTATTTACATGTCATAAATTTATTAAATAGGCTTATTATTTAGAGATTAAAGCAGTTTTTATATGCACTATAAAAATGTAAGTAGGAAAATGGCCATTAAGAACATTTTAAGTTTACGGAAACCTGAAATTAAAGGTTTGGAACCCTATTATCTAGTTTTCTCCACGAGTGCTAATGAGACCAGAAGCTACTGCTTATCCTTTTGAGGACGGGCGCATCATATATGCAACATTTTTAAATTTAACTAAATGATTCTTATAGTATTCCGATATCTCTAGTAGAAAAGTACACCTATAACAGACATAGGGATACCTCTAGTGACAATAAGAAATACTAATTAAATGTTTTACATAAAATATCATTAATGATGTACTTGATCTCAGTCAACTTGAAAGAAGTTGCATATCTGATGCACCCGTCTTTAAAAGGCTATAGCCAATTCTGAAAGGCTAAAACATCCATACCACAGTGGCATTCAATCTTATGAACTCCGGTACTGAAGATCAGTTCTATAGCCATTCAGGGACTGAAATTAGAGGAGATTATATGGTTGTAGTTAAATCGGCTCATGCTAAGCTGTATGTCAAATTTTTGCAAGTTATATTAAAATGTTACTTCAAAATATTCCATGCACGTTTGTACCGTTCTTTTGAAAACTATCGTATATGCATGGTATAAAATTCCATATTAATCTATTGTATTTATTTACAATTGCATAGTTATAAAGTATGCAATAATTTTCAGTAAAAACATTAAATTTTTTAGGTATCATTTCTATACCCAATCACTGGGGTACAATAAGTGAATCTTTCCATGATTCCTTCTTCTTCTTTTTCAATGGCGCGCCAGCCCAGGGTGGGCCATGGACTTCAGCAGAATTGAGTTCTAGGCGTCTCTTTTCTTCGATAGACTCTTCCAGTTTTTGATTTTTAGGATCTTTAGGTCTATTTCAAGGCAGCCAATCCACCGAATACTTGGTCTTCCCCTTTTATGAGCTCCCAATGGTTTGGCCTCAAGGATTATGTTGGTGGTTCAGTCGTCATTCATTCTAATCACGTGTCCTGCCCATTTCAAACGTTGAATAGAAATGAATTTTATTATGTCTGGCTTCTAAAAAATTTTATAGATTTCGGAATTTGTTCTTCTAATCCAGCTATCGTTGCATTTCAAACCTCCTAAAATGATGCGGAGTACTTTTCTTTCGAAAACAGCCAGAGTCTGTTTGTTTTATTTTCAATTAATGCCCACGTTTCAGCAGCGTATGAGAAGATTGGTTAAATTAATGTCTTATAAAGCAATAACTTTGTTCTTCTGTTTATGTTTCCTTGATTCCACTCGTGTGTAATTTAAATGTGATATTTATATCTAAGCAAAATATCATAGGAAACAAACATTATATTTATCTACCTCAAATATATTAAGTAGGCTTATTATTTAGTAATTATATCGTTACTTACATACACTATGTAAATGTATGGGGAAGAAGGCCATTACAAGCTGACAGATTATA
This sequence comes from Pardosa pseudoannulata, assembly GCA_032207245.1. Classification (NCBI taxonomy): domain Eukaryota; kingdom Metazoa; phylum Arthropoda; class Arachnida; order Araneae; family Lycosidae; genus Pardosa; species Pardosa pseudoannulata. The sequence goes on from CM063501.1 coordinate 140,584,663, forward strand.
ATGGGAACATGGAATTAAAAGAGAATACATGGCTGGTAGTTATTTGTACCAGTCTAATATGTACTTTAGATTTTCGCAAGGTGTAGGAAAATTATACTTTAAAAGATTGCATAAATATTTAAGGCTGATTGTTTTTTGTAAATCATCAAGAATACATGGTATCAAATTCCAGATGAATCTATTACATTTGTTTAAAATCGTGCATTCTTAAAATATGCAATAATGTTAAGTATAAATTTTCTAATTTTGAGGTTCATTTTTAAACACTGGAGAACACTGAAGAATAAGTGAATTGCCTTCCTAGATTCCACTCATGTATAACTTAACACATTGACGGACAGTAGGAACAAGTGAAGTTTGAAAATTAACACTAGGTTTTTGTAATTTTTAGAATATAGTTTTACTCTTTCTGCTTAAATAAACTTAATTTTGATTAATTCCTCACCTATAATTATTTTGCAGCTATAACCGTCATGACGCCAGCGGGCTTTAGATACTAAGTAATGGGACGATGGCGGCTATAACAGCAAAAACTTAAAAACTCAAATGACATATTTAATGACTCAAAAAAGCAATTTTTTGTGTGCAAGAAAGTAGTTTTGGGAGTTTTGCACGAAATGTTAGTTTATAATCAAACAAAAATAAATAATGATAAAAAAATAAATTCAAGAGAAAACATGATCGTACTCCTTCCTCCCTTTACAACCACGTACATACTGAAGCTGCAAGAACGATATTGAAACAAAAATATTGCTTGCAAAACATCACAGTAGGCTTCTCCTTGTACACCGGTAAATGCATATTTGTGCCGCCATAGCAGTACTGTCTATAAACGACCGTTTCGTTTTGGACGGCTATTGCCATCATGCAACATACTAAACTTCATTTTGACGGCTATAGACAAGTGTCCATCAATGTGTTAAATGTGATTTTTATTGTTCGGTAAGATCTTCAGAGAGATAAACATTCTACTTGTTTACCCTGAGGATATAAAATAGGCTTATTATTTAGTAATTATTGCATAAATTAAATGCACTATGTAAACGTATGGATGAAAAACGATATTAGGAAATTTAGAAGTCAGCAAACAATAAACAAATTTTAAATTATATTTAAATGTTGTATTAAAATATTTAAATGTTGAAATTTAAGAAATTTAAATACATAGCAAATTGTGTAAATGTTATAATTTGTATTAATTAAAGAATCAGGTCAGAAGTGAAGTCCCAACGTAATTTTACGTATAACTCATGATTAATACAAATTTATGCTGAATAATTTCCCGTAATTAGTAATAGCATTCCAGTGTATGCAAACAATTAATTGCACAAATTGAAATAGCAACGGAGAAGCCGGGTAATCGACAATCGCCTTCAAAGTACAAACAATTAACGCTATCAAGATTACTTTTGCTTCAAATAAATCATAAAGTAATCAGTTAATTGGGACTGTTTTAAATTTCTTCTTTTAAAGGGGGGATACTTGCATCTTTATTTCGCTTATCTTTCCATACAGTTATAACACAGAGTATTTTTAATACAGTAATTAAACAATAAATTTTCTCTTCTTATACGAGAAATTTTTATTAAACCTGCATTTATTTAAAAATTAAAAAATGATATAATTTAAAATTGAACAAATATACCATTTTAACGTTTTATCATGCAAATTTTAAAATTTATATATTTTTACAAAGTATATAGTTTAGAAATAAAATAAATATTTTATAAATTGGTTACAAGAAAGTATATAAATTTGCATTAAATAAGCATTTTTCTGCTTAAAAAATAAAGAATTTAAGATTCATGTGATTGTGCGACTCAATAATTTCTTAATTTCTAAATATATTAAATCACAAAATGAATATAATATATTCAAACCTACATCGTAAATAAGATAAAACATACAATTTTATGCATCTCATTTATGATTATATCGCATTTTATATTCTTATTAACATTCAATTTGTATCAAATTTTACATTTTAGAATCTAGAAAATATACATACTGTTAGTTTTTTTTTCATTTAAATTTGTTTTATAAAAATGATATGAATAACAAATAGTTGTACAGAAAGCACATTTGCCTAAGTTTTAGTAGTTAATATGTAACTAAATGATTTACTACTAAGAAATAATGTTGTAATAGTATTTTTAAGATATTAATATAAAAAATATATTAATATATATTAATATAAAAAGTTTCATTATATATATATATATATATATATATATATATATATATATATATATATATATATATATATATATATATATATATATATATATATATATATATATATATACATATATATATATATATATATATATATATATATATATATATATACATATATATATATATATATATATATATATATATATACTATATATATATATATATATATATATATATATATATATATATATATATATATATATATATATATATATATATATATATATATATATATATATATATATACATATATATATATATATATATATATATATATATATATATATATATATATATATATATATATGTATGTATGTATGTATGTATATATATATATATATAAATTGGTGAAAAAGTACTCTTCTGGAGAAATTGTTTTTTATGCTAATTATTTTTATTATATTTTTATCTCGAAACAATTAGAATTCTTTAAATTAGGTATAATCCATATTATGTATGAAATTAAAATATAAAAATAAAAAAATTTCAGATTTATATAACTTTTTCATATTTATTATTCTACTTCAATAAAAATTTATTTATATTTTTCTTAAAAAAAAGCCTAATAGAACATCGTTTTATGGACTTCTCCGAAAATTTCCTTTTGCACATGATTAACAACAATTGAATAAAAATCACGTTTTTAATTTTTGCTTTCACTTTTTACTGTAGTCAGTGGAATTACACTTTTATAATTATATTTCCTCAATTTTTTCAAAAACCTAGAGGGCTAGTTTTCTTTGAAATAGTTGTAATTAAAGCTTTTTCGTAACTGAAATACTTAAACTGATTCTTTCATATGTAATCAGGTTACATTTAAAATAATTTACACTCGTTTTTAAAATCAAATGACCTCTCTTTTGATAACTTTGTCCTATCTTCAAATTTATGGAATGCCTTTCATAATATTTTATTTTGATGATACTTTAAGTTATAGGAAGTTTCAGCTTCATTATTTTTCTTTCTTTCCCAAATCATATATTCATTTTGAAAATCATTTACTTTTGTACACAGCTAATAACAAAATATTCCATTGCTATAGATAATCATTTACATTTGTTCCTAGAATACTGACTCCTTTTTTCTTATTCTGGCGTAAATTCATGTCCTTTTAAAGCTATATACCAAGTTACAGATGACGTAAATTCACGTCCCCTATTTCCTCTTGCTGTTATGCTAAAACATTATCAGATGTATATCTTACAAAAAGAAAATCGGAGGAGGAGAGTGAAATATAATTTAAGTATGTCTATTATTTTATTTAGGATTTTTTAATATTTCAGTGATTTCGTATTTGAACTTCTTAACTCTCTTAATTATTCAAGTTTATGACAGTCGGCTTCATTGTTTTATTGTTTTCCCTTTTCCTGGTATCAGAAAAGCAAAAAAAAAGAAAACCAAACACATGTGCTATCATATTGCTATATTCCACTGTTAAGCTTAATATTTTCTACTTCTTTTATAATGTAGAACACAATCTTTCAATGTTTGTAACGTTAAAATACAAAATTGTAAATGTGTTTTAATCATCTTTAAATAGTTTACATCGAAACTAAACACAATTTAATTTTAGTTTATAAATGTTTAGTGTAACTTTAACATCATTGGCAGTTTGCTTCGATCTGCTTATTTTGTAGACAGACATTTCTAAATTAATGTTGTTATGATACCCCATGCTTCAGGAAGTTTTTATTTCATAAATATGTTCATTCTACTCATCATATATTCATTTACTTTTGTACATTACTAAAAACTAGTTGGTTAAATACATACGATTTAATTTTTTTCTCAGACAAATTTTGATTTTTTTTATTTTTATTATCTGCATAACAATAAAGGAAATTTAGTTTACAAGTATGTAATAAATTTTTAGCTTGTTTATTTTTTACAGCTTTCTTCAATTCCGAAAGTTCATTGTACAATTTAATTGTAATATTAATTACAAATTTAATTGCAAAATCATTGTAAGATTAATATTAATAGTCATAATTTATATAATATTTTTCGAAATAAGACTCCTGAAACGCAAGCAGTTGTCCAAACGTTATGCCAAGTTTATAAAAGTAAGTAAAATTTCTTTTTAGAGAGAGTTGTTTCAAGACCCACTCCATAGATTTTACGAATGCTTTATTGCTTCGGATGGTTATTCTTTCCTCATCCCTTTAGCTGAGGAAAGAGATGGAAATAACACGATTAGAGATCACAACTGTAGGTAGGATGAGGTATGGTTTGTAATTTTTTCTTCAATATAGTGTTCAGTATGTAACCTCCTCCATAGATTTTACGAATGCTTTATTGCTTCGGATGGTTATTCTTTCCTCATTTCTTTAGTTGAGGAAAGAGATGAAAATAACACATAAGATCACAACTGTAAGTAGGATGAGGTATGGTATGTAATTTGTTCTTATGCAACCTCCTCTATAGATTTTATGAATGCTTTATTGCTTCGGATGGCTATTCTTTCCTC
>CM063501.1:140596867-140604367 GCA_032207245.1 Pardosa pseudoannulata
TTATAGAGAAATTAAACATGATCCTATCCTTTCTATTTTTTAAATTTATGAACAAAATTTTTTATAAAGTAAGAGTGAAACTTCAGTCAGTTGTTAGGAATATTAGGCTGTGGTTCTCAAATTAGTATAGTTTGATTTATTGTATATTAAACTGAAATATTACAATAAGTTGACTATGAAAATGAATGAAACCGTTAGGATATTATTCACTGTAAGGATATTATTACTTAAATATTTAAAACTGTTTTATAATGTGCAATATTTTGATTTTTTGATTGATATTCAAATTTCTGATAATTTTAACAAGTATTCATTAATTTGGCTAAGACATAACGAATTTAAGACAGAACATTCTTTGATTTAAATTTTTCTATAATTATTTTTTATCTAATATCTATAGTAACTAATTTTAATGAGTACGTGGGTGTAAATGTTTCTATAAAATATACATTTTTGAAGTATGGGAAAAAATAAAATTTAGTAGGATAAATAAGTGTCGAAAAATTCAGTTTTACGTTTGAAACCTTGCTTAAAACAAATTTAGGCAGTCCACAAGAGCAGCATTATTTTTAGTACAACATAGAAATGAAAATTTACTGGTGTAAATTGGTTATACTGGACATTTGATTAATCAGATAGTATATGATACTGTTGTTGTTGTAAGCCACGTGGACTAGACGTGAGTCAGAAGTTACAAAGTTAAGGCAATTAGATCTACCTTTCGTTTTAAAACGAAAGCACACTGCTAGTGTAAAAAAAAACGATTTTGCTATGATCAGTCATCGTGATTTAGAAGCAGGTTCTAAGCAGAAGACGGATAATCTTAGCTTGTCAGCTCCAGATGTATTGCTTGATTTAGGAAGACAATTCAAGCATGAATCTACTTAACGTGTCCAAGAAGTCATTAAGAAACACTGAATATCTTTCTATGTGTCGAAAACCAATTTCAAATCACTCCAGTTATAAGATCGTTAAACATGCCGACTAGTATCTGGTCCTACTGAATTAAAACAATTGTAGTTGAAATTGAATTTATACATGGAGAGATAATACAATGTTCTCCGCTTAATGTGATCGCGGTTAATATTATCAATTGCTTATTGTTATCGAAAACACTTGGTCACGATTTTCTCTATTCATTTGTATGCTAAAATTGTCACTTTGTGTGATAGTTACATCGGTTAATGTTATCAGTTTTCGCACCTCATTTTGACTGGCAAGGGAATATTCACAATGTATTCAGAAGGAAACCATTTTTTCCTTTCCCTTCGCTGTTGTTTCAATTCTCCTTCTTCCATATAGGAAAATGATAAATGAACAAAAGAGTAGTGAATTACACTTCAGTGGAATTTTGCTCGCTTCCAAACAGCCTGTCGATATGGAAGCCAAAAGCGAAAGGATTTAACATTAAAACAAAAGATCAAAATTTTAATGTCGTTATGACAGGTTACTAAAAATGAGTCAGCGCAACATTGTGAGTCAGCGCCCATATTGTGAAAAATTTTGAAAACTCGTGATTATCTTTCTAGAAGAAATAAAGAACATGAAAATACCAGTAGCTTCCACATTAACAGAATTTGCATTCTGTCAGATTGTCATAGGAAAATAGACGAATGATGGAACTGTTGAGTCACATGATTAATCCCTTAATATCAAGCCATCTCCTATAAGAGCTCAAATAAGAAAAGCTTTGAAAGTCTTGAAACGTGCAGTACAACCCCACTCCGGTGGCTTTAAAAATCATTATGATTACTAACAATTTATCAATGAGCTTCTTAAAAAAATTGTAGACAGCTGTAGCATCACGTTACTGGAAATGTACTTCTATTTGCATTTGTTTGTGTATTACGGCTCGCTCTGACGTCAGTCAGACGTAATCTTGCTATCTGGGGGTCCCCATGCCTCCATTCTCACCTCCCTAACCTCTCCTCTGGGAAAGACAGAGATAGGGGTGTGGGGGATTTCGAGTGACGTCACGAGGGCCAAGCGTCGTTTGGTGTGGGAGAAGACGCTGGGAGTTGTTGTCCGGCGGGCGAGGATGAATGAGCACGCCGAGGATGTAATTCATGTAAATATCTGTATTTACGAGAATAAATTTGTTGACGGGTAGGCAATTATCATGAGACAGCATAGTCTTTTTAACAAATTTATTTTTAAATTATAATAAATAAACAATATTTACAAGCAAAAATAAGTCGACCGTTCCACACACTTCGGTACGACATACACACGAATATATACAGAAAACTTAACGAAGCAGCAGTTTCCATTGGTTAATCGAAAGTAGTAATTTGCATATCGATAATGTTTCTGCCAACCTAAATTAGCTAACAAAATTCTTTCATCTCCACCTCGCTTGTGTTCGATGAGTCATTCTCATCAGGCCTGTGAAGAACCCTGCTCGGCGATAACTCTATCATGTTGCCTATTTTAGAGCTGTGACGTTACACAACCAACAAATGATCATTTATTAATTATATATACAATTTTTATGTGTTAAAGAATAATATAAGGTACATAAATATAAGTCGTGAATTAAAGGGAAAATAAATTTATCTAATTCTGCATATCGTTTATTGTTATTAATCGGTTATTGTTATCAAAATCATGGTGTTCCAGACTAATCATATAAAGCGGAGTCCACTGTACATAAAATGACAGCGTTTAGAATCTCTCTCTACAAGTTTGAGTCAAATCCCAATTTATCTTGACCGTAGAATATATCTATTGGATAATCTGTAATTTAAGCTAAAAACAGGCAGTAAAACTCTGAACTACGAAACATTATAGATACACACACAAATTATTTTGAATGTTTATTTTCTCACTTGAAAACAAAAAAATTATCATTAGTATAATGATTTACCATCTGGGACCTCTAATGTCCAGTTTGTGTGGGTGTACATTTCACTGTAAAATATACATCCACAAAAACAAACGGTAAAAACGAAATTTTAGAAAGAGAAATTTCTGTCTTACAAAATTCAAAATAAGATCTAAGTTTCCCAGCTTCCGGAATCTCAAAGGATTCGCTTCGGAGAATGGGAAACTTAAATAAAAATAGGATCGACTCTTAAGACTGGTAAAAGGCCATAGTTCAGTGGAACAGCATTGTTCTTAGTCAAAATGAGATATAGAACTTGAAACTGTATAGAAACAAAATATCCAATATACGGATGTTCCACCTTTAAACGCGCTTTTCGAGAGTTATTTTTGAAAGAAAAGTTTCGAGTTACAAACAACGCTAAATCAATTTTTGGTCAAAGAGAATGTTTTATATTGTTTCCTAATGCTAAAAGTTGTTATCGAGTTCTTTTCACAAATTCAAATAAAACTTCACTTAGAATGCTGAATGAGAATTTTTTATATCGTATTTTATCCATAAATGTAGATTTCTTTTTGTTATCTGGGATATAAACAATATTTGAAAGATTAATGTCTGTAAAAGTGAATAAAACTTTTTGGTTTAAACTTTATGTTATGTATTCGACCTTTAAAAGGCATTATAAGTTTTGGGTTCTTAAGTAAACTTGTTACATCCTGTTTTAATTATTTTTCTAAAAAGTTTTTTACTCTATAAAAAGTTCATTTTTGTTATGATTTAAAATTTTTTTCATTTCTTTTAAATTTATAAAAACAGAAATTTATAACAGGAAATAAACTATATCTTTAATGAATTATTTTTATAACTTATCTATTTTTTAGTTTTTAATTTATTTCGTTTATTATAGATTTTTTTAATTCTAATATATACAATTTTAACCATTCAATTTTATTAAATAGAATTATTATTTTTAAAATATTGCTCATTTGTAAGTTCGGTGTTCTGTCTTATTTTTGTTTATCTGTTGTTTTATTTTGTATTTTGATTATGTGGTGTTCTATTTTATTTTTGTTTATATGGTGTTTTATTTTGTATATTGATTATACGGTGTTCCTTTTTTGTTTGTTTATATGATGTTCTATTTTATTTTCATTTCTATTTTACTTTTAATTAAAATATTCCGTTTTATTTTTGTTATAATTATATTATTTTGCTTAATTATTATATTACAATAAAGTAAAATTTTATAACTGGTAATAGACTATATATTTAATAAATTATAAACAATATCAATTTTAAGTAGGGATTTTTATTTTAGTTAATGTCTTACTATTAAAATAGTGTTCATAAATAAGTAAGATTCTCTAATATTTTTTGCTTATTTTGTGTCCTAATTTGTAATTTCTTTATAAGGTGTTGTATTTTAATTTTATTTTTTATTAAAATATTATTATTTGCAATTTTTTTGTTATAATTTCTTGTAATGTATTTTAAATATATTAGAGCAAAAACTTATTACTAATTAAAAAGTACATTTTTAATGAAATATTTTTATATATTTTTGTTGATTTTACTCTATTCCACTTTTTATAAGATTTTCTTTAAATTAAAATATAAACAATTTTAATTATTCATTATTATTTAACTGATTATTTTAATATTAGAATATTATTTATTTATAAGTGTAGATTCAATAATACACAAACGGGTTTTAATCTGAACTATTTTTTTGACCAATTGTATTATTATAATTCTCACTTTTGTTGTTTAGAATATCACAAGCTGTAAATATCTTGCATTATGTAATGGAATACATTATGTGATACAGAATTAATATCACGTAACCTATAGCTCATAAAATAACTCATGGGATATTTTACTTCCATAAAGGCACGTGACACTTAGAATCATAATTGTTAAGAATATTACAGTTTAAGTTCCTAAAAAGAGTCTGCATGGACTACAAGTCAACGGGTTTCAAGTTAACTTGAAATTCCATTGGCATAATTTGTAGATAACATGATTATTTACACTTGAAAATTCTGTTGTAAATCGTGTGCTCTCGATGGAAACTATATTCGGAATTTCGTGACAGAAGGCAGTAATATATCTAATTTGCCTGTTAACGGCACATCATACTTGGAGCTTATTTAGGCTCGAATTTCCATTTTCAGTATCCCTCCTGTTTCACAGATTCGAATCTATAATGTTCGGTTATAATGAGATAAGCTTAGTGGATATTAAATTTAATAGCACAGCATAAGGAGATTCTAGTTACTTCCCAAAATGATTTACCCTTAAATGTGTATATTCTATTTATTATAAACTAAAGGATAGAATTTTTCGTGTCTGTGTGCATATCATGTAAAACTACTCAACTAATCTAAATGAGAAGTTTTTAATATCTTCCTAATAGTTTTGAGATCAACGTTGGCTGTTTTGCCCCCTCTAAATTTGTACTGGTTTTCTTAAAATGAATGCTTATTTTTCCAGCACTCGCGCTCAGCAATGTTATATGAGGGCGCGAATCTCCTTGTTTTTCTTTTTTACGACAGCTGTCTAAGCAGAAGGATAGAATTTTTCGTATCTGTGGGCATATCACTACAAACTAGTCACCTAATTAGATGAGAAGTTTTTAATCCCTTCCTAATAGTTTTGAGATCAACGTAGGCTATTTTGTCCCTCTAAATTTGTACTGGTTTTCTTAAATTGAATGCTTAATCTTCCAGTACGTGTGCTGATCAATGTTACATAAGGGCGATAATCTCCTCGATTTTTTTTTCTTTTTGTTTTTTTTAAGATGGCTGTATAAACAGAAGGATAGATTTTTTCGTGTCTGTGGGCATATCACTACAAACTAGTCACCTAATTAGATGAGAAGTTTTTAATCCCTTCGTAATAGTTTTGAGATCAACGTAGGCTATTTTGTCCCTCTAAATTTGTACTGGTTTTCTTAAAATGAATGCTTATTTTTCCAGCACTCGCGCTCAGCAATGTTATATGAGAGCGCGAATCTCCTTTTTTTTCTTTTTTACGACAGCTGTCTAAGCAGAAGGATAGAATTTTTCGTGTCTGTGTGCATATCAAGCAAAAACTACTCAACTAATCTAGATGAGAATTTTTAATCCCTTCCTAATAGTTTTGAGATCAACATAGGCTATTTTGTCCCTCTAAATTTGTACTGGTTTTCTTAAATTGAATGCTTAATCTTCCAGTACGTGTGCTGATCAATGTTACATAAGGGCGATAATCTCCTCGATTTTTTTTCTTTTTGTTTTTTTTTTAAGATGGCTGTATAAACAGAAGGATAGATTTTTTCGTGTGTGTGGGCATATCACTACAAACTAGTCACCTAATTAGATGAGAAGTTTTTAATCCCTTCGTAATAGTTTTGAGATCAACGTAGGCTATTTTGGTCCTCTAAATTTGTATTGGTTTTTTTTTAAATGAATGCTTAATTTTCCAGAACGCGCACTCAGCAGTGTTATATGAGGTCGAGAAGCTCATTGTTTTCCTCCTTTTTTTACGACAGGTGTATAAAAAGAAGGATAGAATTTTTCGTGTATGTGCTCTAAAGCAAAAACTACTCAACTAATCTAGATGAGAATTTTTAATCCCTTCCTAATAGTTTTGAGATCAAAGTAGGCTATTTTGCTCCTCTAAATTTTTTCTAGTTTTCTTGATTGCTTAATATTCCAGCACGTGTGCTCATCAATGTTATATGAGGGCGCGAATCTTTTTGTTTTTCTTTTTTTACGACAGCTGTATAAAAAGAAGGGTAGAATTTTTCGTGTCTGTGCACATATCATGCAAAAGCTGCTCAATCTAGATGCGAACATTTTAATCCTTCCTTGTAGTTTTGAGACCCACGTAACCTATATTGCCCTTCTATATTTGTTGTACTTTTCTTCTAATTAGTGCTTATCCTTCCAGTAATGTTGTATGAGGGCGCGAATCTCCTTTTTTTCTTTTTTACGACAGATGTATAAGATATATATAGATGTATAGATATATACAGAAGAATATAATTCTTCGTATCTGTGCGCATAGACCCATCAGTTCGAGATCTATACATTAAATCTCTTCGTAACCCTTTTGAGATCAACTTAGGCACATCTAACTCTGAAATTGGTTTCTACTAATTAATACTAAACCTTCCTGAACATGGGCTCAGCATGTTATATGAGATCAAGCGCGTGTCATTTTTTTCTTTTTTACGAAAGCTGTATAAATAAATATTCAATATAAATAAAAGGATAGAATTTTTTGTGTTTGCGCACATCTCCCTCAACATCTACTCCACCTACGAAAATGCATACTTTTTAATCCCTTCGTACTAGTTTTCAGATCAACATAGGCTATATCACAATTTTCTCCTTATAAATTTTTAATCTTACAGTACGCGTTCTCCTCAATGTTTTATGAGTGCATGCGGGTCTCAATTTTTTCTTTTTACAATGCAACTGTTATTTTATCATTTCTGGAACGAGAAACAAGAGAAAAAAAATGAATATTGTTAATGATTTCTTTTAAGAAATAAAATTTTACCTTATTTTTTCATCCTTCTAGAGACGTAACTGGATGACATAGTTTTCCTTGCGTGGTATATTATCATCTGTAAAAGTAAAATGATAGAATTTTCTATGTTTGGGTTTGTTTCACGCTAAAACTCCTCC
>CM063501.1:140606867-140611867 GCA_032207245.1 Pardosa pseudoannulata
CCTCAAAGCAAAAGAAGTGTTTCTTCAGTTAGGTGTCATCCGACTCTTAAAAATCGAAAATTTCGAAATAGATCATTTTCGACTTCTTATATCTTGTTCGACTTGTTCGACTCTCGACTGTCTGCTTCGTTCTCTTCGACTATCTGTTCTACTTCGACTTTCATATCAAAATTATGTTTGTAAAACTACCAGTTTTACAAACATAATTTCCTAACACAGTTATAACAAATTATTATCTTTACAAACATATTTCATTCATTTTTGAAACATAAAAAATGATTTTGTTAGAAATATTTATATTAGAGACACTTTGTTCTTAACAAAAATCATATCATGGCTAACGCACATGATTACTAAAAATATAATAAAGTTTAAAACTGACTTATTGTTTTAAAACATATTAAAATATCTCAAAACCTTTTTTAACCTCAATTTGTATATATTTAAGATTCATATATATATTTTTTAAATATTTGAGGAGAGTGGTGTTTTCAGCTTAAAAATTAAAAATTTATTTTTATTGCACAGAGAAACAACATATTTTGTGAAATATACAAGAAATTTTAGATTCAATCGGATGAAAATTATATTGCATACAATTTATAAAAAATTCATGAAAAAATATTAAAAATGTTCTGAGATAATATGCACGTTACATGAAAAAAAAACATAATTTGAGAAAAATCAAATTACAGTTTTGTAAGTTTAAATTTACAGTAAACAACTGAAACGTTTTTATTCATAACTCCTCTCAATATTATAATGTTTTAAGCAAATTGTTTTAAAATGTTCAGAGCTGAATACTTCTTACTTATATTTTTTCTGAAAATTCCAGTTTTTTGTCGATTGAACACTCATAAGACCCCTGAAGGAGACAAGAACAGATTTTGAGCAAATAATCAAATTTTGTCTTTTGAAAAAATCAAGGTAGATATACGCTTCATTATCAAAGGCATTATTCAAATAACGTAGTTATTTTATTACACCCTTATTTTAAAATTTTAACACTAGTTCATTTAGACTCCAAACTGTTTTGTGTTATCTTAACAAGTTTATTTTCTTTAGATAGTAATAACAGAAATAATGTAATACTCATTAAAATGTATTTTCAACATTTATCCTCAGAAATATTTTTATAAACATTTATATTCTTTCTGTTAATACCATCTGAAAATAAAAACAAATTTGTTAAGATAACACAAATAGTTTTTGGATCAAAATAACTCATTAAATGTTCTAGAATTAAAAGTATTTTTTTATCCAAATCGATGGTTTTTGTATCGAATTAGTAATGTTTCAAGTGTTTTGGGGACTTACTCTAGACGTTGCGGATAGGTTTAAATGTTCATTGTGACATCACTTTGACGTCGGCTTGGTCGTTTGCTCTCATAAAGTACGCAACCTGACGTTAAAGTTATGTCACAAGGAACGTACGACCGATTCACAACGTCTTGAGTAAGGGCCTTACTTTTATGTATTTAAATATTTCTAGATGGACTGTTAATCTGTATATCATTAAACAGGATATACTGTTAAAAATTTTTAAAATATATCTAGTGTTACAAAAGATTTAATATCATAAATTGGTGAAAACAGTGGTTAAAAGATTGTACAGTTTTAAATAATTTCCTTATATATAGATATTATTTATGTAAATATAGTTAATATTAATAGTTAAGTAAAAATAGATACCCAGTTTTGTTTTTATAATAATCCTGAAGATAAACTGAAAACATAAACGCACTTAGTTAAATATGATTTGCCCTACAAACAATTTTAAGGTGTATTATTAAACGACTTAATTTTTATTAAATTCTCTCGCATTTTAATCAAACATTCTTTTCGAGTAGATTTCTGTCTTCATATAATTGCATTATGTATTTGCAGTCTACAAATTTCGTTATAAATTAACATTCGAAGTTCCTTAACCTATTAAGGACTTTTGAAAATAGGAAAAGTATATCCCTAAAATTTAAAAATTTTCTTAAATTTATTCAATTTTTGAAACTGGGACGAGGATTTAAAAATTGACTAAATTCATCTCAAAATTCCTCTAAAATTCACAAATATTCATCTTCAGATCTAATACCAAAAATAAATAGGTCGATCTAAGTTTAATACGTTGTAACAATTAGAAGGTTAACATTTATAACGGCTATAGCCGTAAACTTTATATAGATCTCGGAGAGTAGCATCGTATTTATTTTGTGATTTTTTGTTTGTATTTTTTAATCGTCTTTGTCACAAATGGGCTCCAATTTGTAACAAAGAAGATTTTAAAGAAAAAAAAAAACACAAGCATCGGCTAGCTCAAAAAATTATAAATTTAAAACCTATTGAGCTACAAAGCAAACAATTGGCAGCAAGCAATTAATATCCTATATAATAAAATTCTAAGTTATCTGTCCTCGAATTTATGAAAGCTGTTGGACCAGGAATAGATACAGGCATTCATATTGGATTCTTGGTGAGTTAGGGTTAGCAAAATTCAAAACGAGTAAAGTTTATCTGATTTATCGATCCGATTCTAAAATAAATTGGTATAAATCTGTTTCATATCACAGCGAAAAATACTGTTGTCTTTAAAACTTTCGAAATCCATCCCTTCCCCCCGTTTAGAGAGTTTAATGCTATCATTTCAAGTCCTATCATCCCCGGTTAAGAACAGACGATTAAATTTTTCAATTTACCACATAGTAAATGGGTAAAAATAATATTTTTTCTAGCATTATGACGTCATTCCTTTAAACATCTCATTTAATCATTTCTTATTTTTAATTTTTTAAATACCGTCTGCATTATTTTCATATGTTTTATCACTCAATTTAGCTATTACGTAAATACTTTTCTTTATATTTGGCTTAACTAATAGATTAGGCACATATGTGATAATCTTAAATTAATCATCGATTATTTTTGTTGAAATGAAAATTTTATCACAGTTATTAACAACAAATTCCTTTTTTAAAAGTTTAGGGTCTGGTTTCACCAAATTCGTTTAATAGCTAACAGCGATTAATTTCTATTTTGGTGCCAAGGTTAGTCGCCGTTAGCTCTAAATGACTTAGGTGAGACCGGCTCTAGGTATATTAAGACAGCATCTGTTTAATTTTCTACCTGTCTCACAAGTTACTTTATAAATATGTAAAATTAAAAATTGTTTTTGCTGATCCCGTCATAATACGGGCTATATACTAGTACGTATAATAATTTTAAAAAGTGAAAATAAATACGATGCTACGTCTCCGATATGTTGAGACTGGCTGACGATTTTGGCTATAACGGCAGGGAGCTAACCTTATACTTGTTACTACGTTACAGTAAATCAGAAAAACAAATACCCGAAATAAGTCATTTCAAAACATGTGTCATCAATGTTTTCTTATAGCGAGATCAAAAGCTAGGCGTAAAGCGACTAGTTTTATAGTAAAATTGACGGTTTCGGCTATAACCACTAGGGGACTAACATTCTATTTGTTACAACGTTACAGTAAATCTGAAAAAAAATACCCGGAATGAGTGATTTGAAAACAACATGTGTCATCAATGGTTTCTTATAGTGAAATCAAAAGCTAGGCGTACAGCGACTACTTTTATAGTAAAACTGACGGTATTGGCTATAACCACTAGGGAGCTAACCTTCTATTTGTTACAACGGTACAGTAAATCTGAAAACACGTTACCCGGATTGAGTGATTTGAAAACAGTATGAATGGCATCTTATAGCTTGATCAAAAGCTAGGCGTACAGCGACTAGTTTGATAGTAAAACTGACGGTTTCGGCTATAGCCACTAAGGAGCTAACCTTCTGTTTGTTACAATGTTACAGTAAATCGAAAAAAAAAATACCCATAATAAGTGATTTAAAAACATGTGCCATCAAAGGTTTCTTATAGCGGGATCAACAGCTAGACGTACAGCAACTAGTTTTATAATAGAATGTTACTACCTAAAAGTAATACTTGAAGAAACATAAATGAAGAGTCTCTAATTGACAACAATCACTAAGAACATTCTCCTGGTGTTTTCCCTAAATTCTTCCGCTTGATTGACGTTGCCTATTTAACTGGCGTTCTTCAAAATAAATCGTTATTCCCAAAACATAAATAATTTTATCAGATGGATGTTATATCTGGAAAATTAGACATTTTACTGATTCCGTCATATGACGGGCTATATGCTAGTATATTTAATAATTTTAAAAAGACGAAATAAATACGATGCTATGGCTCTGAAATCTGGAGACTGACTAACGATTGCGGCTAAAATCACTGGGGAGTTAGCCTTTTATTTGTTAAAACAGTACAGTAAATATGAAATTTAAAAAAATATCCGGAGTAAGTGATTTAAAAAAATAAACAGGTGTCATCAATGGTTTCTTATAGCGAGATCAAAAGCTAGGCGTACAGTGACTAGTTTTATAGTAAAATTGACGGTTTCGGCTATAACCACTAAGGAGCTAACCTTCAATTGTTTACAATGGTACAGTAAATCTGAAGAAAAATACCTGGAATGAGTGTTTTAAAAGCAACATGCGTCCTAAATGGTTTCTGATATCGAGATCAAAAGCTAGGCATACAGCGACTAGTTTTATAGTAAAATGTTACTGCCTTAAAATAATACTTAAAGAAACATAAATGTAGAGTCTCTAATTGACAACAGTTACTAAGGACATGCTCCATGTGTTTTCCTTAAATTATTCCGCCTGATTGGAGTTGCCTATTTAACTGGCGTTCTTCAAAATAAATCGTCTTTCCCAAAACATAAATAATTTTATCAGATGGATGTTAATTCTGGAAAATTAGACATTTTACTGATTCCGTCATATGACGGGCTATATGCTAGTACATTTAATAATTTTAAAAAGACAAAATAAATACGATACTACGGCTCTGAAATCTGGAGACTGACTGACGATTTCGGCTATAACCACTAGGAGCTAGCCTTCTATTTGTTAAAACAGTACAGTAAATCTGAAATTTAAAAAATACCCAGAGTAA
>CM063501.1:140616867-140631867 GCA_032207245.1 Pardosa pseudoannulata
TTGCTTTTCCAATGGATGTAGTTCAAAGAAAAATAAGCATTAAGAATATGGCACTTACTATTTTCATTTGTTGTGAAAATTTTTAATCCTTACTACGCAATTTCAAATATTTTATTGATAATAAAGGAAGTTTACACGATAATTTCAGCAAAAGTTAATTAGTATAATACCCGATGAATTTAGCAAAATATTCAGCAAAATATTCATTCAATGTATTGAAAAAAAAATTAAGCATAATATCCGATATAATGACTATATTTGGGTGGCTGTATCCCCTCAATTTTGTTTTTAATAAATGATCTTTAAAAGATTCACGTTTATTTCCAAAAATATAAAAAGTCAAACTTTTACTCAAAAATGAGGATTTTATTTTTTTGAACTTTAATATTTTAGATTGTGTTACACACCATGAAAAATGAAAATATTTGGGATGAAATACTTCCTATCCATAAAAGTAATAGCATATTTTATTTGAATTTATTCTTCCATATGCATAGGAACCAAAGGGGATAATTTTATCGATAATTGGAATATTCTGCTTACAATCACCTAAAGGAAAAATATATAAGTTCTGTAGAGGGAACAAAGAACATATAAATATATTAAGCACGTAACGGAAATAAAATTTTAAATTGAAAATGAAAACGCCGTTACTGTAACAACGAAATAGAGAGTTGTTTGGCATAATTGAGAAATTGAATTAAAAAAGAGCAATATGCTAAATAAAAGTATATAAAATATAAATAAAAATTCCTGCTTTTTTTTTCCTTACTAATTAAATTAAAATATTTTATGTCAATTTTTTGTAGTGTTCATCTAAATGTCTAACACGGTTCATTAGTTTTTGTCATAAAACTAGATATATTTTTTAATACTTTGTTGAGATACAGAGTATAAAATACAGCAAACTAATGAGAAAGTTACAAAAACATTAAGCAAATTTATATGTTTTTCATAGGTTATCATGAATGAAATTTGATTCCCAGTTATGATTCTTTATAAATAATAAACATGTAATAGAAAATTAAATAATTAATACTTAAAGAGAGTTAAAGCTAAATGAGACAAAAACATTTTTAATATATATATTTTTAGTTCTCAAGAATAAAAAGTTCTTTTTATGTAGTTTTTTGTATCTTATATATTTTATGTAAAAGCATTGTGTGCATTGATTTTAGAAATAACTCCACACCCGGTCTTCAGATTGAGTAATAGATTTTCTCAAAAATGAGGATTTCATTTTTTTAAACTTTAATATTTTAGATTGTATTACACACTATGCATTATTAAATTTTTGGAATGAAATAATTAATTTCAATAAAAGTAATAGCATATTTTATTTGAATTTATTCTTCCATATGCATAGGAACCAAAGGGGATATTTTTATCGATATTTGGAATATTCTGCTTACAATCACTTGAAGGAAAAGTACGCATGTTCTTTAGAGGGAACAAAGCACATATAAATATATTAAGCACGTAACGGAAATGAAATTTTAGATTGAAAATGAAAACGCCGTTACTGTAGTTGTGTCGCATAATTGAGAAATTGAATTAAAAAAGAGGGCAATATGCTAAATAAATAAAAATACATAAAATATAAATAAAAATTCCTGCTTTTTCCTTACCAATTAAATTAAAATATTTTATGTCGATTTTTTGTAGTGTTCATCTAAATGTCTAACACTGCTCATTAGTGTTTGTCATAAAACTAGATATATTTTTTAATACTTTGTTGAGATACAGAGTATCAAATACAGAAAAAAAGTGAGAAAGTTACAAAAACATTAAGCAAATTTATATGTTTTTCACAGGTTATCATGAATGGAATTTGATTCCCAGTCATGATTCTTTATAATACTAGAACTGTAATAGAAAAATAAATAATTAATACTTAAAGAGAGTTAACGCTTAATGAACCAAAATATTTTTAATATATATATTTTTTAGTGATCAAGAATAAAAATTTCTTTTTATATAGTTTTTTGTATCTTATATATTTTATGTAACAGCATTGTGTGCGTTGATTTTAGAAATAACTCTACTTCCGGTCTTCAGATTGAGTAACAGAAGTTCTCAAAAATGAGGATTTTATTTTTTTGAACTTTAATATTTTAGATTGTGTTACACACCATGAAAAATGAAAATATTTGTCATGAAATAACACCTTTCAAAAACTAATAGCACATTTTATTTGAATTTATTCTTCCATATGCATAAGAACCAAAGGGGATAATTTTATCGATATTTGGAATATTCTGCTTACAATCCCCTAAACGAAAAGTACATAAGTTCTTTAGAGGGTACAAATCACATATAAATATATTAAGCGCTTAACGGAAATAAAATTTTAAATTGAAAATGAAAACGCCGTTGCTGTAACAACGAAATAGAGAGTACTGTGGCATAATTGAGAAATTGAATTTTAAAAAAGAGAAATATGCTAAATAAAATTATATAAAATATAAATAAAAATTCCTGCCTTTTTTACCTTATTAATTAAATTAAAGTATATTACGTCCATTTTTTATAGTGTTCATCCAAATGTCTAAAACTGCTCATTAGTGTTTGTCATAAAACTAGATATATTTTTTAATGCTTTGTTGAGATACAGAGTATCAAATAGAGCAAACAAATGAAAAAGTTACAAAAACATTACACATATTTATATGTTTTTCATAGGTTATCATGTGTTGCGGCGAATGAAAAACGTGCTAGTAATAAATAACTAGCATTTCACTTTTTTATAGTGGCATCACTTGGTTGTTGTATTTATAAATGTTTTTTACTTGTTCTTTTTACTTTTGATGGTAGTTAGATCGAAATAAATACTTGTGTTGAAATACTATCTACTAATATCATGAATGGAATTTGATTCCCAGTCATGATTCTTTATAATACTAGAACTGTAATAGAAAAATAAATAATTAATACTTAAAGAGAGTTAACGCTTAATGAACCAAAATATTTTTAATATATATATTTAGTGCTTTTTATATAGTTTTTTGTATCTTATATATTTTATGTAAAAGCATTGTGTGCGTTGATTTTAGAAATAACTCCACTCCCGGTCTTCAGATTGAGTAATAGATTTTCTCAAAAATGAGGATTTCATTTTTTTAAACTTTAATATTTTAGATTGTATTACACACTATGAATAATGAAAATATTTGTGATGAAATAATTCCTTTCCATAAAAGTAATAGCACATTTTATTTGAATTTATTCTTCCATATGCATAAGAACCAAAGGGGATAATTTTATCGATATTTGGAATATTCTGCTTACAATCCCCTAAACGAAAAGTACATAAGTTCTTTCGAGAGAACAAGCACACACACACACACACACACATATATATATATATATATATATATATTATATATATATATATATATATATATATATATATATATATATATATATATATAAATATATTAAGCACGTAACGGAAATGAAATTTTAGATTGAAAATGAAAACGCCGTTACTGTAACAACGAAATAGAGAGTTGCATGGCATAATTGAGAAATTGAATTAAAAAAGAGGGCAATATGCTAAATAAAAATATGTAAAATGTAAATAAAAATTCCTGCTTTATTTCCTTTCTAATTAAATTAAAATATTTTATGTCGATTTTTTGTAGTGTTCATCTAAATGTCTAACACGGTTCATTAGTTTTTGTCATAAAACTAGATATATTTTTTAATACTTTGTTGAGATACAGAGTATAAAATACAGCAAACTAATGAGAAAGTTACAAAAACATTAAGCAAATTTATATGTTTTTCATAGGTTATCATGAATGAAATTTGATTCCCAGTTATGATTCTTTATAAATAATAAACATGTAATAGAAAATTAAATAATTAATGCTTTAAGAGAGTTAATGCTTAATGAGACAAAAACATTTTTAATATATATATTTTTAGTTCTCAAGAATAAAAAGTTCTTTTTATGTAGTTTTTTTGTATCTTATGTATTTTATGTAAAACCATTGTGTGCATTAATTTTAAAAGTAATAACTCCACTCCCTGTCTTCAGTTTGAGTAATAGACGTTCTGAAAAATGAGGATTTTATTTTTTTTAACTTTAATATTTTAGATTGTATTACATACCTTGAATATTGAAAATATTTGTGATGAAACAACTCATGTCCATAAAACTAATAGCACATTTTATTTGAATTCATTCTTTTATAAGCTTAGGAGCCAAAAGGGATAATTTTATCGATATTTGGATTATTCTCCTTAGAATCACCTAAAGGAAAAGTACATAAGTTATTTCGAGAGAACAAAGCACATATAAAATACATTAAGCACGTAACGGAAATAAAATTTTAAATTAGAAATGAAAACGCCGTTACTGAACAACGAAATAGAAAGTTGTGTGGCATAATTGAGAAATTGAATTAAAAAAGAGGGCAATATGCTAAATAAAAATATGTAAAATATAAATAAAAATTCCTCGCTTTTTTTCTTACTAATTAAATTAAAATATTTTTGTCAATTTTTTTGTAGCGTTCAACTGAATGTCTAACACGGTTCATTAGTTTTTGTCATAAAACTAGATATATTTTTTAATACTTTGTTGAGATACAGAGTATAAAATACAGCAAACTAATGAGAAAGTTACAAAAACATTAAGCAAATTTATATGTTTTTCATAGGTTATCATGAATGAAATTTGATTCCCAGTTATGATTCTTTATAAATAATAAACATGTAATAGAAAATTAAATAATTAATACTTAAAGAGAGTTAAAGCTAAATGAGACAAAAACATTTTTAATATATATATTTTTAGTTCTCAAGAATAAAAAGTTCTTTTCATGTAGTTTTTTGTATCTTATATATTTTATGTAAAAGCATTGTGTGCATTGATTTTAGAAATAACTCCACACCCGGTCTTCAGATTGAGTAACAGAAGTTCTCAAAAATGAGGATTTTATTTTTTTGAACTTTAATATTTTAGATTGTGTTACACACCATGAATAAAGAAAATATTTGTGATGAAACAATTCATATCCATAAAACTAATAGCACATTTTACTTGAATTAATTCTTTTATAAGCTTAGGAGCCAAAAGGGATAATTTTATCGATATTTGGATTATTCTCCTTAGAATCACCTAAAGGAAAAGTACATAAGTTATTTCGAGAGAAAAAAGCACATATAAATATATTAAGCACGTAACGGAAATGAAATTTTAGATTGAAAATGAAAACGCCGTTACTGTAACAACGAAATAGAGAGTTGCATGGCATAATTGAGAAATTGAATTAAAAAAGAGGGCAATATGCTAAATAAAAATATGTAAAATGTAAATAAAAATTCCTGCTTTATTTCCTTTCTAATTAAATTAAAATATTTTATGTCGATTTTTTGTAGTGTTCATCTAAATGTCTAACACTGCTCATTAGTGTTTGTCATAAAACTAGATATATTTTTTAATACTTTGTTGAGATACAGAGTATCAAATACAGAAAAAAAGTGAGAAAGTTACAAAAACATTAAGCAAATTTATATGTTTTTCATAGGTTATCATGAATGAAATTTGATTCCCAGTTATGATTCTTTATAAATAATAAACATGTAATAGAAAATTAAATAATTAATACTTAAAGAGAGTTAAAGCTAAATGAGACAAAAACATTTTTAATATATATATTTTTAGTTCTCAAGAATAAAAAGTTCTTTTCATGTAGTTTTTTGTATCTTATATATTTTATGTAAAAGCATTGTGTGCATTGATTTTAGAAATAACTCCACACCCGGTCTTCAGATTGAGTAATAGATTTTCTCAAAAATGAGGATTTCATTTTTTTAAACTTTAATATTTTAGATTGTATTACATACCTTGAATATTGAAAATATTTGTGATGAAACAACTCATGTCCATAAAACTAATAGCACATTTTATTTGAAGTCATTCTTTTATAAGCATAGGAGCCAAAAGGGATAATTTTATCGATATTTGGATTATTCTCCTTAGAATCACCTAAAGGAAAAGTACATAAGTTATTTCGAGAGAAAAAAGCACATATAAATATATTAAGCACGTAACGGAAATTAAATTTTGAATTGAAAATGAAAACGCCGTTACTGTAACAACGAAATAGAGAGTTGCGTGGCATAATTGAGAAATTGAATTAAAAAAGAGAGCAATATGCTAAATAAAAATATATAAAATATAAATAAAAATTCCTGCTTTTTTTTTCCTTACTAATTAAATTAAAATATTTTATGTCAATTTTTTGTAGTGTTCATCTAAATGTCTAACACGGTTCATTAGTTTTTGTCATAAAACTAGATATATTTTTTAATACTTTGTTGAGATACAGAGTATAAAATACAGCAAACTAATGAGAAAGTTACAAAAACATTAAGCAAATTTATATGTTTTTCATAGGTTATCATCTAACACGAATGAAATTTGATACCCAGTTATGATTCTTTATAAATACTAAACATGTAATAGAAAATTAATTAATTAATACTTTAAGAGAGTTAATGCTTATTCGGACAAAAAACACTTTCAATATATATATTTTTAATGCTCAAAAATAAAAAGTTCTTTTTATATAGTTTTTTGTATCTTATATATTTTATGTAAAAGCATTGTGTGCGTTGATTTTAGAAATAACTCTACTCCCGGTCTTCAGATTGAGTAACAGAAGTTCTCAAAAATGAGGATTTTATTTTTTTGAACTTTAATATTTTAGATTGTGTTACACACTATGAATAATGAAAATATTTGTGATGAAATAATTCCTTTCCATAAAAGTAATAGCATATTTTATTTGAATTTATTCTTCCATATGCATAGGAACCAAAGGGGATATTTTTATCGATATTTGGAATATTCTGCTTACAATCACTTGAAGGAAAAGTACGCATGTTCTTTAGAGGGAACAAAGCACATATAAATATATTAAGCACGTAACGGAAATGAAATTTTAGATTGAAAATGAAAACGCCGTTACTGTAACAACGAAATAGAGAGTTGCATGGCATAATTGAGAAATTGAATTAAAAAAGAGAGCAATATGCTAAATAAAAATATATAAAATATAAATAAAAATTCCTGCTTTTTTTCCTTACTATTTAAATTAAAATATTTTATATCATTTTTTTTTTATAGTGTTCATCCAAATGTCTAAAACTGCTCATTAGTGTTTGTCATAAAACTAGATATATTTTTTAATGCTTTGTTGAGATACAGAGTATCAAATAGAGCAAACAAATGAAAAAGTTACAAAAACATTACACAAATGTATGTGTTTTTCTGAGATTATCATCTAACACGGATGAAATTTGATACCCAGTTATGATTCTTTATAAATACTAAACATGTAATAGAAAATTAAATAATTAATACTTTAAGAGAGTTAACGCTTAATGAACCAAAATATTTTTAATATATATATTTAGTGCTTTTTATATAGTTTTTTGTATCTTATATATTTTATGTAAAAGCATTGTGTGCGTTGATTTTAGAAATAACTCTACTTCCGGTCTTCAGATTGAGTAACAGAAGTTCTCAAAAATGAGGATTTCATTTTTTTAAACTTTAATATTTTAGATTGTATTTCACACCATGAATAATGAAAATATTTGTGATGAAATAATTCCTTTCCATAAAAGTAATAGCATATTTTATTTGAATTTATTCTTCCATATGCATAGGAACCAAAGGGGATAATTTTATCGATATTTGGAATATTCTGCTTACAATCCCCTAAACGAAAAATACATAATTTATTTCGAGAGAACAAACACATATATAAATATATTAAGCACGTAACGGAAATAAAAATCTAAATTGAAAATGAAAACGCCGTTACTGTAACAACGAAATGGAGAATTGGCTGCATAATTGAGAAATTGAATTAAAAAAAAGAGAAATATGCTAAATAAAAATATATAAAACATAAATAAAGACGTTATTGAGAAAAATATAGAAAACTTTAATTAAATTATTTATATCATTTTATAACACATTTCAAGCATATTAGTTGAGTTAATTTACTTAAATTTTCTTAATTATTATGGCATGTTATAAAAAAATAACTATATACAATTTACTGTCACAATGCCTGATGGGTGGGATAAACATACTGTTTTTTAGCATAATACAATTTAAGAACTAACAGAATTGAAATGTAAGAATTTAATAAATCTCTCTCAATATATATAATATATTTTTAAAGAAGAAAACCACTAATAATAGCTCACAAATCTTTAATTCATCACAGTGATACATTTTAGATATCTATATTTTACGAGGTCGTTAAAAATTATTCGTAGCTCAGATAAAGAGAGAAAAATTGAAAAAAAAATTAATAAAAATTGCTACGTTGCCGATTAATTACGGTGCTTCTAAAAAATAAATATTTAAAAAAATATTTTTTTTTTAAATAATTTCTATTTCTATAATAAGAGCAAAAATTTTTCTGTCACTTTTTCAAAACCCTTCGAAAAAATATATATATTTATCTACCTCTCTAAATATATACATATCTTTCCAATAAATGTCCATTAATATTTACCTTCGTCCTTAAAAATAATTTTAGTTGGTAAGGATGACATATAAGATTTTCAATACTTATTAATTTAACGAGAGTGAGTTTGCAAATCACATTATTACATAAAAGTAATTGGAATAATAATAAATTTGTATAATATTTATATCATTTTATAACACATTTCTACAATATTACTTGAATTAATTTACTTAAAATTTCCTAATTATTATACGGTATGTTATAAAAAAATAACTATATACAATTTATTCTTACAATGCCTGATGGATGAGATAAACATTCTATTTTCAACATAATAGAATTTAAGAACTGACAGAATTGAAATGTAAGAATTTAATAAATCTCTGGATATATATATATATATATATATATATATATATATATATATATATATATATATATATATATATATATATATATATATATATACATATATATATATATATATATGTATATATATAATATATATATATATATATATATATATATATATATATATATATATATATATGTATATATATAGGTATATATGATATATATGTATACTATATATAATGTATATATAGATATGTTTATAAATATGAATATATATATATTATATATATTATATATGTATATATATATGTATATATATATATATGTAAATATATATAATATATAATATATATAATATATATATATATATATATATTAAACATAATATAATATATATAATATGTATATATATATGTATATATATATATGTGATATATATATATAAATATATATGTATATATATATATACAATATAGTATATATGTATATATATATTTATATATATATATATATATATTATATATATTAAAGAAGAAACCGACAACTATATTATATATATACAAAGAGCTGAACCGGTAATTAACTGATTTTCAGGTGGAAGTGGATCTCTAATGAAGGTTAATCCTGAAGTTCAAGGATTTTATATTCTACTCAATTACATGTACTTCTGCATATATACACTTTATTTAATCATAGTTTTCTTCTATGTGTTTCTCATCTGATAATACATTTGTTGACAAGCCATTCAAATAAGCATTCTAGCATGTTAATGAATGGCTCGGAGTAACTTTTTTACAACTCTGTGATGTGAGTGAAGCACGATTCGAGTGCTGAGCAAACAATTTATTTTTACAAACCGAGACTGACTGTAGCAACTGACTGTTACGAAGAACATGCCTTGGGGATACGTTGTTGCAGGGTTGATGCTCGGCAATAAACTTCAACAAAGAACAATATTCGGATTGAAAAAAAAAGAAAACTCAACAGGGATACAAGTGTGAGGGAAGAATATATTACCTCTATCCTTGACAGCTGAAATCGCAGAAAATATTCACACAAGAAACAAAAAAAGAGCTATGCTCGAATTGATATGGAAGTAGTTCAGCAAAAAAATCGATGATTACTTGTCAAGGAATAACACATTGGGCTAATATTATTAAACATGGATTTGGATTAGGTCCTTTAACTACTAAATTTTCACCAAGGTCATTTATACGGTTTGTTTTTTTGTTCAGGAGGCGAGTGGCATTTGTAATTTATTTCACTCCTGAACTTCTCAGAGAATTCCGTATATGAAATGGCGAGTATGTTAATATTTACGGCGGGTTAATTAAGGAATATATCCCAGGGGACGGGTCAAGAAATGGGCGGATTTGATCTGCATCCTTATCATGCTCATTAATC
Source organism: Pardosa pseudoannulata (assembly GCA_032207245.1). Classification (NCBI taxonomy): domain Eukaryota; kingdom Metazoa; phylum Arthropoda; class Arachnida; order Araneae; family Lycosidae; genus Pardosa; species Pardosa pseudoannulata. The sequence continues at coordinate 140,627,130 of CM063501.1, forward strand.
CTCAAATTCGAAAAGCATGGGTTGACATGTTTGGATCCACACACTGGTCACAAAAAAAACAAAGAGCAATTGCATGCCTATCTAATAGTAGGCGTGCGGGTCTCATTGAAGTAGTACTCCAGCAAATGAATCGAGACCACGTTGAAGGATGAGAACGTCTATTTTAGGTGGCAGTTTTAATGTGATACAGTGGATCGGGACTTTTATATTTTTTTTTTACCACGGATGCACCAATAATTAGGTTTTGAAATCGAGGGAGGAAAAAGAAGAAAGCTGTCGTTTCGGAAATAAACATGTGTGAACACACACGACGAGGAAGATGTGTCACGATTAGAGGTTGGGGGAGCTTCTCCGGTCATGAAAATCATTAGAGATACAAATGTTCGGGTTAATCAGATGCAGTGTAGATATTTTAGTTCAATAAGTTCTTTGGAGATAAGACATCTGCTGTCCATTAGTTCTCTGCTTTAAAATAATGACTTTATTAGCTTCTAGATATATTTTATCAAACATTTCACATTAAAAAACTATTAGTTAAAGAAAAAAAGTATTACTGAAGGGTAATAATTGATAGCATTCGGTTTAAGAACAAAAAAATTAACTACAAATTTTTAGTCAACAGATTTATTGATTGAGTATATCAATTCACGTCAGAATTATGTCAATGCTTAATTATATAGCTTTACTTAAAATGGAATAATAAATTGAATAATTATGTGTGTACATTTAAATACGTAATAGTCTGCGTTTATATACATACTAAACATAATCATGTATAAATAATTTTTCACACAATTATGCACACACATGCATACACACATATATATATGTGTGTGTGTAAAATCTGAATTTTAACAACATTTAACCATTTACCGGCCAATATTCCAATAATGGAACATGATTTTTAAAATAAAAAATCCACATGTAAAAAGAATCTTATCATCGCCTTTACATACAATTAAACATGACATTACAAAGTATTTTTTACAATAAGTTTTTTTTGTTTATATAATTATTTACTTTTTACGATTTTTTTAATTTTACTATAGCTTGTCAATTTTACTCTCCCTTACAATTAAATTTACCAAAATTCCATTTTAAATTAATAAAAAAAACACAATACTTTAAAATATATCATTAGACAACATATCCTACATGAATACAAGAAAAGCAAAATTTTATTTGTTTTATTTTAAAGGTAAAATTTACGTTTTTATGTATCTGCTTCATTATTGAAACATTGGGTTTTCAAGGTTTTTTTTTAATTTATGTTCAAAGCATTGTGTGGTATTCCAAGCATTATTTTCTTTTGCATTCAGATAAAAAGAACAACATTTCTAAAGAAAATAAATAGATAAAGTTGCAAATGAAAGCTGCAATACTTCGAAAGAATTATTATAATGGCACTTGATATTGATATTCACTTTAGTAAAGTCATAACAATAGAAAGAAATTATTTTCTATAAGGTAACTGAACATGTGTGTGGGGGGGTGGGGGGCTTTCACCTGCGTCTTTGAAGACGAGTGCAATTTCACATAAAAGGTGTCTTATTGCATATGTCTTATTGCATATGAAATAGTTGTCAGTTTCCTTTGAGATAGAGTTTTTCATATTACTTTTGCTAGATGACAGTGAAAAATGTGCCTGTATGCTTTCTATGTGTTTCATTTATAAAGTTTTTACAAATTTTACACCATGTCTGAAAGATGCATTAAAATACAAGATGCTCTGGCCTATATATATATATATATATATATATATATATATTATATATATATATATATTATATATATATATATATATATATAATATATATATATATATATATATATATATATATATATATATATATATATATTATATATATATATATGTATATATAATTATAAATATATATGTATATATATCTATGTATATATATATATATACATATATATATATATATATACATATACATATATATTATATATATAATATATATATATATATATATATATATATATATATATATATATATACATATAGATATATATAATATCTGCATATAAAAGAAAGTTAAACGTTTAAAATTAAGATTTATGTAATATAGAAAAATATTTTTTAAATAATATTCAGTTGAAGTACATAATTTCTAGTTATAAGTTAAAATTTAAAAAATTATACTTATCTATGGCTGTATGTAAAATATTCAATCTGAGATAGTACCATATATAAAATTTGTTTTTAGTATATAAAAAGCAAGTTGAAAAGAAAATAAATTAAAAATGGAACGTAGTTAAATCCATTTATTTAACAAAAATATATACAGATAATATCCGAAGGAAATATAATCCTAATTTAAATATATATATATATATATATTTTTACATAGTTTGGTTGTTTACAGAATTTAGTTTATGAATTAGACTTGAAGAGCAGATGTATCTAATAATATACAGTATATGGGGAAATAAAATATATTACCCGCATAAAATAAAGTCTACAAAATATTAAAATGTTCTCAAATTTATTGAAATAAACGAAAACTGTTAATATGCAACTGTTAAAATTTAGTAGAAATTCATGTCTTAAAATTATGTAAAATTCCAATTTTATCATCGACTTACAAGATGTTACTTCAATTTCTTCCTCTGTGTAATATTTTAATATAGTACATGATGTTCCCCAAATGTATCTGGTTATTTTTAATTTAAACGAGAATTTCAGATTTCACGAAATAACTTAACTTTTCCTAATGCATAAATAAATGTTAAAATGATATGCGGTTATTAGAAATCAATTCAAATGTTCGGTTTCTCTTAACTCTCCACAGGATTCAAAACACATTAACAACAGAAATGTTTTATTCAGTAGTCAGTAAAATTTTATATCTGAGAATATACTCTGTAATACATACAGTTCTTTAATGAAATCTTAAAGTGAAATTTTGTTCAATCCAAAACAGGCTTTAGTAATATTTTGCCCATTATTAAAGGCTGCACTTTATGCATACTTTAAGATTTAATTATTTGTAATGAAATCAGGATTTATTGGAGATGAGATCATCCGTTTAGTGTTATAAAAAGTTTCCCAATTTTAATGTTTTTCTTATTTAATTTTTATTTTTCTGTTGCAGCTGAAAGTGTAGATAGATGTCTTTATGCTGGTGTAACTGGAAGATATAGAGTTCGGTGTTCGAACGTGTGGTCTTTAACGGGAACTGCTGAGTTTGTTAAAGATGACTAAGCACGTAAAATATTGTCCTGTATACGATGTCCTCCAAACTTCTCAAACAATACCTCTAGACGTGGGAGGGAAAGCCTATGGGTCTTTTGCTTGTTGTTGTGTCCAATCATGTAGGATCTAGGGGCAGCTAGATCAGATCCATGAGACCATTAACTATTAGAGTCCAGCACCAAAAGTGACTCGCAAGGACATCTTCCAAATCTGACCCTAAATAATCGAGGATATGTTCAGGGGAAGCCGGCAATAGGTGACACTTGAAACAAGTCTAGAATACCTTTCTGCCAGATTCGTAGGTCATGCATTTCAAATACCCACTGAGTGATCTGGACACAGTCTTTTGCTTTGTCCCTGCATCTAAATTAAGAGGACTCACTTGATCAAAGTTGTTCTTTAATCCTTTATATCCTGAATTAATTTACCATCAACTTTCCTACTGCATTTTTGAATTATTGGATAAGTTTTAATGGAGAATAATCATAGAAAAGGAAAATTAATTCTTAATGGTTTTTGTAAGTAATTTTGCATCTGGTACTTTCTAGTACCAACATATATTTTTGACTCTATGATAGAAAATAAAACATTAAATTATGAATAAAACAAAGGAAATGCTTACCTGCGAAGTATAGAAGTCTCTAAAAAATAATAGTAACCAAATAGCCGGTAAGAAACCACTAAATTTACTCAGTTAAACAACAAGTGTATCAACTCTACCACAAAATAACCTTCGAATGCAGCACGACAGTTATAAAACTCCTACCATACGAATAAAAATGATTCATGTTTGGTGCTTTCATTTCTTTTCTGCTGTAGGAACAGCAACGTTCAAGTCCTTGTGAATACAGTCAGGAAAAACGGCTTTATTAGGAATATATAGGTGTTTGATTGAAGCGGTACCTATTAGTACCGTCAGGATAAAAAGGATTAACCCTAACACCGTACTTTACAACGAAAGTTGCAACCTTGGCTTTAATACGAGTAGAGTATGGCTCAAATCGTGATTGGTTTGTCCACGTGATATCAGAAACATCAACAACAATCCTTATATACCAACATCCCTACAAACCTCATGTTACATGTTGCAAAGTTCATGTGTCTGTTAGTCATTTGTCACAACTTGAAACACGTATAGCTTAATCAATATTACAAATGCGATGTCCTCGTAACTTAACACATTGTGTGTGGGTACATTTCGCAGCAGAATTGTACCGGAGCGAGCGTTTTGAGCGTAAATTTAGTTATTCAGTTAAATCTCAACAGATCAAAAATTATTTAATTTTTTAACCAACTTTTCGTATGTTATATTCAAATATATAAACAAATATATATGTAAATACATATATATATATATATATATATATATATATATATATATATATATATAAGTATATATATATATATATTTATATATATATAAATACAAATATATATATATATATATATATATATATATATATAATATATAAATATACTTATATATAATATTATTTTCGCAAGGATAAATGAAAAAGTTAA
>CM063501.1:140636867-140641867 GCA_032207245.1 Pardosa pseudoannulata
TATCAAGAATCTATGTAGTAGACAAGAATATTCGGCTTCGTTTTCCTGTATATACCGTTATTTTTGTACCCACAAACAAACCATGTTCTTACACTAACCCGTACTAATACATGTCCCGCGCTCAAATATCAATCGTCAGAAAACTTACTAGTACGTGTCTCGCATACAATGTGTTAATAATAATATTATTTATAATATTTCCAGTAATTAATAATCAATAGTCCAGAAATACTATTATTATTTTTTTAAAAAATTCATAATATAACATAGATGTAGGTATTTAATATTTTAATACTTTTAACTTTCCTGTGATACTTACTTTATATTATTACTGTGAACCAATAATCTCAAAATTTTCAGTTGACGTTAGTCTAGAGAGTATCATGTCAGATTTATTATAAATTAATAACATAATTTATTATGAATACTCTACTTAAAATTTTTTATTCTGAAGATTTTAAAATATTGCTTGTTCATTATGCGATCAGAGTGCATTTTGGGTAATATTTTTAAATTATAAAACTTAAGTAAAAGCAATCATATTACAAATTTTATCCCGTCTGACAAATTTTTAAGTAAAAGATTAATGAGTAACATGTGTAGTTCCGTTGACTTTAGAATCAATCTCTTAGGAGTTGCATAACTTAGTATTATCATTTTAGTGATAAAATGCAACCGATGTAGTTTTACCAACTTAAAAGATAATGGCTACAGTTAATTTTAAGTTGAATTGCCAGATGCACTGTAAATCAGCCTCATTTGTCTCTTTTCGTTTTTTAAATTCCGAAACAGATTTGAATTTTATTATAATATATAAATATACATATATTTATAATATCATTTTCGCAAGGATAAATAAAAAGTTAATTTTGAATCTAAATTAAATTTTAATCAACCCTCCCATTCTGTGGTTCCGCATATTCTAATGTAAAACTAGTTTTTATTTGTCTAAATTTTTCCAGAATCTATGTAGTAGATAAGAACATTCGACTTCGTTTTCCTGTATATAACATTATTTTTGTACCCACAAACAAACCATGTTTTTACAATAACCCGTACTAATAGTGTCCCGCTTTCAAATATCAATCGTCAGAAAACTTACTAGTATGTGTTCCGCTCTCAAGTATCAATCGTCAGAAAACGTACTATTCCGTCTCAAAATTTGTTAACATTTTGAGTTCCAATGTGAAGAGTAAAGAGTTAGTGGCTCTACATAATTTTTCTTTCGAAGATATTGCAAAGTCGTATGGCTCGCCACGGTTTTTAAGATTAAGAATTGCTTATCCCACTTGTGTAACTAAACTAAAATATACTGCTCAGCAATAAATTAATAACTCGAACATTAAATCGGAAAAGACTATTGGGAATGGGGAAAATTAAATTCTCTGCAAATAGTTCAATACTTTATAATATCATGCAATAAACAGCCTATTTCAGTTCTCATAAAATCTCGATATAATCCAATTCATTTATTATAATAGAAAATTCAAAATAACTGAAAACGGATAATTTGAAACAAAATATTTATATATCATAATACAGGTAAAATAACTTATTTTAGGATATAGGAGTGGCCTATAATTTAAATTAAATCATCATAGTTGATAAATAGGGATTATTATTTAAATAATAATTAAAATTAAGAATTGATTAAATGCGATGGTTAAAAGAATGACGTCATCATTCTAGAAATAATAATTATTTACATATTTATCATGTGATATATTGATAAATTTCTTCACGTGCTCTTAAAATGGAGCTTGATTATGGCCTTAAAAGCTCGAAAAGTTGGGAAGGGTTGGATTTCGAATGTTTTAAAGGAGACAGTATTATTCGCTGTGTTATGAAGCATATTTATACCAATTTATTTTATAATCGGATAGATAGATTAGGAGAAGATAAACTTTTTGAATTTTGCTAACCCTAACTCATCAAGAATCCAATATGAATGTCTCTATTGGATTATTGGATATGACCAGATAACTTAAGATATTATTATATAGCGGATACACACCCACACCCACACACACACACACACATATATATATATATATATAATATATATATATATATATATATATATATATATATATATATATATATATATATATATATATATATATATATATATATATATATATATATATATATATATATATATATATATATATATATATATATATATATATATATATATATATATATAATATATATATATATATATATATATGTATATATATGTATATATATATATATATATATGTATATATATATATATATATATATATATATATATATATATATATATATATGTATATATATATATATATGTATATATATATATATATATATATATATATATATATTATATATAATATATATATATGTATATATGTATATATGTATATATATGTATATATATGTATATATATATATATATATATGTATATATAATTTCGTGTTAACTAGATTATCTTGCACCCTTGAGAAAATTAATCTTATAATATGACTGTTTTGAACATTTGCATACGTTAAGTATGGTATAATATTTGCACTGAAAATTTCGTTTTACGCTGGAAGAATAAACTTTATACTTCTCACATTAAAAGAATTTTCGTTAATTTTGCAGTTAGAAAGACAGCATTTAGCAGACAGAATTGTTAATAAATACTGAAGAAATATTTTGATTATAGTTTGGTAAAAAAGAAAAATATTTATTTATATAGTTTAAGCAAGAATGTTTGTTAAGCAGAAAATATTTAAATGGGTTCTTTTAGTCTATTTTAGTATTAATCATGTCCGCAACTTATATGGTACCACCACAGGGCACTAAAAACTTCGAAAGAGGCAGCGACTGAATCAAGGGCAAATGTGGGTAAGGGAGGGTGATAAAGGCAGTTAACTAAAGTGGACTGTAGCTATAATACACATACAGTCTGTTCCATAAGAGTGTGTCGTCCATAATTTCGTCAATAGATAGGGCGAAGATACCGGCTTAATTGCACGTGTTCTTCAAACGTTAGAGAAGAACGATTTGTTTTGCTGTGTTTAAATCAACAATTCCAAAATGAATGCCGCGTATGTTAGCCGTTTTGAGACAGTGTTTCTGTGTAACAATCCAAATCGACCAAAAATGTCATAAATGTCAAAAATTACCTCTCGAGAAGGATTAAAATAAAAAAGTTGTTTATAGCGCAGAAATTTATTACGTGTTAGCTAGATTATCTCCCACCCCTGAGAAAATTAATCTTATAATATGACTGTTTTGAACATTTGCATACGTTAAGTATGGTATAATATTTGCACTGAAAATTTCGTTTTAAGCCAGAAGAACTTTATGCTTTTCATATAAAAAGCAATTTTCGTTAATTTTGCAGTTAGCAAGACAGCATTTAGCAGACAGAATTGTTAATAAATACTGAAGAAATATTTTAATTATAGTTTGGTAAAAAAGAAAATATTGCTTTATTTATATATTTTAAGCAAGAATGTTTCTTACGGAACAAAATATTTAAAAGGGTTCTTTTAGTTTACTTCAGTATTGACTCAGGTCCCCAACTTATATGGTACCACCACAGGGCACTAAAAACTTCCAAAGAAGCAGTGACTGAATCAAGGGCAAATGTGAGTAGGGGAGGGTGATAAAAGCAGTTAACAAAAGTGGACTGTAGCTATAGTGCACATACAGTCTGTTCCATAAGAGAGTGTCGCTCATAACTTCGTCAATAGATAAGGCGCAGATACCTCCTTAATTGCACGTATTCTTCAAACATTAGAGAAGATTTCTTTATGGTTATATTATTTATTGGATTTGTTTTGCTGTGTTTAAATCAACAATTCTAAAATGAGTGAAGCTTATGTAAACCGTTTTGAGGCAGTGTTTCTGTGTAACCATCCAAATGGACCAAAAATGTCTTAAATGTCAAAAATTACCTCTAGAGAAGGGATGAAAATTAAAAAAAAAAAGTTGTTTCTAGCTCAGAAATTTATTTCGTGTTAACTAGATTATCTTGCACCCTTGAGAAAATTAATCTTATAATATGACTGTTTTGAACATTTGCATACGTTAAGTATGGTATAATATTTTCACTGAAAATTCCGTTTTAAGCTGGAAGAATAAACTTTATACTTCTCGCATTAAAAGCAATTTTCGTTAATTTTGTAGTTAGAAAGACAGCATTTAGCAGACAGAATTGTTATTAAATACTGAAGAAAAATTTTAATTATAGTTTGGTAAAAAAAAAAAATCACTTTATAAATATAGTTTAAGAAAGAATGTTTGTTATGCAGCAAAATATTTAAATTGATTCTTTTAGTTTATTTTAGTATTAACTCAGGTCCCCAGATTGAATGGTACCACCACAGAGCACTAAAAACTTCCAGAGAGGAAGTGACTTAATCAAGGGCAAATGTGGGTAGGGGAGTTTGATAAAGGCAGTTAACAAAAGTGAAACTGTACCGGCTTAATTGCACGCGTTCTTCAAACATTAGAAAAGAATCCTTTATGGTTCTATTTTTTATTCGATTTGTTTGGCTGTGTTTAAATCAACCATTCCAGAATGAGTGCCGTGTATGAGAGCCGTTTTGAAGCAGTGTTTTTGTTTAACCATTCAAAAGGACCAAAAATGTCTTAAATGTCAAAAATTACCTCTAGACGAGTTATTAAAATAAGAAGTTGTTTCTAGAGCAGAAATTTATTTCGTGTTAACTAGATTATCTCCCACCCCTGAGAAAATGAATCTTATAATAAGACAATTTTGAACATTTGCATACGTTAAGTATGGTATAATATTTGCACTGAAAATTTCGTTTTAAGCTTTAAGAATAAACTTTATACTTACATTAAAAGCAATTTTCGTTAATTTTGTAGTTAGAAAGACAGCATTTAGCAGACAGAATTGTTATTAAATACTGAAGAAAAATTTTAATTATAGTTTGGTAAAAAAAAAAAATCACTTTATAAATATAGTTTAAGAAAGAATGTTTGTTATGCAGCAAAA
>CM063501.1:140646867-140676867 GCA_032207245.1 Pardosa pseudoannulata
CACTGGTCTATTGACACAAGAATCTCTGGAACAGTTTTGAAGCGAATGCCACTAAATGGTTCCTTCGTCTTAAGAATTAAGACAAAGTCACAAGGTCTTACACCTAGAGAGTAAGGTGGATGGTAAAGCCCTAGATGACACTGTCCTGTTGTACGACCTCTGGCACATTGAATTTTTATCCAACTTCGTTGTTCTTGTTTTGAAAACATCCTGACAACATTTTAGACCGCACTAATACAAGGATCAGTTCTTTGCTTCACTCCACATGCGCATGACGTAAGAAGGATGATTCTTTTTGCTGAGAGGTAAGATAGGTACGTAGCTCATGTGTGGTATACGCGACAATCTTTGGTTTAGTTACGTAGCGTTTTTACAGTATTGTTGCCACAATTAAAGTTTCAACACTTGTAAAAGGATTCAGAGGAAGCGATGTTACTCGTCTGTAACATTTTCTAGTAACTCATGGGCCTTGGGTGGTACTAAATAAGTTAGTGCTTATGAACGTGTTTTGAGTAAAGGTATGTGTATCTACTGCCAGCTGCATTAAAAAGTTTTAAAAAATTAAAACTTTTAAAGATTTTCAAAATATTTAAACCTATTACAAGTATTAACCTCTTAATGCACAGTTTATCTGAAAAAGGCCGGTTAAAAAAAATTAATTTTTTATAATGTAAGAAACACAATTGAGAATGTTGTCTTGCCAAGAAAATTACAAAAGTAAAAAAATAATCAAAATTTGAGTATATTGGATATTTATACAATTGGTAGGATTTCTAATTTTTAGAATATTATTATTATTATCGAAACAGTATATTGTTCAATTGGTAGGCAATCTACCAATTGACAGTATGATGTGTTATCAATTGATGCGTAGATATTACATATGAAACCCTTATGTCATATTTCAAGAATAAAGTATATAAAGTGAAGCCTCGAGTTAAGAATGTCTTTACAGCAGAACTTAGTAATAAAATAGTTAGCAATTATATTTTATTTTACATTACATTTTAGTAAAATATATATTGAAAATGAGTGAATCAGAATATGAATATGAATAAGCTGTCGGAAAGCGGCTGGCTCACAAGGAAGAGATAACTCGTAAGTGATAACTAGAAAAAATATATATTTTCTATACTTGAATTAGTAAGTGTTATAGCTCACAGTCCCATGTAAATTACAGTCTCGTGTAAATGATAAATATCAATAAAACGGTTGGTTTTTTCTTTCGTATTGTTATTTTCAATTTTCGATTGCATTCGAGTGTGAAAAATTATAGCAACATAAAGTAAAACGCAGCTCGAATTATCTTGAGTGTGCATAGTTTGGCCAGTTTAGTGCGCTAGAGTTAACTCGAGCATAAACCTTAAAGCGTTAATATATTTTTCCAAATTTTTCTGAAGATTTATTGGAGATTTCTATACAATACGTTCACAAACATGCAAGCCTTTAAACGCATGAATTTTTAGATATTTTAAAAATATTTTGTTAAAATATTTTATTTTAATACTTTATAAAAAGTTGTTACTGACAATTACAGAGAGAAACAAAGAAATTTGAGAGTTCCTTGTATACATTTGCATTAAAATACTCCTTACTCAATGCATAGTTTTAATCTCTAGACTAAAGAAAATCTGTATAAAAATTGACATTTTCATCTTAAATGAAAAAAAAATTTCAATTCATAAAATTAAAAAAAAAGATAAAAACATCGGAAACAGACTGTTTATTTATTTATTTATTTATTTATTTTTTTTTTTTTTTTTTGTTATCAAAGAATCCTAAAAATGAAAACATATGGAAATAACTTCTAAATTACTCGAAATACAGAATTCTAATTTTGTGTGCATGTTATATTGATGAAAACGCTTGTTGGTTCTAAAAAATAATTCTAACTAAACTAACTAAACTAAAAATAATCTTATATCTTCACCAGATTTTGGGCTCTATGTTTCTTTATGTATGTAATAAAAATATCTACGATAGTTTTGCATATCTAAAAGGATAAAACATAGAAAAAAGGTTATTTTAGTTTTTTTATTTGATAAAAAGCATCGTATAAATGGAAATCTATATGTAAATAACTTTTGAAATACACAATGAAGATACAAATTTCAAAGCCAGTATGCATATGTAGAAAGGTGAAAATGCAAATATGATATAGTTAAAAAATTCTATATTTTTATCATAAGGGTAGATGGCACTTCAAAGTATGCCGTCTAGCCTTAAATATGCAGTATGGGTATATACAAAAGATTTAAGTGATAAAAAGCAAAAAGATGGAAAAAATGCTTTTTAGTTCTTTATTTGTTTAAAAAGCACCCTTTAGATAAAAACGTATACAAAAATAACTTTGAAATATTCACGATACAGATTTTAAATTTTGTACCTATTTGTAAAAAACTGAGAAAAGCTAGTTTGAGCCAATGGAAAAATATTCTGTATTTTGATCATGTTTGGGATTTCATGTTTCTTTAAATATGAAGTTAAAGTATCTACAATAGATTTATATAGATAAAAACAAGAAATAGGGGGAAAAAGTCATTTAGAGTTTTTATTTGTTAAAAAGGCCTCATATAAATGAATTCCTACCTGAAAATAACTTTTCCTACGGGAACTACACTTGGTGTTAATGCAATGTTTTATGGTTTGTTAAGTTCAATTAAACACACTTGAGACATCGATGTCTTGAGTAGAGTTAAATTATCCTTGGAGAACGGGTTGGGTATAAAATTGGTTTTCATATCACTGCTATTTAATTTCTCTTATTAAAATTTAGCAAAACTGATGTATATAAACTTATTTTATGGACCAAAATACTTTTAAAATGCCTTTAAATTGCTGCTTTTTAATTGCTGCTAAAGTTGTCTTTCTTTGACTTTGACTTAGGAGCGGGTAGGTAGGAGTTACCACAACAGACTTCGTATCTTCGGACATTATCTGATTCTTTCTTTTTTCTGGATGGTAAAGGCCAAATTCCGGAGGTAATCCTCCTAAACGGAGACTTCTGCAAACACTGCGAGAGTTATCCACAATGACGAAATGTACCCGGCGCTTCCACCAAATTTGTCACGAAGATTTGAATGAACACACCGTTTAACTTAACAGACGAATTTATTGAAGCTAAGTAGCTACTCGCAACTTTACAAGATCGAGAAGTTGCCTACAACTAGTGGGTATCAGCTTTTATACCCGAACAGAATATTCGAGAAATAACTGATTTACATAATGAAAGAAAGATCTAGAATGTTCGAGAACATAAGGCAACAATAAATAACGTTTTTAACTCCTTCCTGGTTTTACCCGAGCTGAACTCGGGCAGGCGAAATGTACTATCCTGGCTCATCCCGAGTGTAGATCGGGCACTTTGAAATTTTACACTGTGCAATCAGCCTTTCCCGAATTATCTCACATGTGTTTTTTATGGTTTCGAATGCTTTTGTTTACTTTTCTAGCTACTAGATCATTTGCAGCTGAAAGAGAGACAGCAGATGGAAGAAGGTAAGGAGAGAAACAAGGTTCTACTGTCGAGATTGCGATGTTGGACTCTGTGCCGTGCCGTGATTGTATCATACACAATCTAATTTTTATTAATAATTTCATAATCATTTGTGTAAATGCAAAGGGTATAAATAAAATTCAATTCAAGATAAAATCTATTTATTCTAATCTTTACATTTATAGTTAGTGTTAATTGACTCCAAAGTCTAATGATTTCTGACCCACAGAAAGCTAACTATACAGGTACATTACTTATTTATTTAAATTGATTTTTTCACATTAAGTTTTAGGAAATTTTGTAAGAAAATAATGCTATTATTTTTAAAAAGTTATGTATGTATGAAAATAAGCATAAAACAATTGACATTTTTTGACCCATAATCCCGAAATAAAATGAACCTAGAAGGGGTTAAATTAAAAATCCATACTTAAGATCAACCTCCATGGCGGACATCGAACCTATAAACATAGTGTGGCTGGATCTCGTACTTTTACCATACTGCCACTTAGATCGTTGGCAAAGCTTCTTTATGCGGCAATATCTACAATAGATTTACATACATAAAAATAAGAAATAGGAGGGGAAAGTCATTTAGAGTTTTTATTTGTTAACAAAGCCTTCTATAAATGAATTCCTACGTGAAAAAAACTTTTAAGATTTTCAGGATATAAATTTCAAATTTCGTATGCATGTAGAAATGAGTGAAAATTCTAGTTTGGGTCAATGGAATAAAATTCTATATTTTGATGCGTTTCGAAGTGACATGTCTCATTAAATCTGAAATAGAAACATCGACATTAGAAATATATAGCTATTTAGGACATAAACCTGTATTATTTGATGATATTGAAATGTATTCATACACACGCCCATGCTTACATCTGCGAATGCATAAATAAATTATATAAGTATCTCAGAATACAAACCTAAGTTCTAAGCTAAGTATATACATAGATGCTTTTAGATAAGCCCAATCAGGATATCCTAAAACGAACTTGACGTGGCTACATATCCTGCTTGATTGACTTATACAAAAGGATGCCTCGAGATTTTTGTCGTTTTTTCATGCGTCGGATGAACTAATTATTGCTTTTCAATGTCACTTGTCGAAAACAGTTGGCGTTGTGTACACGGTCTCACACGTAGATGATGTATTAGAATAACACGTTTGAAGTGTTTTTACCCGATAACTACACTTGGCGTTAATGCAATGTTTTACGGTTTGTTAAGTTCAATTAAACACACTTGAGTCATCGATGTCTTAAATAGAGTTAAATATTATCTGTAGAGAACGGGTAAGGTATAAAAATGGTATCACTGCTATATTCATATCACTGCTAAGTAATTTCTATTGTTAAAATTTAGCAAAATTGATGTATATAAGCTTATTTTATGGATAAAAAAACTATAGGTCTTTAAATTTAGGATTCTGGTAAATTTTAATTGCTGCTAAAGTTAACATTCTTTTAATACTTAAAAATAACTTATTTTAAAAATTTATTAAATCTTTAATATTATTTTTTTTAAATTGTGGTATCAGTGTTTTTATATATTTATCATAAAATACAATTTTAATGGCTAGTTTTATAATTTTCTGGCTGTGCACAATACTGTATATAATTCCTATGAATATACAAAGCCTTTCAGTTAAAGTAAAATTAATTTTACTTATCTTTAAAATTATGAATTATGAAGTAAGACTTACATGTTCTTATTAGAATAAATATTATTTTTTATTAAAAAATCCTTTGTGATAATTTTAGCGATTGTTAATATTTGCACCACAAAAAAAATTTATAATTATAAAAAAATTTAACAATGATTGTATTTTTATGCCTAACTAGTTGAGAAGAAAACTGTGTATTAATTAGTGTAAAATAAATCACATAATGTTTAAAATTATGAACCATAAAATAAATATTACAAATGTGTTTCATGGAAAAGAATATTAGTTTACTTTATTTTGAATATTTAAAGAATAATATATCTATACTAGCATATAGACTATCATATGGCGGAATCAGTAAAAAGTTTTAATTTTCCAGAATTGAAAGCTACCCTATGAGGCAGATAAAAATATGGTTTCTTTTGTTTTGGGCTGAGAATTATTTGGTACACACTCAATAATTTGTTTATCATCATACTCCTCTAAAGTATTCCGATATTATGAATGCAGTTTAAAATCACGTTGAATTCATTTAGAAAGATATTTCAAAGTTTTCTTGGCTACGTCGAAAATATTGTTTTGCTAGAGCAATTAATGGAAGTAAAGGAATGAAACTACCATTTCCGCTACACCCTGGAGGTAGATAAAATTTGTTGCTAATACCGGTGATAAAATTTTCATTGCAACAAAAATTAATCGATGATTAAATTTAAGATTATCACATATACACCTAATCTATTATTTAATCCAAATATAAAAGAAAATTGTTTGCGTAATATCTATATTGAGTGATAAAAGGTATGAAAATAATGCAGACGATATTTAAATAATTTAAAATAAGAAATGATTAAATGAGATGGTTAAAGGAATAATATCATAATGATAGAAAAAAAGTTATTTTTACCTATTTATTATATGACAAATTGATAAATTTAATCGTCTGCTCTTACCCGGAGAAAATAGGTCTTTAAATAATGACATTAAATGCTAGAAATAGGGGAGAAGGATGGTATTCGAAATTTGCTAATCGGAACTCATCAAGAATCCAATATGGTTGCCTCTATCCATTCCAGGGCAGAACGATAGCCGAATGGTTAGGTTGCTGGCCTTCGGAACAGAGTTCGTGGGTTCGAATCCCACTATGTCATGGATGTTCGTAGCCGTTCGAAATCGGCTTTAAGCAGTTGGTCCTGGTCTCATTAGCTATCGTGTTGCAAAAGGTAGACCGTAGAGCTCCAAAACAAAAGCTATCCATTCCAGGTACAACCGTTTCATAAATTTGAGTACAGAAGGAAAGATAACTTAGGTTATTATTATATAGGGGATTTATGATTTCTATGATCTGAAAGAACAAGGATTTTTAATGTTTTAAATAATATTACATTGCTTTAATACTAACTATAAAATGTGTATAAAGGAATCCATAGAAAAAAACAAAAAGAAGCATGTTTGAAGTCTAAAATTTTTTATCGCCACAATGAAAAGTTTACGAAGAGTAAGTTATGTTCCTTATGAAGTTATTTTGTAACGGAACAGTGTGCCGATTCAGCAAATTTTTGAGAGAGGAATTTGCGAGAGGCGTATATAATTTTAGCTAAACTGTAAAGTTCTTTATGTATATTTTTTATTCCCATGAAATTTGAATCAAGCCAATTAAGAATTTATTAATATTTTCCATATTTTTAATTGATATTTCTAGAAGAATTATTACTAGTAAAGAGTTAAAAATCATAATTAAAATGTCTTGTTTCTGTATACACATCTATAAAAATATGATTAATTTTTAAAGATCTAATGATTTTTTCAATATTGCGCTGCTATCCGTTATAAAGAGAATTAAATCAAATTAGAACATGTGAGGCCTAGACGTATAAGAGATGTTATTGCCTAGACGTATAAGAGAATTTTCTAAAGAATCATTGAAAAGTCTTTTCTATTACACTGGACTCAGCATAATGTGATAGCGGTTAATGTTATCAATCGCTTATTTTTATCCCTTGGTCAAAATTTTATTTATTCATTTGTATGTTAAAATTATCACTTTATGTGGTCGTTACATCGATTAATGGGGTCAGTTTTCGAACCTCATTTCAACTGGCAAAGGAATATTTACAATATATTCAGAAGGAACTCTTTCTTTCCTTTTCCTTCGCTGTTGTTTGAATTTCTGAGAATTCTCCAGGGATTGAATCTGGGGATTGAATAAAATAGTAGGGCATTACACATTCCTGGAATTTGTCAGATATACAACACCCTGTTAGTGGTCAATGGTTGTCAGATAAGCAGAAGGCAACACACTATTATCGAAACTGAGAACAAACGCATTCACATTTTATGTCTTGCTCGCTTACATGCAACTTGTCGATATGGAAGCTAGAAAGCGAAATAATTTAACATTAAAACAAAATATTGAAATTTTAAATCGTCATGACAGGTTGATTATGATTACGAACAATTCATCAATGAGCTTCATAGAAAAAATTGTAAACAGTCAACAATTGATCATTTTTTTTAATTATGTATACAATTCTTATGTTTTAAAGGATAATATAGAGTACATAAATATAAGGTGTGTTTTTTCATTTTGTTTTGAAATTTAGTAAATGTGAATTAAAGAAAGGAGGTTTGGTTTGGTTTGGTTTGGAGTGCTACGGTCTACTTTTTTGTAACACGAGGGCTAATGAGACCGGGACCTATTGCTTAAAGCCGATTTCTAACGGCTACATACATCCATGCCACAGTGGGATTCGAACCCACGAACTCCAGTGCCGAAGGCCAGCACCCTAAGCAATCGGCCATCGAAAGAAAGGAGGGTAAATTTATCTAATTTTGCATATCGTTATCAATTCATAACAAACAATATCAATCGCATAACAATAACAATATCAATATACAATATAACAATATAACATATACAATATACAATATAACAATACAATATAACATATCGATATACAATACAGTATACAATATAACATATACAATATAACATATCGATAACAATATCAATCGCATATTGTTATCAATTGGTTATTGTTAACAAAATCACGGTGTCCCAAAGTGATCACGTTAATCCGAGTCCACTGTACTTAATTTGAGAGCCTTATATGGGGTTTGGGTAAAAGATAAGGTTAAACCTTATCTTTTATCTAAAACCCATTTAATGTTCCTAACTCAAAATAGTTATTCTGAAAACTATTTTTAAAAATTAAAAATAGCTTTCAGAATACAATGGTTAAGTAACCACTTTATTTTAAAAAAGGGGAAATAATTTTGTTTCATTGTATGGTTTGTCGGGTTCTAAAAGTGAGATGAGTTATAACTGACTGTAAAACAACGCACTTATAAAGTTCGTTAGTAACTTAACGCACAAAAATGTGCAGAAATATATTATTCTGTTAATGAAGTAATCCCAATAAGTTTAAATTACCTTCGTTAAATTTGGTATGAAATCGCTAAAATCGGAAATAAATTTTTAAACAACGCAAATTGATTATAGCAGTGAATAGGAAATTCTCATCGCAGGCACAATTTAAACAATGGAACTTTTTTTTAATACTAATTAACAGAAATCACTGAATTCGGAACTAGTTAACTTTATGAATGCATTCTACTTCTAAACTACGATTTTAACTCTGCGTCGACAGTTCTCGTAATTACCTATGAATGTTGCCACTAATGAATGCAGGCCTCACTGAAGTTGTTTAAATTATTGTAGTCCACGCATCTGAGGTCGGGGAAGCTGAGATGAAACATAAAAATATATGAATCAATATAATTACACTTTTAAGCTTTTAACAAACTTTTCCGGGAAGAGAGAGAGGATAAATTCAAACTGATGACAATGTACAGATCCTATAGCAAAGATAATAGATCTGGGCAATAATCATACTAGGCGAGTTAAATGTAATATCCCTAGAAATAGGATATAATGTAGGAAGTTCAAAAACTGCGAAATCTCAAATTCGCTTTTGGAGAAGTTGTAAACGAGATTAAGTGGTCTTAAAATATATCAAATTCTTCCTTTTTATAACTCTTTTCTGAGGTTAATTTAAATTTTAATGGTTAGTTAATTCATTGGATAGACATGTTACGGTCAGAGTGATAATCAAAGATTATGCTACATTAATCTCGTGTGTGTACAGGGATTTTCATACAGAATAAATTCAAACTCATGATAGTGTACAGTTCCAATAGCGAAAATAATAGATCAAGACAATGTTCATACTAGGTGAGTTAAATTTAATATCCATAAAAATATAATATAATGTAGGAAATAGAAAAACTGCAAAATCTCAAATTGGATTTTGCAGAAATTTTAAACGAGAATATGTCCTTTTAAAAGATATCACATTTTTCATCTTTATAAATCGTTTCTGTGGTTATTTTAAATTTTAATGGTTAATTAATTCAATGGTTAGAAAAGTTAATGTCAATGTAATGATCAAAGATTATGCTACATTAGTAAATTACAGGAATATTTATACTATATAAATTCAAAGTCATGACAATGTACAGTTCCTGTAGTGAAAATAATAGATACAGATAATAATCATACTAGGCGTGTTAAATTTAATATCCATAGAAATGTAATATAATGTAGGAAATTCAAAAAACTGCGAAATCTCAAATTGGCTTTTGCAGAAATTTTAAACGAGATTAAGGGATCTTAAAAGGCATCATATTTTTCATCTTTATAACTCTTTTCTGAGGTTAATTTAAATTTTAATGGTTAGTTAATTCATTGGATAGACATGTTACGGTCAGAGTGATAATCAAAGATTATGCTACATTAATCTCGTGTGTGTACAGGGATTTTCATACAGAATAAATTCAAACTCATGATAGTGTACAGTTCCAATAGCGAAAATAATAGATCAAGACAATGTTCATACTAGGTGAGTTAAATTTAATATCCATAGAAATATAATATAATGTAGAAAATTCAAAAACTGAGAAATCTCAAATTCAATTTTACGGAAATTTTAAACGAGATTAAGTTATCTTAAAAGTATCAGATTTTTCACCTTTATAACTGGTTTCTGAATTTAATTTAAATTTTAATTGTTAAGAATTTGCCACTCGGAATTTTCGTGTATGCGGTTACACGAATGTTTTAAATATGTAAACAGTATTTATACTTTATACATTTAAGTCAAAAATTACAACAGTATACGTATTTACTTAAACATGCCAGTGCTCATTAATGAGGTTAATTACAAAACCTTATAGAGTAATAAACATTAATCAACATTGCTTTCTGAGAGAGGTGAACAGTTTTGTGTTGGTGGCGGAGAAGAAGCTCTCACTTGACTCGTAGAAGTTTTAAAGTTTTAAGTTCACTCGGAGACTCTTCTGCTGGAGGCACTGGCAGTAGAGCCAGGGGTCTTTACCTTGGAAAGAAACGTGGTGATGGGTAGCTGTTTTTCCTTTTCTTTCAAAATTCCCCTGTAGAAGGACATAATCGCGTCAACGCGATTGCTGAACTCGACAACTCAAACCATATTGTCGTCAATGTCTTGTGCAAATTCTTGCCATGTTGCACAATTTTTGCAGATTCTCCAGGGTAAGACCACTCTTTTCAGTTTGTTCTTCGTCTTCCTCTTCATTTTCTTCCTTACTTGCAGACTTTGTCATCTCAAGAGCACGTGGTATCTACTCTGAGTCAACTAATCTCTATGTTTGACATGCTGGGATCCTTCTCTCTCGCTCATCAACATGGAACAAATCTCCTTTCCGCAATGTGGCTGTGGACATGGTTGTATTTTTTTTATTTTTATTTTTTTGATATTGTGGAAAAACCCTCGAAGCACTGAATCCGCAAAACATGAAGCGCGAAGTAGAAGGGGAGCACTGTATCTTAAAACATATCAGATTCCTCATTTTATAACTCGTTTCTGAGGTTAATTTAAATTTTAATGGTTAGGTAATTCAGTGGATAGAAACGTTACGCTCAGTGTGATAATCAAAGATTATGCTACATTAGTCAAGTGTGTATACAGGAATTTTTACACTGGAAATATTTTACGTTAAATGTTATAGCTAATCATTTCCATTCAAATGTGTGAAAGCGAGTCGAAAGACATTTCGTTTAAGCAAACAGTGGGTTGGATGGGTATGAATGGATAACGGGAGAAAGACAAAACGCCAGATTTCAGACAATAATCAAACTAAGTGGGTTAAATTTCATACCCAGAGGAATGAAATGTAGGAAATTTGGAAATTACGCAAGCTCAGATTCACTTAAGTGGAAATTTGAAATGAGGATAAATTAACTTTAAAGTCATCAGATTTCACATCTTTATCTCTCATTATTACGGTTAGTTAAAGTATTAATGATTAGTTGATTTAGGGAATTGAAATGTTACGGTTAGTGTAATAATCAAGAGGGTGATAAAGCTATATCAACATTTATTCTAGATTGGTATATAATTTGTTGTTGTTTATTAGTACTTATTCTACTATGTTTATATACAAAAAATATCCTACTGCAAATATTTTTAATTATATGTAGTTAATAATGATTGCAGTATTTAACCGAAATCACAATACAGGTAGTCGGGTTTTTTAAACGTTGTACCATAATACCAGTGTTATTATCGATATTGGGATGCTTTCAAATCAAGTAAAAAACATTCCTGACATTTGTATACATTTCGGAAACATTTGTATACATTTCTGATGTTGTGGTGTAGTACATTGTATTGTTATTTCAAAGTCATTGATAACCCAAAGTTGCTTTATATTGCTTTTAATTATAGTATAATACCACTGATCTATATTACAATGTTCAAAATTAGAACAAACGACAAGAAAATATGCAAAAAAAATATAAAAAATTAAAAAGTAAAAGAAGCACTCCACGTGCTACCTTAAAAAAAATTGCCAATTCCAAGAGAACGCTGCATTCTTTTCCTTCCTTCTTTCTACTCAGGTACCCTATACTTTTTTCATTATCCTGTGCTGATGTGTTAGTTGTTCCATTGTCCTTTTTACAATGCGTCCTTTCCCGGCTCTGCCCAGAAGGACCGGGACTCCAAGGATGGTCCTGAATCGCCTCCTGGAGACCAATCACAATTCTCCAAAACTTGGTGAAATTTAAGTGCAATTATTTTCACTGGCTACACCACACGCTTCCTGGAGTCGCGAAAAAAACTTGGGCATTCAACCCACAACGTGTGAGTGCGGCGAGCAAATCAGTTTCGCAAACCTTATGTCAAACATAGCTGCACTCTCACATCTTTCAAAAGAAAGAAATTTATCTTCACTTACTTGTGATATATCTATACTTACTTGTGATATGGAGTCAGAGATCTGACAGGAAATTCCTATTTTGTTACCAATCTTCATTTCATCTGATGTCGTCTCGTGTTAGTAACTGCTACATGTAAATATTTTATGGTGTTACTGAACATTTGGGCTTTCTTTCAACTTGGAGCATTCTTATAACTCTGTAATAGGCTTTAAAATTAGAGTGACCTGAGAGTTTTGCAACTTCAGGGCTAATTAAATGATCCATTTGGACTTATTCTTTCAGTACAGTTCTAAATATGAGTGTGAACAGGGTAAGAGGAGCTTGTGACTTAGCTCGCTAATGTCAGTTAATTTTAACAATCTACAAACTGAATAACTAAACTAAGGCCCTGAATCCACATCTGTAGGAGGATTCTGAACTTAGTGTAGCAGCCGTTTGTTGATCGTCTGACTAAATTTTTGGGTGACATGGTGAAAGGCTGTTGATTACCTAAGTTTACATTGTCAAAAAAATTCCTATTGTACATTGAGTAGATATACTATTTCATTATCTAAAGTGGATATAGTTTTCATAATATTTGGAAAATTTTACTTAATTCAAATACTTATATTGAATAAAGTGTAACTTTTCCCTTTTTAATTTAACAAAAAGTTTTACACAATACATCAAACAGGCAATATATTAAATTTAAAATAAGCTTTCTTTGAAATGAATTATTTGAAAAAAATAAACAACAAGTCCATAAAACTCATACATTTAAATTTTGAAATACTTATTTAGAAAGGCTGTTAATTAAAAGTCAATTGTAAAAACTACCAATTCAACTTCAACAAGCCGTAATTTATAACCAAATATATATTTATAAAGATATTGGTAACTTATACATTTTCTTACTAATTTAAACGTGATGTGGTAATATTTATTTTTGTACATTTGTTAGTATTATTTTGTACATGAAAAATTCATCTCAGCTGATTATGAGCCGATTATAAAACTCAGGAGATTTTTCTCTCTAAATTAACTCTACCTAAACAATATTTAGATGTCGAGTTTTGCAATGTTCAATTTAATAAAAAGTCTTACCAATATATCAAACAAAAAATATACTAAATTTTAATATAAGCTTTCTTTGAAATGGCTTTTTTGAAAAAAAAATAAATAACTAATCCATAAAACTCATACATTTATATTTTTTGAAGTATTTAATTAGAAAGGCTGCTATTTAAAAAGTAAATTGTAAAAATTACCAATTCAACTTCAACAAGGCGTAATTTATAACCAAATATATATTTATAAAAATATTGATAACTCCTACATTTTCTTACAAATTCAAACATGATTTGATATTATCCCTTTTTGTGCGTTGCTTAGAAAAATATAAGAAAGAAAAATACATCTCAGCTGATTATGAGCCGATTATTAAACTCGGAAGATTTTTCTCTCTAAATTAATTCCACCTAAACAATATTTAGATGTCGAGTTTTCCAATTTCCAATTTGACAAAAAATCTTAAACAATATATCAAACAGACAATATACTAAATTTTAAAATAAGCTTTATTGGAAATGATTTATTTGAAAAAAAATAAGTAACTAGTCCATAAAACTCATACATTTAAATTTTTAAGTATTTATTGAGAAAGGCTGTTATTTAAAAAGTAAATAGTAAAAATTACCCATTCAACTTCAACAAGGCGTAATTTATAACCAAATATATATTTTTAAAAATATTGATAACTCCTACATTTTCTTACAATTTCAAACATGATTTAATAATATCCCTTTTTGTGCGTTGCTTAGAAAAATATAAGAAAGAAAAATACATCTCAGCTGATTATGAGCCGATTATAAAACTCGAAAGATTTTTCTCTCTAAATTAACTCCACCTAAACAATATTTAGATGTCAAGTTTTCCAATTTAACAGAAAGTCTTATTTCAAACAGACAATATACTAAATTTTAAAATCAGATTTCTTTGAAATGATTTATTTGAAAAAATAAATAACTAATCTATAAAACTCATACATTTAAATTTTGAAGTATTTAATTAAAAAGGCTGTTATTTAAAAAGTAAATTGTAAAAATTACCAATTCAACTTTAACAAGGCTTAATTTATAACTAAATATATATTTATAAAAATATTTGATGACTCCTACATTTTCTTACTAATTCAAACATGATTTGCTAATATTCAATTTTCTGCTTTGCTTAAAAAAATATAAGAAAGAAAAATTCATCTCAGCTGATTATGAGCCGATTATAAAACTCGGAAGATTTTTCTCTCTAAATTAACTCTACCTAAACAATATTTAGATGTCGATTTTTCCAATTTTCAATTTAACAAAAAGTCTTAAACAATATATCAAACAGACAATATACTAAATTTTAAAATAAGCTTTCTTTGAAATGACTTATTTGAAAAAAAATTAATGACTAATCCATAAAACTCATACATTTACATTTTTTGAAGTATTTAATTAGAAAGGCTGTTATTTAAAAAGTAAATTGTAAAAATTACCAATTTAACTTCAACAAGGCTTAATTTATAACCAAATATATATTTATAAAAATATTGATAACTTCTACATTTTCTTGCTAATTCAAACATGATTTGATAATATTAATTTTTGTGCGTTGCTTAGAAAAATATAAGAAAGCAAAATTCATCTCTGCTGATTATGAGCGGATTATAATAAAACTCGGAAGATTTTTCTTTCGAAATTAACTCCACCTAAACAATATTTAGATGTCGAGTTTTGCAATTTTCAATTTAACAAAAAGTCTTAAAAATAATCAAACAAACAATATACTAAATTTTAAAATAAGCTTTTTTGAAATGATTTATTTGAAAAAAAATAAGTAATTAGTCCATAAAACTCATACATTTAAATTTTTAAGTATTTATTGAGAAAGGCTGTTATTTAAAAAGTAAATAGTAAAAATTACCAATTCAACTTCAACAAGGCTTAATTTATAACCAAATATATATTTATAAAAATATTGATAACTTCTACATTTTCTTGCTAATTCAAACATGATTTGGCAATAATTTTTGTGCATTGGTTAGAAAAATATTATAAAGAAAAATTCATCTCAGCTGATTATGAGCCGATTAAAAAAACTCGGAAGGTCAGCACGTTCGCCACCTTAAATACTTTAAAATAATTAACCAAAGATTTTTCTCTCTAAATGAGCTCCACCTAAACAATATTTAGATATCGAGTTTTCTTAGCTTTAGCTTTCTCTAACATTATCTCCATAATTAATCAAGGAAATCATCCACACACCAAGGTTTCACAAAACGTGTTATTAATAGCGCCTATGCAAAACAGTTACCCTGTCTTAGCATCAATTTGATACGAGTTCATTATGAAAGAATTTGGGCGAAAATATATTCCTTATTCAGGCCATTTTAACATAACCATCTGCTATTGTTTACAATACATGTAAATATAAATTCTATGTACATATCATTAAATTCAGAGCTGTTTTCATCCAAACAAGAAAAAAAAATCTAAATATACTTGAAGATAGAGTAGTAGGTGTTTAGTTACAAATGATGTAATCAAATCTTTACGGGATTTTTTTTTATTTACTTAATAAGTGAGGCATAAAGCAACATATCTGATCGTGGAACTTTCACCATTGTTGATTTCAGGACGGTAAGTACTGATTAAGGTCGAGATAAGCGCCGCTTGCTCGAAGACAATGTTGAAAATGAGTTACTGTGACAGAAGACCTTGAAAATTAAGGATAAATTTATTGTGTTACTTTCCGTTTCGCTTTGGGTAATCGCGAGAATTTGACTTCGCTCATCTATTAAAGAGATCGAAATGATATATAATTGAGCACTTTAGAGTGGTTCAAGCGAAAACTAGTGCAACAACGGCAATTCGTGACCGTAAACACATAAGAATTTAGCTAATATACTTTTACCTGGGGGTACTTATGTCCGGTTTTGTATCAAGTTTCCTTATAGTAGGAACTATATAGTGTGAAGACATTAATTTTTATAACCTACTTGGAGTAAAATGAGAAAATGTGTTGTTTAATAAGAAGTAGGATGGTGAAATATATATAGTTTTTCTCATTTCTGGGTGTTGGGAAATTTCTTTCATATCATGGGAGTAGTCACAGCACCACCCTAGCTTCAGGGATAAATGGGTTATAGCCCCTGGGCGTCAGTAGTTTGAAGCGGAAATTTCGCTTGATCTTAAAATCTATTTGATGAATGATATAGAACCCGTTACATATAAGTAAATAATGTGTAAATGTTTGGTATGGAGCCCACACACTTGAATCAATCGAAAACAGAACCGATACACTCTTGCATCATAACGCATATAATGTCTTAGAATTTGATCCAATTTTAAACGATTGTTTTTGAGATATTGAGGAAAAATCAACAATAAAACCCAATTTAATTATGTCACACGTTTAATTGCATTGTAGAGTTGACGCTTATAAATGATTGTCCTTTCCGTGTTTTCATTATTATCACTCGATGTTTGATATTCTATGCACAATATACGATTGAACCTTGATATATAATATTTTTCAATGGCATACATATAACAAACAATGAATGCTGGAAATAGATACAGAATTTGATGAATTTATACGGTTTTTTTTAATGTATGACTTCAAATCAAGTTATGCACAATACCAGTTTCGAGCCAAGAGGGAAACCAATAACTGAACCGAATAAAAAACGGTTTATTTCGGTATGATTTATCTTTTGTCATTTGGGTACTGTAACTTATCAATAATTTCTAATTTAACATCAAGAATATAATTACCACCATTACATGTACATTGCTTCTTGAAGAACCAAGAAGGAAACCAATAACTGAAAACCGTAAAAAAAAAGTTATTTTGTTCATAACAGAACCCGGAATTGAACCGAAAAAAACGGTTTATTTCGGTATGATATATCTTCAGTCATTTGGGTACTGTAACCAACTTATCAATAATTTCTAATTTAACATCAAGAATATAATTATCGCCATTACATGTACATTGCTTCTTGAAGAACCAAGAGGGAAACCAATAACTGAAAACCGTAAAAAAAAAGTTATTTTGTTCATAACAGAACCCGGAATTGAACCGAGAAAAAAACGGTTTATTTCGGTATGATATATCTTCAGTCATTTGGGTACTGTAACCAACTTATCAATACTTTCTAATTTAACATCAAGAATATAATTATCGCCATTACATGTACATTGCTTCTTGAAGAACCAAGAGGGAAACCAATAACTGAAAACCGTAAAAAAAAGTTATTTTGTTCATAACAGAACCCGGAATTGAACCGAAAGAAAAACGGTTTATTTCGGTATGATATATCTTCAGTCATTTGGGTACTGTAACCAACTTATCAATACTTTCTAATTTAACATCAAGAATATAATTATCGCCATTACATGTACATTGCTTCTTGATTTCCTGATTTGATGTTCCCAAGTACTTTTCTGTTTCAGTTTCGCATGAAACTACTTATAGAAGGCAGATTTAATTCAGTTGAATGTTCAGCTGTCAAATCCGATTTTGATAATGGATAACAATGCCAATGATTGCCTTTCTTTTCTCACCGTCGTATCATACATGCTGGTATATTGTATCAATTCACATAGTGTACAAATAAAAAAAAATCTAAATTTTGATAGAGTTCCATTTTTTCTTTAAGATAGAAATTTATTTTTAGTACAGATAAGAAAATACATAAAACAAAATTATTCATTCGAAACTGAACAGAAAATCGTTATTTTTTTAGGGCACACAAACTGGTACTGAACCGATTTATATTTTTTAGTTGAACTGGTTTACTTTAGTTGAACTTTAGTTAAGATTACTGTGAGAAGCCCTGTACAACACAAGTTAAAAGTAATTAACGTTCTATAAAGTATTACTTATTTTTAGAATATTGTATAATATTTTCAAAAAAATTTATAGTTGATACAAGGATAGTTATATGGACTATACCTCTTTAAACAATTTCTTCCGTGAGTCTCCGTCTCCGTCTCCGTGAGATTATATTGTAGCGTACTGGGGCTCTAAGTGAGCCAGAAAAAGGATAGCGGAGGACTACGTACAGATTTATTTAGAAACACAATATTGAAGTTATGATAAATACAGATGAAACGATGAATATCTAAAATGAAAAAAATGATCGATGCAGGAATCAGCTTCCTAAGAGAAAAAAAGGGGGGGACTCTCTCAGTCGCTCCCTCGAAGTTCTGGGCCGATCAGTTTACAGGAGACTCCATCGGTCCAAAAAAAAATCCTCTCTGGGCCTCGAACCTGGATCTTTTATATAGTCTTTTCCTCAAGAATGTCCATCTCAGCTGATCGGACAGCTGGTTGGTGACGTGGTGGGGATGGCGCGCATAGCGCCAACAGGTGCCAGTAATCGGTTTGCCGAAATCGGGAGCAATCTGGCCGATCCAGTAATCGCCGTCCTTGGACAATCTCTTGGAGAACAAGATAGTAAAGTATTGTCGCTTCTCTTACAATGTAGAGGACTTCTGTCTTGTGGTACTCTTTCTTCGGGATGCCATTGAAACGAACACTGGAAACACTTCGCCAGCATCCCAATGAATTTTTCAGACAGAATGATTTAGATGGTCCTTGGTGTTCACAATCCTCTATTCAGCATCCTATTCTGCGCGAAACAACGTCCTTTCCCTAGGTAAAGAACAGCTCAGTTCAAGTGCTCACAAAAGGCACGGTTACTATTCTTCTACGTTAGCCGTCTTTTCTTACGGTTTTAGTTAAGTCTGTATCAGGAATTTAATGTAACGAGAATTCGTTACAATGTACATTATTTTTTTTTTGCTTTATTGTTTTGCACTCTCCAATTCTAGCTAGTCTGGTTGCAATTTTGTTTTTTAGTACTCTATCGAAGCAGTGTCCATTCCGGCTAAAATCAACAAATCGCATTTTGAATAATTAAAAGAAAAAGCTCTCATGATATAGAAAATACCTATGATGAAAATATGTAAATGATTATTTCTGTAGAGTAAAAATCATAAAAAGAAAGCATAAAATGAAGCATAAAAACTTAAATTCTGCAAATTATTTATAGCTATCCATAAAAAGGGACGCTAGGCATTACTGTGTTAAGTTTTTAAAACCGTGTTTATATTTTACATTATAGAACTTTAGTTGATTCTATGAGATTAAGACAGAGTGACTAGAATGATAGTGTTGGGTATAAAAAGTTACCTTTGACGGTTTTTAAGTTGAAATATCCAAAATTTTAATGCAAATTATAATGATCATCACTGCATTTTTTTCAGAAATATATACTGGTTATATTTTATCAATATCATTTCACTGGTTGATACTTCGCTGATATGCTAGCTAGATAAATAAAAGTGCTTTCATTCTTTGATAGTTCTTTATGAAAATTTATAAAATTTCTATGTCTCATTTGGGTGTCCTTTGATATTGAAATTTAGTCTACAGCTGTTTAATTTAATATTTTACTGTACAAGGCAATAATGCATTTATAATCTGTTAAAAGGTTTATCGATCTAAGCAATAAATACGAATTAGTGAAGTTACAAAAATTTTATTGAAAAAAATGAGGAAACAAAAGGAAATAGATCTTTGATATCGAATAATTTTTACCGGTTTAAAATACGAGATAAATATTGCATACGAGATAAATATAGTTCTTTATGAAAATTTATAAAATTTCTATGTCTCATTTGGGTGTCCTTTGATATTGAAATTTAGTCTACAGCTGTTTAATTTAATATTTTACTGTACAAGGCAATAATGCATTTATAAGTTGTTAAAATGTTTATCGATCTAAACGATAAATATGAATTAGTGAACTTAAAAATATTTTATTGAAAAAAAATGAGGAAACAAAAGGAAATAGACCTTTGATATCGAATAATTTTTACCGGTTTAAAATACGAGATAAATATTCCATACGAGATAAATATAGTTCTTTATGAAAATTTATAAAATTTCTATGTCCCATTTGAGTGTCGTTTGATATTGAAATTTAATCTACAACTGTTTAATTTAATATTTTACTGTACAAGGCAATAATGCATTTATAATCTGTTAAAAGGTTTATCGATCTAAGCAATAAATACGAATTAGTGAAGTTACAAAAATTTTATTGAAAAAAATGAGGAAACAAAAGGAAATAGATCTTTGATATCGGAGAATTTTTACCGGTTTAGAATACGAGATAAATATTGCATGGTACTAAGAAAAAATTAGATTTGTTATATTTCGTTATACAGCAATATCTTTCAAATACAAATCTCATGTGGTTATTTCCAATATTATAATAATAAGATGAAATCAAATTCATAACCAGCAGATGTTTTTCATATTGCGTATTTTCTTTTCTCTTTTACCCTTCAAACCCATGTGTTGAAATATATAGGATTGAATATTCTGACAATTTTATATATTTTAAACAGTGTTTTTGTACTTCGATTTTTCTATTGACTTTTATACTGGCTTGAAAGTTGCGTTTATTGAAAAAAAAAGTTTTTTTATAATTGCAGCAGCAATATGCAATAGGTAAATTAACTACTAACTCAATTTCTTTTCTTTGATATTCTACATACAGTTTTTATAATTTTTTAATGGGATTTTATAATCTAGCACATAAATTACATTAGATACATTTTTACTTATATCTAAATTTCATTGGCATTTATTTTTGTTTATTTCATGTATTCATTTAAATTGTTTGTATACGTTGGAATCACCAAACTTTTTAAAGTCATTAATATTTCACTTTTTTATGTACATTATATTTTTGTATGTATTTACACATGAATACGTAAAATATTTTAAAGAAATAATTGCATAGTAGTAAATAGAATAAAAATTAGAAATCTTTTGTTCATTTCAGTTTTACTTTACAATAATACATGTACTTGCAGTTTACACGAGTAATGAATTCATATAACGATGAAAATATAATACAGCTATACTTAATGTTTTGTCTTTTTAGCAGTTCAGTTCAAGATTTGTCACAATATTCCATAGATTAGTAATAGAATCATGGGTTTTCCTAATGAATTTCACAGTAAGGATATTAAGGCTAAACTTATAGGTATTTCTTATATATTTGTTTATTCAGAGACCAATGTTTTGTTCAATATTCATATTATTTTATGTATTCCAATGAAAAATCAAAATATTATATTATAAAATAATTATATTAATTGCAAAATTAATTTATGAATATTATCTATAAGAAAAATAAAGGAGAATTTGACAAAGTTTATTACAGTTTTGGGACTGTGCTTATAAGAGCTCAGAAAGCCGAGGATTTACCCTTAATATAATCATATTAAACATCATGTCTTGTGGGAAATATTTATATTCACTGTATGAATGCATGAATCGAAAATTTTATTCTTTTTTGTATCACAGCATTTGTATTTTGTCATATCACAGTAATTTTTTTGATTCTGTGAAATGACAGTTTACAATAAAAAAGATAGGTTACACATATTTAAAATTTCTCAATTTTGTATTATAATAAATTTAATACGGGCAATTTATTATGTGCAAGAAAATATATTAACATTTTAAGTAAAGTTTACCTCAATTTTGGCATTATATTTTCAAGAGTCAGTGATTTGTTTTCATGTAAACAATTTAACTATTATCCAGTTTTAAGTAACGCTATGTCTATATAAACATTTATTTATAATTATTGCTTACTTTGGATACTAAATCTTGCCAGTTATATTTTCAAAAGTATATTGAGTCAGTGATTTATTCTTTATGTAAACGATTTAACTATCACCCAGTTTTAAATAACGCTATGTATAGATAAACATTAATTTATATTTATTGCTTAGTTTGGCTATTGAATCTTCACATTAAGATTCTCTTCTCAATTGATAGTTTGAAACAAATATTTGAGGTTGAGCATTTAAAGAGAATTTAATTCAGGGCATAAATAAATTTCAACTATATACATAAATGTTTTCCCTGTTGATTAAACAAATAATTCAAATTTTAACAAACATAAATTTATTTATATTATTGACATTATATTTCAAAATCATGAATTAAACTAACTAGGCTAACTAATTTTATTTTTAAATCTCAAATTCTTGACATTAAATGTTAGATTAATCGTCGTTTGTTAACGTTAAACAATATGAAATAGAATTCCAAAATTGATTTAAAACATTATACCGTTTATGCAAATAAAGTTTATGAGAATACAAATGTATATAGTGAGTATAAATAAGTTTCATTTATATGCTTTTGTGGTTTATATTATTAATTAAATGCGTTATTAAAAATCTAATAAATACTAAAGAATTCTATATTATCAGAATTATGCTTCAAACTTTTCCTTTATGTACAGGTTTTATTATTATATTACATTATTATATTACAGGCCAAATTTTATATTTTAACGACGAATACTACAATACTACAATGGAATGTAATTTTTGTCATTTTGTTAACGATAAAAAAACCATAATTTCAAAATAGATTAAAAACATCATACCGTTAATTCAAACAAGATTTCTGAGTATAAAAATGTGTAGAGATTTCTGGGCATAACTTTTATGTTTTCTTTTGTTAATTTAACATATTATTAAAAATCTAATGAATGCAATATAGTTATAGATTGTCAGCATTATGCTTAAAATTTTTCATAAAGTACAGGTCAAAGAATTTTATTTATTAATGCAAATTCTAGAAACGGAATGTTAGTTTTGTCATTTTGTTAACGTTAAATAAAAGATAAATTCAAAATAGATTAAACACATCATATAGTTTATTCAAACAAGGTTTTTGAGTATGAAAATATGTAGAGATTTCTGGGCATAAATAAGTTTCATGTATAAACTTTTGTGGTTTCTTTTATTAATTTAACATATTATTAAAAATCTAACGAATGAGAAATACCTGTATATTGTCAGCATTATACTTAAAAAATTTTAATTAAGTACAGATCAACGAATTTTATTTATTAATGCGAATTCTAGAAACGGAAAGTCAGTTTTGTCATTCTGTTAACGTTAAATAAACGATAATTTCAAAATAGATTAAAAGCATCATACCATTTATTCAAACAAGTTTTCTTAGCATAAATGTGTAGGGATATTTATGGGCATAAATAAGTTTCATTTGTGTACTTTTGTAGTTTCTTTTATTAATTAAACATATTATTAAAAATCTAATAAATGCAAACTAATTGTATATTATCATAATTATACTTCAAAATTTTCAATTAAGTACAGGCTAATGAATTTTATTTTTTATTGGAGAGTTTTAGAAACAGAATGTCAGTTTTGTCATTTTTTAAAGATGAACAAACAGTAGATGATTTCAAAATAGTTTAAAAATAACATAACATTTATGCAAATAAAGTTTGTTTATACAATTGTTTGTGGTTAGTTCTGAGTATAAATAAGTTTTATTGATATACTTCTGTAATTTCTTTTATTAGCTAAAAATATAAATGCAAATATATAACTACAAAATATTTGTATATTACTAAAATCGTACTTCAAATTTGTCAAATGCAGACTAACTACATTTATATTTAAATTGCAAATTCTTTTAACGAAATATTAGGTTTGTACAAGCGTTTAACGTTAAACAATCAATATAGGTGACATTCCTGAATAGTTTTAAGACGTCATAAAGCTTATGAAAGCAAGTAAAGCACGGAAGTTGTTTTAACAAAGTGATTTAACACTCCTTGAACCATTCTCCACTGTGGTCATGACCATACACATCGGCATTTTCCAATTACAGCTCAATTTTTTCCAGTCTCCACCCTTTTATTTTTCTACACCGTCAACCTTCAGAAAAATATTTGTAGGAAATAACCTTTCACTATCCTTTTAAAAACCGCTTAGCTCCAACCATTTAACAGAAGTAGGCCAAAAAGCTTAATATCGCATGAAAGTGTATATTAAGTCAGCGGGATTAAATGTCCAGTGTAAATGGAGCAATGTGGCTGTTATGTTACTTCAGCTACTTTGCCCTAAAATATGCGAAATAAACCACTTTCGGTGACTTTTAACAAAGAATGTCGTTCTCCCGTGCACAGAATGCATTACGCGGATTTTCTTTTCATAAAATACACGAGGCTGTTTTGTGAATGCGCTGTAAATAGCAGTGACATTGAGAAGCTAAAATTAAGTTGTTAGAAATCAGTCTTGACATTTATATTTTTTATGCTTTGTTATCTTCTATTAGTTTTTAATTTTCTCATTATTTTTAAGCATACGCCTGTCAGTTTTCCTTCTTTTCCATCAAACAAATTGTATTTTAATCTTCTATTGTGGAGATTATATTCAACAAAATGAATTACTAAAGTGATAATTTAGGAGGAAATACTCTCTTTTCACCTCCAATTACACTTAATCCAATTAATCTTTTTTTGTTAATGATAAATATAAATATATCTTTTACTCGATTAAATAAACTCGTAGGTATTATTTCTCATTTTTAATTGAAATTAAATATCTCTATTAAAATAAGCTTGAATATTATCTCAGGTAAATTAAAATTTTGAAGCTTATAAATTTAATTAAAATAAAATCAATTCGGCTCTTATACTGTAAAAAAAAGGTGTATATATTGGGCATTGTCATTAAAACAATGTTGTTAAACTATTTACTTAGTATACAATTAGAACTTAGTTAAACGATTAGGCTGAACTATTTACGTTTTTGTTAGCATT
This sequence comes from Pardosa pseudoannulata, assembly GCA_032207245.1. Classification (NCBI taxonomy): domain Eukaryota; kingdom Metazoa; phylum Arthropoda; class Arachnida; order Araneae; family Lycosidae; genus Pardosa; species Pardosa pseudoannulata. The sequence goes on from CM063501.1 coordinate 140,671,994, forward strand.
TTATCTTTAGTACTTTCTTTTAAAGAAAACTGATTTCCTTGGTGGTACCCAAAAATTAATTAGAAAGTTGGATGCGGCTCACAGCTTGACATCTGGACTCATATTTCTATTAGAATAAGCTTGAAGATTCTCTCGGTTAAATTAAAATCGTGAAGTTTTTAAATTTTATTAAAATCAAGTCAATATGCTCTTATAATGCATAGTATGTGTATATATTGTACAATGCCCCTAAAACAAGCATGACGAACCATTTTAGTCTACTTTTAGTACTTAGTTAAACAATTTGCCTATAATTTACTTTTTGGTGTGTGTTTTATCATACCTGAAATATATTAAGACTTAATGTCTATGGTAGGATCCAGACATCAATCAGAAAGTTGAATACGGTCCCCGGTCTGTCAGCTGGACAGCATAGATTTATGTATTTTCCCTTCTTTACTTACAGATAAACAAAATCATGATTGGAAATTCACGACACATCCATAAATGCTCAAAGTATTGATATTGGGATAGTTGTGGTAAATTTTTGGAATCCAACTTTTTTTATATCTAATTTCTGTCCTCGCCTGCTCTTCCACATGGAAAAACTGCTCCTTAACCCCTTCCGGTATGATTTAATAATGAAAAACTGTGCATGAAATAACCATTTAATTTTTATTTAAAAAACTTGTTTCATTTTACAATTCTTACATATTCTTGATTAAAATCCACTTTTTACATAGTGTTAAATATCAGAAACAGTAAAATTAAGAAAATATCAAAGCAAAGCATTAATAAGGTATACAGATAATAGTCTTCAAGCTAGTGGTACTTTTCAAAATAAAGTGCAAAGGAATTCTTAATTGTTTATACCACCAATTAGTCTCACTTTTAATTTGATTCTTGTAACACACACGGCATTTCTTAGTAGGTTTCTTTTATTCTGACTCATTAATTTGGCAATGACTTGTACCAAGAAATTCTAAGTAAACAATATGCAATAGTGACTTGTGATTTTCACAAGTGATAAAAGTGTTGCCAAATTCAGTACACTAGAAATTTTAAACTAAATTAATTATCATATTTAACAGTAACTTTAATCGCATGACGAGTGTAGTTCGTCATTGTGCGGTATGGAATGAAAAACTAATGACGAGCTAGCTCGTCATTTTACCGGAAGGGGTTAAATGGCTGAGCAAATATTTTTTTGGGTTAATAAAATGAGAGACTGCTCGTCATTGCGAGTTACCTATCCCCTGGGTCGCGTCTCATCTAGATTTATCCGAGTGATGCTTAATCGAACCGAGATCGGTCTTATTTTTCCAGTGCAGTCGGTTGTTTTCGTAGGATCACATGCGCAAATGATTTCAGATTCAGGTGTCGCACCTATATGACTATATTAGCTAAAAACGTTAGTGAGAGATTCACTTAAAAGGAGGTATGCCATATTGGACTCCTCTCGGTCAATGTTGACAAATGAGAAGAATAAAATTCCCTCTGACCTGCTTGCATTATAAGAATTATAGAAAAAACGTATACAATATGACAAAACAGGAAGTTGTCTAGGTTGATGTTTTTAACTTTTTTAAAAAATACATCAAGAAAAATATATTTAAATTTAAATTATTTGTGAGAGATTTTGATCTATTCTTATCTTTTTGATCTATTATATTTAAATATATTTTGACAAAGAATATTTAACAGACATAAATTTTTAAATTTATATAAATATCATAAATTTTTTAAAAAATAGTATCTAGACATTTTGTTGTTCAATCTAGTAGAACAATTAGAACATTTAAAAGAGATTTTTTTAAATACGAATCGACTAAGGTGAATTTTATTTTTATAAAAAATTAACATCGAGCGAGATGAATCCAAAATGGTATTACAGAACCATTTTAAGCCTTAGATAAATTCAAGGTCTCTATCCTGTAGTTTTCATACCCAAAAACCCCTCCAATAATAGTTTTTCATTCCTCCCGGGTATCTGCCGTTTATCGCAAAATACCACACTCTAAGTTATCAAAATGTTACAGCTTAAAAATTCGCATGAGACTATACTCGTTCATATGACAGATATACCCACAGAGGGACTATTGTGGGCTATTAGCAGCCTGCTTGCAAGGTAGTGTACTAATTTAACTAGCCACCCAGCAGAAGGTTGGGTGGAAGGTGTTGGATTGCTGGTTCGAACTGACCGTTGCTTTGGACTGATTGCTTTACTGAGGGGTGCAAAGCCAGCATTACGAACATATAATTAAATTAACAAAATAACACAAAACAACAAAAAAATATTACATACAAACTAGACAACTAAATACAACCAATGCTGTTTCCAGAATAATGGGGGCATACTTCACAGTATTCCTGCCTTGATTAAAAGACCGGTTGACCGTGGACACACTTTTCCACTTTTTGACATGAAAATAGGTGTGGAAGAGGGAGTACAGAGCTTTAGTGATAGTGCTTAAGGGATACTTTGCCCCGTGTGTGTGATTTTAGACGAAGATCTTCATAGCCGCCAGAGGGAGCCTTGTTTTGAGGTGAGCCAGTCAACCAGGCTCCTGGCCTTCCTCATCAGTATCGGGTTTTTGATTAGTAATTGGTTGCCCCCTTTTCCTATATGCGAGATAGTATTTAGCCAATCTCTATCAATGCTTACTCCTAGAAAATATTATATCGGCCACTCTAGAAATGTGGCACCTGTATGTTTGCACTCACTGAGCATATACTAGTCCCAGCCCTGTATCCAGAGATATGAATGCATTCATTTTTAACTGACATTTTTATGTAATAATTCAGGGTAATTCATTAACTTAACAGAAATGACCGACTGCAATGAGAGTATCCAGTATAATGTATATTCACATATTTAAGGCAACCATATCGTAACTGAGAGGTTCGGAGCCCGAGCAGGCCTAAGATCAGCCATGTTCGTTAAAGGTGACTGGGTCACGTAAAATAAGTTCGTAGTCTCAATGACCTCCAAGTTCTCAATCAATACCTCTGAGGGTGGCAGGCTAAGCCTACACAAAGTGTCTTCTGCTTTGTCCATGCTTCAAAATTACGAGGATCCACTTGAGCATAAATAGTACTTTCACCTTTGAGTTGATTGTTAGAAACAAAAGGGACACTCCTTTTCCTTAAATCGAATAACCTCCGGTTCAATCGAGCTTGGTTTAACCAAGAGGCATAAGGCAACAACATATTTAAATATACTTTAACTCCGTTTTCCTTAACAGATTGTTGAATAATCGAGAATTTAATGCACAAGCATACATACTCGTATGCATTACAGATATATTCATAAATTAGAATGCATTCATTTTTATTCAATACTCATACCAGGTATAAATTTAAACGCACTCCCATAAATTGAAATTACCAAAATGCAAAGAGAATAGCCCATTTTCTTAATTCAAAATGCCAGCGAGATAAGTTATTACGACCGGGCGGTCTGAATGGGGCAGTTAAATATCTCGGGTTTTAAATGCATATTTTCTCCGCTAAAAGTATTTATTTCCCAGCTTGATCATTACTGTAAATTTCCTAATGCTTCATTAATACAGGAAATTAAAACGATTCCGCCAACGTATTTGACAGCTTTTAATTCCTGATTTGCTTATTCGTTTAACAAATGCTTTCTTCCATTGTTATAATTAATCTTTCAACTCCACACTAAATTAATGAACGTTAAATCAATGACCGGAATATAAATGCAGTTTAACAAATCTTTCACCTATAACAGTTCAAAAGAGACTGTAGAAAATTAATGAAATAACTAGAAATCGTTTCTCAAGTGAAGCTGTTTTCGATATCCGATATGTATTGGGTGTGGGGTTGGTGGGGAAGTATTAATAAAGACTCCTGAAATCTATGTACGAAATAGTTTTAAAGAACTTTTTGCATTAAATTTATTTGAAAGCGATTTATTGACGTCACTGGAGTAAGCATTGTTGTGTAGTCAAATTAGACGTTTATTTTTTTCCCACTGCAGTACGTATTTTTGTAGCCTGATTCATCACATATATTAGTTTTCTTATATAGATCTTGATTTTTGGTATTTTTTAAAAGCAAACCTAACAAATTATTTTCCAATAGAAGGTAAATTTGAAAGATCGGTGACTAATTGCACTTTCAGTCTATAAATATTTTATTAAAAAATCAAAAATATATAAAAATTTCTATAAATCATCCTACTGTTGCTATTCTCTTCTTTAAAACCTATATATAGCCATTCGGTGGTTCAGGGGTAAAGTGTGTTTCTACCACCCTGGTGTAACAATGAGTAACACTACTGGACAACTCCAGCGTGGGAGACTGACCGAAGGACGAAAACGATGTCAGTGACCCCCCTTCGACCCCATTGGACAAGAGGGGTTGCTAACGCGGGGCAATCGCCTTTGGCAACAGTAGTCACTGGATTTTTCTCGGTAGATTTAAAAGCCCCTTCAGAGGAAAAGCAGTCCAAGACGCAGCGAACGGGAGAACTTCAACAGAGGCAGGAGAAGATCAACCATTTTTCCATCTGAACATAACGTCATCAGCGGCAAGGAGTTGCTCCAAATTTCCAACAGTTTACGGAGTCTCTATACTGAGATTTAATATGTTTTATTTGAGTCACAAGATTGTTCAAAAATAGAACTGTAAATAAAGAGTCTGCAAAAGGGTCAGTTTTCGCTCATTTGTATTTGGTGTCTTAATTCTTTGTATTATTTCACCAGGCCTGGTATACGTAATATTGACCTCACTGGTGGCTCCATGATACGTGGTTGAGTTGTCAGAACAGCAGCATAGAAACAACGTCTAGCAGTTGGAATAATATGTCCGCAACCCTTGTGAATAGCATCAACAAGCAAGGTGACATCATAAATATTGAACCTAACTCCACG
>CM063501.1:140686867-140709367 GCA_032207245.1 Pardosa pseudoannulata
AAACTATTTATTTATTCTACTTTTTTAAGAAGACTTATTTATTGTTCTGCCAATATAATTAAAATTTTAAAAGTATTATGTTCACGCTATACAAGGGGGTGGGTTTATCAGTTAACCCCCCTCCCCTCAAATCCTCGTATGGAATCCTCTAAGGATTGCAAAGAAAAATTTTAATACATTTTGCATTTATAAGGTTCATAGATAATATTTATAAACCAATTTCATTAAATTGCAAAGAATTCATGTACGTGATCTTTAAAGGGTTAAAGGAAGTGTTGTAATGTATAAACTTTGGGGGGGGGTCATGCTTGGGTACGGAACTGGTAGTAACAGGAATGAGTTTTCCATAGTGGAAAAGATAATTAAAAGGCTACAAAGGACTGCTTAATTAGTTACTGAAAATTAACTTGGATAACAATTTGCATTGAAAACAAAAAGAAGGAAGACTTTTTTACAGGAAAGAAGATAGTGTTGTAACAATGAGAAAACTCTTTTTGTAAATAATAGCTTGAGCTATAAAAAGCTATTTATAGTTTCCAATATTTAAATATTAATTACAATACTAAAAGAAATTTTTAAACGCTTTGAACTATTATCTGGAGCTAGTAGTTAGCTTACAGTTTTCAATCACTCAAAAGGTTTTTTTGTGCCATCAACAAGTTATAATCGTGTCATCATCAAGTGACATCAAGTTATAATCGTACATTTTTTATTGGAATTCGAGCAATTTCTATAGTGAAAAATCTCAAAGTATATTTCCGAAAATTATTAGTATTTGAGCTCTATTCATTGTTGGACAAATATATTATTGATCATAATGAATACAATTTTACTCATTGTTGAATTATTATCATATAAATTTTTTATCTTTTTAAAAATAATATTTTAGCAGCTGTATAACTAAAAAGACCATACGTCCCGTTTTGAACAGGGCTGTCCTTTTTTACAATTACGAGTCCCGGTGTCCCCGATATGGACTGTGGGAAGCAAAATTGTCCCATTTTCAGAAACCACGCGAAAATTTATGTGTGATTTCTAATAAAAAAGTGTTAGTGTTTACTGTAGATATTTTCATATGGCTTTTTTAGACCGATGTGTTTGTGTTGTGGTGATCGATATTACCGATTTTAAGACAAGAAAAATTAAAGCAATAAAACATTGCAAAAAATGTCATTTTAAAACGAAATCATATCATGTGGCATGATCAAAAATTTACCGGCCTTTTTTCAAACTGGATGCATTAATTGAAAAACAATATATTGACTGCAATAAAGATACTGAAGATTTTGCCGAATTTTCATTAATTTCTACTTTTATTACATCTCAAAAAATAACGGAATGGAATAATTTAAATGTTTCCACTGAAACCCGTTGGGTGGAAGTATTCAAACACTTTCGCGCCAACAATCTTCAGCATAAAAACTTTTCTATTGTAATTGAATATATTTTATGTTTGCTTGCTACAAATACTCCAGTAGAAAGAGTATTTTCTATTATGAACAAATTGTGGACATCTGAGAAAACCCAGTTACAAATTTCAGTTCTAAAGGCGATGTTGATAATTAAGGTGAATATAAAAAAAAACGTGCCAAGAGTTTCATTCTTACTTGAAATCGTCACCAGCTATATTAAAACAAATTTGTTCTTCAGGTAAATATAAATATAACTACAAATTTTGGGTACCTATATTTTGTGATTCGTAACTTTTAAGCCAACTAACTTTTTCTGGATAAATAACTTTAAAAAAGTGTTGTTTTTTTCATTGACTACCTATGATTTGACCTAAATAAACCATTGTCCCGTTTTGAGTCAAAACATAAATGGTCACGTTATGTATAACTGACCACTTTGAATTGAAAGATCAAATTTCCCATTCAAATAATATAAGTTTAAATGTAGTACAACAAAAATGAGAATATTTAATACCCATACAAGGAAGTCATGTATTTTTTAAAACCTTATTTTATTCTGTATCAAATGTTTTTAATACTGCAATGACAGATTATGTGTTTCGGAATATATATATTTTAATTACCTTTTATTTATTATGCTATTCATTAATTAATTTATTATTATTTTATTTATCAAGATCCACAACGATTAAATTTCAAAGGAATATAATAGTTAAAAAAGGTACCTGAAGTGTTTGAGATATTCCCATAAAGAAAAATATTAGTTAATCAATGTAGTATTAGCTTATATTTTTATAATTTTCTCCCTATTCCGAACGACGGAAAAATCCATGCCAGCAGCAAAATTCCAGTTAAAAAAGTAGCTGTAAGAACTTCATAGAATATTAATCACAAAATTAAATTCTCCTATACTAATGAAGTATTATTAGACATAATTATGGGTCCTTTCAATCACCAAGCGACAATTCACGAACTTATTTTATATCTTCTGATCATTTGGTAATACAATGATATACATCTTGACAAAGTTTTATTTTTTGTATCTCATTTTACGTGAATTTAAGTGCTATATATAGTATTATTAATTTTAAAAAAGGATGTTATGTTAAAACTTTAAATCGTAACAGTAAAAGTATAGAAATGTTATAGAAATTCTTTTAAGTATTCAGGAATTAACATTTTTTTTCTTATTTTTCCAGCTGATATTCACTTCAAATTCTTTGAGCAAATGATAATTTTTTTTTCAGCTATTAGCATTGAATAAGAAACATTAACCACTGTGGAAAATTCAATTGCATGTAAATATTATTTGCATTTTCGAAGTTTGCTAAACTATATAAATTTATATTGACTTTTTTTATCCACCTTCTAAGATTATAAATTTTTACCCCTAATGTTTTTTTTTTTTTGTAAGTGAAAATTATAGTTATCCCCTTTCTATGTTTATATATATAGATATATATTTGTATCTTTTATAAAAAATATTTAATTATATAAATAACTATGTAATGTCAGAAGGTAATATGTTTATTATTTAGATACAAATGCAGTTTTATAAATATCTGCTTCATTAAAATATTTAAAAATTTAAATACTGAGGGAAGGAATCGGTAATATTCCTAAATGTTCTAACTTGCATAATTTTCGTGGTGATTAATTAATTTCCAAATTGAAAATACCGAACATATTAATTATCACCACCCGATTGAAGCTTACTGTTAAAAGGGATAGTTAAGTTTAAAGGAATAGGGGCGTAAGTAATTAAAACTTTGCAGAACCCGTAACTAATGAGCACTCTATTAATTGAAACCTAATTTATCTATGTAGTTTTCACCTAGATTAACTTCTTTTGGTAGTTAATTGTAACTAAGACCTTTGGAACTTGAAATGTCTTCCAGGATAAGCAATCTTTCCTGATTACCCGGAGGAAGTTTTGCTGATCCGGGTTGAAGTATTTCCTGCAGGAATTGTGTTGATTCTTATAGAAATCTATACATGAAAGATGAAAACATAGTAGTACAGATATTTCCCTATTGATTGAGGTATAAGAAGAATATAAAATATAAATGAGGTCTTAATTTAATTATTCATTAAACTACTCACAGTATTATACGGTCGGATTACTTAACTAAAGGTTGAATTTTCAATGAAGACTTTGAACTTTAACCAATTGCTATCAAAGCTAATTAACGTCATTTAAATTATTTACGGCTTGTAGATGCTAATTATACACTACTTTACAGGAAAAAGAACTCATTCAGTGAAAATCATTCAATCACCGAATGACATGCTGTCACTTTAATTGATGTAACACTTTAAAAAATATTGCAAATCATTAAGCTGGATATTTTAATCCTTGTTTAACAAAAAGCAAACAAAAGCATCCGCGAGGGAGATTATTCTTTGGTTGACGCAGATAAATCTTGTAAACATATGAGGTCAACCTATAATCCATCACAGGAATCCTAAACTTATTGACCATTAATCATGCATTGCCTAGGATAGCTTAAGAATGTGTCTTGCAGATCGATAGAATGATGTATTACGTGTTAACGTCATCGGTCTTACAACCCATATAATATTAAAATCCCCTGTCTTGTGTCAATATCTCCTAAAGCAAGAATTTGAAACAAAGTGCTACAATACTTTGACACTGAATATTTTAAATGAGATTTGCACTTATTAAAAATTAGACCTGCTGGCTGTACAATTATATTTCGATTAAGCATTTCTTAAGTACCTGTCACATTTGGATAGGAAAAAACCTGGGGCTGTCACATTTGAAAGTTATGTAATACCAAAAATGTAATTTTACAGTTATAATTTAAAATGCATCATACACGTGTTTAAAATCGGTTATGCTATAGATTGAAAAACAGATCTAACTCCTAAAGATTGTCATAAATATAAAGAGGAACTTCTCCAGTTTTAACTAGTAACATCAATTTGAAAAAATCACACACACACACACACACACACACACACACACACACACATATATATATATATATATATATATATATATATATATATATATATATATTATATATATATATACATTTATATATATACACATACATTTATAATAATATATATATTTATCATATATTACACATATTTATATATATAATATATATATATGTATTTTCATATATATATATATATATATATATATATATATTATATATATTATATATATATATATGTATATATATATATATATATATATATATATATATATATATATATTCACTCCCATGCGGAGGACTGGAAGCTTGTGTCCTCTAACTTCCTATATTCATGAGAAAAAGGGTTCATGTTAAAAAAGATGAAAATTTATTTGGCACACAATAAAATATAAAAGTATTTTCAAATTTGTTAAAATTTTGAAGAAATATTTAAGTTAATATGATTGATTTAATAGAGAAATGAAAAAGGAAAATATTAAATTTTACTTAAAACAAAAATTGTTTACTCTATACCCAAAAATTTTACAAAGAATGCAATTTTGGGAAATATGTTTTAAAATTTACCTTTGAAAGATAGAGGCTCGATATACTTACTTCCAGTATTCTTGCACCAATCCGGTAGTCAATATAGCCATACGGCCTTCCAGGTTGGATCAGGGCTGTGTGAGGTAGATCATGTTCATAGGATACTTCAGGTAGCATACACCCTTCTTAGTGTATTTGCTAAACAAACATCACTCATTATCCCGTAAGTTGTCATTGAGTTCAAATGAGACGGCGATGACTTAGGCTGTGATATGCGGAGATTGATTTAGCAATGAATCTCTGGATAAGAATTACCTTGGTTTGTCGGGTTTTTTACCCAAATTTACGGCATGTATATACCTCTAATTGCATAAAATTGTCTTCCGTTGTCATATGAGAATGTAACTCATGCAACTGAATTTCGTAGGCTGTCTTTCTATGTTTAATTTTTTTGCAGTCATGCCGAAAAGGCATTCGTAACTAGAAACTAGTGGATAGCTTTATCATAAAAAAATAATTTTCTTTATCACTATTCAGAAAGATGCCTGGCATGTCTTAACATATTCAACATTCACCCTGAATATGCATTCATGTGAGAATGTACATCTTCAGGAGGGGGTAATCACAGTTTTCGTCTAGAAGAGAAATTTATAGGAAGATTCAAAGGAGAGATCCTTAGGCAGCAGGTGGACATAGATCATGGTGGCCGCTTATATTCAAATAGTATACTTATATATCCAAAAAGTACTCAACAGTAACAATTTTTACTAGAAAAATAGTTATCTGGTTCAGAAAAGTGTAAGAACGGCCTATGTAGCAAATACTAATTCAAACTTTGGTTTTAAGAAGCGGTGAAAGAATCTGATCTCAATAAATCATGTCATTGATTTAATTCGGACGGCTAGTTTAGTAAAGTTGAAAAAAATAGAAATATGTGATTTTTTACGAATTTTAGGGGAAATAATTTTTGATAAATAATTTTTGATAAATTATTTATGTGTGTGTGTGTATGTATGCCAAAAATTAGAATTTTCATTTATCCTTATCAAAATTTCAACATTATTATTTAAATGAATATAGAAATTTATTCCTCTTTAACTTAAAGAAATATTAATTTAACAGTAACTTTACATTCATAAAACTGCTTTTCGAGAGATTTATTAAATGCCGTTTGAAAATTTACAAGGTTTTTCTTTACTATTAAATATTCTTAATTTAATCTTGGTTACGAATTACTCACTACAAATGAAAGAAATTATTTCTTTATCCCTTTCACAAAAAGTAAGAATTTCGGAGAAACCTCAATTGTAAACAAAAAAAAGTTATTTATTTTATGGTTATAACATAAATTAAAACTGCATTTCTTATTTCTATTTTTTTTGTCTGCAGTATAAATTTAACAGGATTTTTTTTATATCTCTTTATATTAAATTGCTAAAAATTACGGTTTAATATTCTCATAAGGCTAAGTTATAAATAGATGTTGTAATAGAAAGCAATACTTTTTTAATTTTAAAATTGTATATATGTATAAACATTTTTTTAGTAATTCGATGAGTACAAAAATTATATTTTAATATTTTCTTTCTATATCGATTTTATGTTATATTTTAATTTATTATAAGTAATATATAATAAATATTAATATTAAATTTAAATTATTAATACCACATATTTTTTCAAAATGCAAACAAATAGTTGAAAAAATTGTTTCTATAATATAATAAAAATATAAGAAATTGAAGAAATTTGAATGATAGTTCAAGAAATGAAAAAAAAATTCCCCAGGATCATCAGTCCAAATATTTTAATTACCATTATTTTTAGCAATTACTTTTGCTTGAAAATTTTCTCTCTAATCTATTATCTATTTATCTATATTGAGTTTCAAAGAAGGGCAAGATATGACACTGCAGATGTTGTAATAAAAAGCAATATTTTTTGTAATTTTAAAATTGTATATATGTATAAACATTTTTTTGTAATTCGATGAGAACAAAAATTATATTTTAATATTTTCTTTCTAAATCGATTTTATGTTATATTTCACTTTATTATAAATAACATATAATAAATAGTAATATTAAATTTAAATTATTAATACCGCATATTTTTTCAAAATGCAGAAAAAATGAAAAACATTGTTTCTATAATATAATAAAAATAAGAAATTGGAGAAATTTGAATGATAGTTCACTAAATGAAAATAAAAGTCCCCAGGATCATGGGTTCAAATATTTTAATTATCCTTTTTTTGAGCAATTACTTTTGCTTGAAAATTTTCTCTCTAATCTATTATCTATTTATCTATATCATCTTTCAAACAAGGCCAAGATATGACACTGCAGATATTGTAATAGAAAGCAATATTTTTTGTAATTTTAAAATTGCATATATGTATAAACATTTTTTTTTAGTAATTCGATGAATACAAAACTTATATTTTAATACGTTCTTTCTATATCTTTTTATGTTATATTTTATGATAAATAAAATACAATAGATATTAATATTAAAATTAAGTTATTAATACCACATATTTTTTCAAAATGCAAATAGATGAAAAAATTGTTTCTATAATATAATAAAAATATAAGAAGTTGGAGAAATTTGAATGATAGTTCACTAAACGAAAATAAAAGTCCCAAGAATCATCGGTCCAAATATTTGAGTTACCTTTTTTGAGCAATTACTTTTGCTTGAAATTTTTCTCTAATTTATTATCTATTTATCTATATTGACTTTCAGACAAGGCCAAGATATGACACTGCAGTTGTTCTAATAAAAAGCAATATTTTTTGTAATTTTAAAATTGCATATATGTATAAACATTTTTTTAGTAATTCAATGAGAACAAAAATTATATTTTAATATTTTCTTTCTAAATCGATTTTATGCTATATTTCACTTTATTATAAATAACATATAATAAATAGTAATATTAAATTTAAATTATTAATACCACATATTTTTTTCAAAATGCAAACAAATAGATGAAAAAAATTGTTTCTATAATATAATAAAAATATAATAAACTGGAGAAATTTGAATGATGGTTCACTAAATGAAAATAAAAATCTCCAGGATCATCGGTTCAAATATTTTAATTATCCTTTTTTTGAGCAATTACTTTTGCTTGAAAATTTTCACTCTAATCTATTATCTATTTATCTATATTGACTTTCAGACAAGGCCAAGATATGACACTGTAGATATTGTAATAGAAAGCAATATTTTTTGTAATTTTAAAATTGTATATGTGTATAAATATTTTTTTAGTAATTCGATTAGAACAAAAATTATATTTTAATATTTTCTTTCTGTACCGATTTTATGTTATATTTTAATTTATTATAATTAACATATAGTAGATATTAATATTAAATTTACATTATTAATACCACACATGTTTTCAAAATGCAAACAAATAGATGAAAAATTTTTTCTATAATATAATAAAAATATAAGAAATTAAAGAAATTTGGGATAGTTCACTAAACGAAAATAAAAGTCTTCAGGATCATCGGTCCAAATATTTTACTTATTCTTTTCTTGAGCAACTACTTTTGCTTGTAAATTTTCTCTCTAATCTCTTATCTATTTATCTATATTGCCTTTCAAACAAGGCCAAGGTATGACATTGCAAATGTTTTATTCTAAATTCTTTTCTCGAATTCTTGAAGCCGAAGACCAAAATCGGTAGGGCCTTGCCTTAAACAATGCCAGAATAGCGGATTGGAATCCCGCTATGTTTGAAAAGCAAAATATATAATTTGTTTTTAATATAACTTTATTTTACAATATAAAAATATAAGGAATTGGAAAAATTTGAATTATAGTTCACTAAACGAAAATAAAAGTCCCCAGGATCATGGGTTCAAATATTTTAATTATCCTTTTTTTGAGCAATTACTTTTGCTTGAAATTTTTCTCTCTCATCTATTATCTATATTGCCTTTCAAACACTACCAAGATATGACACTGCAGACGTTTTATTATAAATTCTTTTCTCGAATTCTTGGAGCTGAGTAAAGACCAAAATGGGTAAGGCCTTGCCTTACAATGCTGGAATAGTGGGTTAGAATCCCGCTATTGTTAAATAGCAAAATAAAGGGATTCGTTTTTCACATTCCTTTATTTTACTGTTTGAAAGCTTTTCGTAACAGAAAAATACAATGACTTATGCACTTTACCATTAAATCGGTTCTCGTGCCTTTGCAATATCACAGTAATAGCTGATACCGTACGACTCACTTCATTGGCGTTGAAACTACATTACAATGCTGGAATAGTGGGTTAGAATCCCGCTATTGTTAAATAGCAAAATAAAGGGATTCGTTTTTCGGATCACTTTATTTTACAATTTGAAAGCTTTTCGTAATAGAAAAATGCAATGATTTATGCAATTTACCATTAAGTTGATTCTGGTACCTTTCCAATGACATAGCATTAGCTGATACCGTAAGCCTCACTACATTGCCTTGATACTACACGGCAAAGAATGAAAAAAAAGTCTCCCAATTTGAATTAATCGTGTATTAAAGGCATGTGAAAACGTTTAGTCAAATAAAGGTTTTGAAACCAGTATAAGGAAAAATAAAATTTATCAGATATAAAGCAAACGTAAAAATTCAATTTTAAATTTGTTAAGTTGTGGGTTATCAAACAGGAACTACGGTAACCTAAAAAAACTGTAATATTTCTGTATGAAATTACTGTTATTAAGCATAAGGTCTGTAATACAAATTGTTGCTTACATGTAAAATTTGATAAAATAAAAATAATAGCACAACAGTAGTAATAGAAAATTAATTTTTATTAGTTTTTAGTTTTCATATTCTTATTATTTCATATTCTGATATTTTAATTACTCTTTTTTTAAACTATTGGTAATCTGTAGTTAGCAGCAGTAGTTTTTTTATCTTATTTGTTTCCAAGTGGTGAAATATTATTATATATATTGCAATGAATTATGAGGATAAATGATAAGGAAATCCTCTATGATTTTCGGCAAATTATGATGAGATAACACACCTTCAGCCTACTTAGAAAATTCGCAATTGTTTTTACATACAGTGTCCAGGTATGACAATAGATCTGAATAAAAAAACGGTCTTATAAGATGTTTGGAGATAATTTTCCAGCGTGCCCGGAGCATTGAAAAATGGTTAAACTTATTGAAGCAAACTTAATTTTTTAAATATACTTATGACACATACACACACAAAGACATTGTTTCAAAAACGGTGGCCACTTAGAAAAGTTTCAGAACCCCTGGCCTAACTGAATTGCACTTTGATGTTCAAGAAATAGTGATCCGCAAGTGGATATAGTGTGAATATATTTTTTTTTATTCTCTAAAGTTGGTAATATCAGCAATAATTTCACTGATAATATTGGCAAGCGTTGTCAAGTAAGCATTAATAAATTTTGAGTAACATTAATATCATTATTTACATTGATAATACAACTATAATGATTCATAATTTCGTACTGTCTGAAGTAAAAAAAAGGATATTTTATAAATAATTTCAGTTTTTTGTAGACATAGATATACAATTCGATGTACCACCTACTTCGCTATATCACCAAATATGTTTCCGAAACGGATGATGACAAAATAACTAAGTACAAATATACGAAACTTTTTTCTATCTAAACGTCAGTTTGAGTTCCAAGAAATAGCGGTCCGCATAATGATATTGAGTATTTTTAAATTATTGCTAAATCTGCTGTCATCAATATTAGCATTGATAATAGAAACCTAATGACTTATAATTTCGTACTGTCTGTACTCTAAAGAGGTGAATGCATAAATTATTTAAGTTCGTTTTTAGACATAGACTCATAATACCGCCTAACTCATTATAGCACCAAAACGTTATCAGAACAGATGATGAAGGTATAACACATTACACAAGCACATAACATGATATATGTGAAATATAAAATTAGGTTTTCATCAAAACTCTAGGTTTGATTTTTTTTCATTATTATAACACACTAGCATACAGGCCGTCATATGACGGGATCAGTAAAATTTGTAATTTTCCAGAATTGTAAAGTACCCTATGACGCAGGTAAAAAAAATGGTTTGTTTTTTGGAAGAGAATTATCTGGTACACGTTCAATAATTTATCTTCATACTCCTCTAAAATCTCCTGATACTGTGAATGCAGTTTAGAATCCCATTTAGTTCATTTAGTAAGATAATTCAAAGTTTTTTTTAGCTACGTTAAAATTATTGTTAAGTTCTTCCGAATTTTTTTTCCACAGTAATTAATGGAAGTAAAGGAATGAAATTATCATTTTCTCTACAACCTGGAGGTAGATAGAATTTTTTTGTTAATGCATGCGATAAAATTTTCATTGCAACAAAAAATAATCGATGATTAAATTTAAAATTATCCCATATGTACCTAATCTATTATTTAAACCAAATATAAAAGAAAATTATTTACGTAATATCTAAGTTCAGTGATAAAACGTATGAAAATAATGTAGACGATATTTAAATAATTTAAAATAAGAAATGATTAAATGAGATGGTTAAAGGAATGACGTCATAATGCTAGAAAAAAAATGTTATTTTTACCTATTTATTATGTGATAGATTGATAAATTTAATCGCCTGCTCTTAACCGGGGTAAAATAGGGCTTGAAGTAATTGCACTAAATGCTAGAAAAAGGGGAAGGGGTGAATTTCGAACGCTACTAACCCTAACTAATCAAGAATCCAATATGGATGCCTCTTTCCATTCCAGATCCAACCGCAATGCTGGGAAAATAAATGTTATTTTTACCTATTTACTATGTGATAAATTGATAAATTTAATCACCTACTCTTAACCGGGGGAAATAGGGCTTGAAATAATGGCATTAAATGTTAGAAAAGGGGAAAGGAGTGGATTTCGAACGTTGATAACCCTAACTCATCAAGAATCCAATATGGATGCTTCTTTCCATTCCAGGTGAAACCGCTTCATAAATTCGGGTACAGACGGACTACTTAACTTAGGCTATTATTATATAGGGTATTCTCTAATTTGTATACTTGCTAACTGCGAAAATAGACATTTTTTATAATTACATTGAATCGGAAAGTGTAAAATTATTAGTTAAAAGTTTCCATTACTGGAAATCAAGGTTGGGTATTTCGTAATGTAGAGAAATATTGGAATTTTAACCAGGACCATATCCTCAAATTTACAGAAGCTGAACAATGGCCGAATGGTTAGGGTGCTGACCTTCGGAACCAGAGTTCGTGGGTTTGAATCCCACTATGGCATGGATTTTCGTAGACTTTCGGAATCGGCTTTAAACAGTAGGTCCCGGTGTCATTAGTCCTCGTGTTGCAAAAAGTAGACCGTAGCACTCCAAAACCAAATCAAATTTAAGGAAAATCATTTTAATGACTGAGTTTTGAAATGATCATCAAAATTACGGAAACCAAAAGCAGTGAATGAACACTTTAAACGTAGAACAATAAAAAATATGCAAATGAAAATTGCTTTTCCATAAACATTCTATTGGATGAAATATTTTGGCATTGTTGTCTGTATTCGATTATTTAAATGAATGAATGCGACAATGGTTTGGTAAAATTCAAGCAAAAATATTATTGGGATTTTTAACCCTTTAATGCCTGGCGTATCATTTTAGATACGGCTAAAAATAGCTTGTAGATTTTTTATGTTTTCTTAGAACAAATTTTCCTTTTGAGAGTGGGTAAAGGGCAATCTTATAAACAATCTACTAAATTTTCAAGTAATTTCTATTATTTATATTTTTTTATTTAGATCTAGATTTTATGATTTTTCGATCAGATCTCATAAATTTACTTTTTCGGCAGGTACAGAATGAAAATGGAACACTTTAAACGCAGAACAATAAAAAATAAGCAAAAGAAAATTGCTTTCCATAAACATTTTATTGGATGAAATATTTTGGCATTGTTTTTTTGGTTCGATCATTTAAATGAATGAATGCCACAATGGTTTGGTAAAATTCAAGCAAAAATATTATTGGGACTTTTAACCCTTTAATGCCTGGCGTATCATTTTAGATAAGGCTAAAAATAGCTTGTAGAGTTTTTATGTTTTCTTAGAACAAATTTTCCTTTTGAGAGTAGGTAATGGGCAATCTTATAAACAATCTACGAAATTTTCAAGTAATTTCTATTATTTATATTTTTTTTATTTAGATCTAGATTTTATGATTTTTCGATCAGATCTCATAAATTTACTTTTTCGGCAGGTACAGAATGAAAATGGAACACTTTAAACGCAGAACAATAAAAAATAAGCAAAAGAAAATTGCTTTCCATAAACATTTTATTGGATGAAATATTTTGGCATTGTTGTCTGGATTCGATTATTTAAATGAATGAATGCGACAATGGTTTGGTAAAATTCAAGCAAAAATATTATTGGGACTTTTAACCCTTTAATGCCTGGCGTATCATTTTAGATAAGGCTAAAAATAGCTTGTAGAGTTTTTATGTTTTCTTAGAACAAATTTTCCTTTTGAGAGTAGGTAATGGGCAATCTTATAAACAATCTACGAAATTTTCAAGTAATTTCTATTATTTATATTTTTTTTATTTAGATCTAGATTTTATGATTTTTCGATCAGATCTCATAAATTTACTTTTTCGGCAGGTACAGACTGAGATCATGACAAATTTGCTTTTTCCATTACACTACAGCATTTTGCAGAGATTATTTTACCTGCAATATCAAATAAATCTTTTTTCAGGAAGTTTTTCCTTTTTTTATAAGTGTCACCCTATGTTTAAAACGATAACTAATCACTAACGTGACATGCTCTAGTATTCAAAATTGTTTGATCTTCAATTTTATTTCGTTCTGTACAGTCCATATTAACTTAGATTTAAGATAGGCTCCGAAATGTAATCGGCAGAAATGACTTAGGCATTCAAGGGTTAAAGTATTCTTGGAAAGAAAATCATATTTTGCAATTTAATAAACATTCATGTCAACACATATTAAATTTTGATACAATGCAACCGGTAATTATTAAAACGTCCTCTAACAAAATGCGTCGGCTGATAAAAATACATAGGAAAATGTTAATCAAAATAGCTGCCCCTGGTTATTATATTAAAATTGGTAAGGTCAGCGCCAACTTTTCAATACCTTATTCTAAGTTTAAGCTAATACCATCTTTTTTGTATTTTAATTCAGTTCCATTTACATATAATGATAAAGCTGAAAGTGATCCTTTAAGTTTCTTGATAGGGTAAATTATCGTTGATTGCATGAAAGTTCCCGTTGTAATTAGAGTTTCTTTTATAAGCACCCTTCATTTCCGAAAGGAAAATTAAAAATAAATTACTAAAACCGAAGGTTTTGCAAAGAGTTTGTATCATAAAGATACAATGAATATCACGACGTTTTGAATAAAAAAAATGACTTCTTGTGAGGCTTTTTAAGTTTTCATCCTTGACTGATTTCCTTAAAATACCTCACAACTAACTTCCAGAGGTTATTAAAATTCCTAGTTAATGTCTCACGACCACCTCAAAAATTATCCATAGTCCCAGAAAGTTTGATTTTCTGCTTTGAAGTTCAAGGCCACGAGGTTAACAGATAACTATGTTTTCAAAAGCTTTATGCTAATGCACCGTCATCATTTCGTCACTTTTTTAGATTGAGGTCATGGTATTATCGTGATGAATGGTCGTGAAACAGTTGAACTTAGAAGCAAAGGAGATGGATAACGAATTCAATGAGCCAGCGACGTAGAAATGACTCGCAACATTTCAATTGGTGCTTGCGATTTCAGGAGGGTAGAATCACGAAACAGTCAATCAGTTATGTAAATTATGAATTATCTTTTCATCCTGGAAATGATTTCCTGGTTGCTGAAAAAAAATGTAGTGCATCGTGCTACTGATTTCCTAGTCAATCACATTTTTTGCGAATCTTTACTGGAAGTTCATATATACTTTGACAAGTATTTGATTTGACGTGCATCTGGAAATGATTGATTTATTTACCTTTTAAAAGGAGCTATAACAAAAACTGAGTGTAAAGGGCATCGAGTATGTAGGATGCGTTTCCTGTAGAAAACAGTCATGACTTGTTTCTGCTTTTTTCCTAAATATTCACATTAGAAATTCATGTTGATCCAATCCCACAGGTATGTCTAAATTAACACATGTTAAAGGTTAATAATTTAGTAAAATAGCTATAGTTTCACTATGTATAACATACTATAAAACCTGTGTATTTAGCTTAACAAATCACAATTATATAACTCATAATTTTACCAAATTTTTTAAATCCAACTTAAAAGTGTTAAGTTATAAATTATATAATTTATTCAACATTATTATTTAATTATAATGATAACTGATTTGCAACAGTGAAGATAATTTTAAAAGATGAGAGATATGAATCATAATTGTAGATAAATTTGAAGCTGATTTCGCAATGTTTTGACTCATAATCGGGGCTTGATTATAAACTTTACCATGGTGATAGTCTAAACTTTCAAATTTTTGTTTGTGGGAAATTAGAAAATAGAAATTAGAAATTGTCAAAAACTGTTATTTAGAAAAACATTTGTGATATAATGAATACATTATAATACAGTAAGACTATATTGGCTCAGGAGGCAATATATTTTATCGAAAGATTAAGGAAAAATCATTAAACTTTGGAATACTGTCTTTACTATGCGACTGAGCCACAGTAGCTCAGTCCACAAAAGCAACATTCTTGTAACTGTAACTCTTGTAACTCTTGTACAGAATATATTGGAGAAGGGTACAATATATTTTTTAAAAAGATTTAAAGAAAACATTAAAATTGGGAATACTATCTGTACTGTGTGACTGAACCACGGTAGCTCAGTCAGCAAAAGCAACATTCTTGTAACTGTAACACTTTTACAGAATATATTAGCTTAGGAGGCAATATATTTTATCAAAATATTAAGGAAAAATCATTAAATTTGAATACTGTCTTTACTATGCGACTGAGCCACAGTAGCTCAGTCCGCAAAAGCAACATTCTTGTAACTGTAACTCTTGTAACTCTTGTACAGAATATATTGGCTAAGGATACAATATATTTTTTAAAAAGATTAAAGAAAAAACATTAAAATTGGGAATACTATCTGTACTGTGTGACTGAACCACGGTAGCTCAGTCAGCAAAAGCAACATTCTTGTAACTGTAACACTTTTACAGAATATATTGGCTAAGGATGCAATATTTTTTATCAAAAGATTAAGGGAAAATCCTTAAATTTGAATACAGTCTTTACTATGCGACTGAGCCACAGTAGCTCAGTCCGCAAAAGCAACATTCTTGTAACTGTAACTCTTGTAACTCTTGTACAAAATATATTGGCTAAGGATACAATATATTTTTTAAAAAGATTAAAGAAAAAACATTAAAACTGGGAATACTGTCTGTACTGTGTGACTGAACCACGGTAGCTCAGTCCGCAAAAGCAACACTCTTGTAACTGTAACACTTGTACAGAATATACTGGCTAAGGATGCAATATATTTTATCAAAAGATTAAGGAAAAATCATTAAATTTGGGAATACTGACTTTACTATGCGACTGAGCAAAAGTAGCTCAGTCCGCAAAAGCAACATTCTTGTAACTGTAACTCTTGTAACTCTTGTACAGAATATATTGGCTAAGGATACAATATATTTTATAAAAAGATTAAGGAAAAATCATTAAAACTGGGAATACTGTCTGTACTGTGTGACTGAACCACGGTAGCTCAGTCCGCAAAAGCAACACTCTTGTAACTGTAACACTTGTACAGAATATATTGGTTAAGGATGCAATATATTTTATCAAAAGATTAAGGGAAAATCATTAAATTTGAATACTGTCTTTACTATGCGACTGAGCAAAAGTAGCTCAGTCCGCAAAAGCAACATTCTTGTAACTGTAACTCTTGTAACTCTTGTACAGAATATATTGGCTAAGTATACAATATATTTTTTAAAAAGATTAAGGGAAAATGATTAAAATTGGGAATACTGTTTGTACTGTGTGACTGAACCACGGTAGCTCAGTCCGCAAAAGCAACATTCTTGTAACTGCAACACTTGTACAGAATATATTGGCTATGGATGCAATATATTTTATCAAAAGATTAAGGAAAAATCATTAAATTTGGGAATACTGGGTTTACTATGCGACTGAGTCTCAATATCTCCGTCAGCAACAGCAACATTCTCGTAACTGCAGGATTGCGGGTTTGAAGTCCGAGCCGACCTAAGATCCACGTGTTTTGTTAAAAATTACTGGATCATGTAAAATATGACTAGGTGGTCACAATGTCCTTCAAATCTTAATCAATACCTCAGGGGTGGCTGGCCAAACCTATGGGTCTTCTGCTTGGTCCCTACTTCGAAATTGCAAGGAGCCACTTGAGCATAATACATATTTTTACCCAAGCGGTGCACTTTAAAATGAATCTCGCACCCCTTTGTCTTAATACGAGTGGCTCAATCGTGCTTAGTTTGACCAAGTGGCATCAGAAACAACAACTTTGAGGCTACAATGCTTTGTGGATCCTAATCCTTTGTAATTATGATAAAGTATTAGAAAGATATATAAAAATACTAATTTGCAGTAAAGGTTTACATATTAGATTTTTGGTGAAATGAGCGTTCATTTTTAATCATGGATTAATATTTAACTATCTTTAAGTACGAGTATAAATGCTTTCTTTTGAAATCATAAATCTCTTAATTTCTCTAAACTTTTCATATAATTGATTATCTGTTTATATAAATGTCAACAGGATTTCAAGTTTATATTCTTTTGTGTAAAAATCTATTAAATCCTATTGTGAAAATTGTTAATACTGTGATTAATCAATTTTTAAGAATTAAATATGTCAGTGCATGCATTTATGTATGCATGTAGGGTATTTTAAGATTGTTGATTATATTGAAAATACAAAAATTATATGCTCATATTTAATACTTGTACGTATATACTTATCATAATGCAAGCCAAAATAATTAAAATTTGAGAACAAAAAGCAGTAAACATTGCTCGAAATTTCCTACAAGGAAACACCCGAAAAAAGGTCCCCCCCCACCCCCCCCCCCCCCCCCCCCCCCCCCCCCCCCCCCCCCCCCCCCCTCCCCCCCCCCCCCCCCCCCCCCACCCCTCCCCCCCCCCCCCCCCCCAAAAAACCCCCCCCTCCCCACAACACCACACCCCCACCATTAAAAATAAATTAAAAAAATTAATTTTTAAGATTGAAATATTTATACTTGTTATGTCTCTTCTGTGGTCATCTATTCTAAACTAACACTGTTTATAATGGAGATTATTTTTTCCTTTTAGCATTACACACAAACATACACACACACACACATATATATACATATATATATATATATATATATATATATATATATATATATATATTATATATATATATATATATATATATATATATATATATATATATATATATATATATATATATATATATATATATATATATATATATATGTATGTGTGTGTGTGTGTGTGTACTTATATATATATATATATATATATATATATATATATATATATATATATATATATATATATATGTATACATATATATATGTATATATACATATATATACTTATATAGATTGATAGATATAGATATATGTATACACACACACACACATATATATATATATATATATATATATACATATACATATATATATATATATATATATATATATATATATATATATATATATATATATATATACATATATATATACATGCACACACACACACACACACACACACACACACATATATATATATATATATATATATATATATATATATATATATATATATGTATACATATATATACATATGTATACATACATATATATACATATATATATATATATATATACATATATATAGATACAGATATAGATATACAAATATATAGATATAGATAACTAGATATGTGTGTGTGCTTCAGCTCATATTTATATGGGCTTTGTGCATATCCCTTAAAATAGAAAATACAAATATTTAAAGTAATTTGTTGAGCAAACTATAAGAGAAGAACTGAAAAATAATTGAAACGTTTAAATAATAACAAGAAAAAACATTTTCTTTATTATTTAATGAATGAAAATCGTTCATTAATCCTTACAACTACTAAATGTTACATCTGGAAGTGATGTAAAATTGCAATACAAAACTGCATACAAACTATATCCAAGCTGAAAAAAAAATGAATGAATTTCTTGAATAATATCCTGTGTTACATAATATAAGGAAGGAATCTATTATAATAAAATTACATGTAACTCTTGGTAGAAAATTGTTTTCCTGGTTAACATCGTAAACAATTACTAAGTTTTTTTTAATATTGCTTGTACTAGATTAGTAAGCTGATAAAAACAAAGTAACTTAGTAGTTAAGAAAGGCAGAAGAGATATAATGTATTACATGCCATCTAATAATTATGTAGCTAGTCTTGATGAAATCGGATGTATCATACTATGTTAATTTTTTTATATAGTATCCAATTATAGCTTCATATGTCCTAAAGGATTCTTTGAAATGATTAGATGTGATTTTTACTTCCTTATACAAATAAAAGAAAGTATTTTGATCGTTAAATATTTCTGCATTTAGGTTTCAACAGAAATAAGCATTTATATTATTAAAAAATAACAAGAAATTTCATAAAAAAAACTAATTTTTTAAATTTTATCAAATTTTAATAAAAATTTAAATGTGCTTTTTTTACCTTATACATCATTTTACATGCTTATAAAATTTTATAATTGTAATTGAATAACTTATAAAAATGCTTTGTACCGTTCACAACCCCTTTAGGAAAGCAAAATTCCTTCAAGTTAGAAAAATACAAAAACGCAGTTTATTTTTTGTCCTTAAACCATCAAGCTAGTCATAAATTTCAAATAAGCGTCATAAGTGACAAATTTTTGCTAGTGAAGAACTCTTTTATGTCATTAAAATTTATTTCTTGTGAACATTCCTGAATTAAAAGCTGAAAATATTTTTTTTTCTGTCAGTTTTATTTTTTATCTGGATGATGATATCAAAATGACCCAGAGGCATTATTTTTTTATTCTTAAATACATTCCATTTTTTTAAATATTCTATACTTAATCTTAACAATACATTGTCTCACATTTCGTTTATTAGTAATACTGCCGCATAAGGAACAGTAGCCAACGAGCTCATTGGCCGAATGGTCAAAGCGCGCGATCCAAACTCGGAGATTGTGGGTTCGATGCTTGCCATAGCTGTTGATCCAACGTAAGGATTTTTAATTTAAAAATGGTATTTATTGTCTCCTCATGTTCTTGAATATTCTAGATCTTTCTTTAATATGTAATGAGTTATTTCTCGAATATTCTGTTCGGGTATAAAAGCTGATACCCACTAACTGTAGGCAACTTCTCGATCTTGTAAAGTTGCGAGTTGCTACTTAGCTTCAATAAATTCGTCTGTTAACCCCTTCCGGTAAAATGACGAGTCTAGCTCGTCATTAGTTTTTCATTCCATACCGCACAATGACGAGCTACACTCGTCATGCGATTAAAGTTACTGTTAAATATGATAATTAATTTAGTTTAAAATTTCTAGTGTACTGAATTTGGCAACACTTTCATCACTTGTGAAAATCACAAGTCACTATTGCATATTGTTTACTTAGAATTTCTTGGTACAAGTCATTGCCAAATTAATGAGTCGGAATAAAAGAAAACCTACTAAGAAATGCCGTGTGTGTTACAAGAATCAAATTAAAAGGGAGACTACTTGGCGGTGTAAACAATTAAGAATTCCATTGCACTTTGTTTTGAAAAGTACCACTAGCTTGAAGACTATTATCTGTATACCTTATTAATGTTTTGCTTTGATATTTTCTTAATTTTACTGTTTCTGATATCATTTAACACTATGTAAAAAGTGGATTTTAATTAATAATATGAAAGAATTGTAAAATTAAAAAAATTTTTTAAATAAAAATTAAATGGTTATTTCATGAACAGTTTTTCATTATTAAATCATACCGGAAGGGGTTAAGTAAAAAGGTGTGTTCATTCGAATCTTCGTAAAAATACTACAGGTAAAAGAAACATGTTTAATAATTACAATTCTAAAATTTAAATAAAGTTCTTGCTTTCAGATTGCCAAACCTTCAATCGTGAACTACTAGAAGTTTACAAAGAAATTTTCAGTATAACGCAGTGTTTTTCTCATTGCATTCACTGTAGTTATGAGTTATCTTTCCTCAAGCTCTGAAAATATGTTACCTTTTGTGCCCAAATTTGTAAAATCAAATACCCAAGTTTGATTGAGTTTCCTCTAAAAGTGAAGGCAATATTTAAAAGCATAAACAGATTGACTGATGAACATTTGGACAATTATGGTAGAAAGCAGCCTATACTTACTTTCGCAACATTAAAATGTGTTAAAAGCCAAAAAGAGTAGCATCCTGCTCATTAAAATAAATAATTATGCTTAAAAAGGAGTTCTAACATTTATGTAGTGCTAAATATAATGCCACGTTGTGGAGATGGTTAATTAAAATACAAAAAAGTAAATACACAACACGACGCATGCAAAGAAATGAAGACTAATGTCATGGAGTCAAAGAAGTTGGCATATAGGAACTGGTACAAAATGGTGCAGTCAGCCTCTGCTCGCTCTGATTAGTTCACATTCTAAGACCAACGGCAAATTTAATTCAGGGGTCAAATACTCCGACGATCTCACTCCCTCACTCAGGCGGGGTAGATCAGGAGAAAACCTGACTTGTCCAGTCAGGGTCGAAACAAGATAGGAGATAAGAAACTCTTTGCTTCTCTTTCGATAGCCCACTTGTATCAGTGAGAGCATTCACTGATGCAACTCTCTGTGAAACTAAATACATTTCAATATGTTACCAATTTAAAATTCACTATTAATGTCCTTTTTATTATAAAATTTATATTCATTGATTTCACGTTAACTAATAATGCCTATTTACATGCAATGCACAAATAAAAGTTTTGAAAAAAACTGAAAAAAAATTCTTATTACTATTATGGTTTTTATTGGTAGTTCACAGTAGGTTTTGAAAATGATACCGATTCTCTGAAGCTTCACAAGTTTAGTAATCACTTATACTTCGTTCAAGACGAATCTTCTTCACTCAAAACAATATGTTCTTTAACATCCGACGTCTTTATTCAAAACTGTTAATGATAATAACAAGTGAATTTTTTGTTTCTCTTCGAAGGATATTTCCTTTTAAGAGAAAATTCATGGCAATCCTATAAATTATCTTATAATTCTATATTACCTGCTTTTAAATATAATTTTATTATTTGGACAAATATATTGTGAGTTGTCATGCCTTGCACCAGAATTTAGTGTTAGAGCAATTTCATGTGCAAGTACTTAATAAAACCAAGATGAATAATATCTATAATAAATTTGCACTTTAGATTACTGTTTTACATTAACTAGCAAATATTTGATGTCTCTTCACTGGTGAGTCTTGTTTCAGTCTGTCCATTCATACTTAACGTT
>CM063501.1:140714367-140824367 GCA_032207245.1 Pardosa pseudoannulata
TGGCTTCGAAAAGAAAGAATTTATCATTTGCTGCCAAAAATGAATTGATTGAAAGATTTAAAAAAATCTAATCTTTCAAAGGCTGCTTTCTCCAAAGCAAATTCGATTACCCGGTCGACATTAAACAAAATTTTAGCTCCCAAACTTGAAGATCAAGAAAGAAAACGTCAGCGCTTGTCCCCTTACGGGAATGTGGATAAGGCTTTTCTGTTATGGGTTAAAAACGCATGGTATATGCACAATAGGGTTGTATTGTTTCGCATATATGGTCACCCCGCTTATATAGTCTGATATTTCTGGACCGCTGAGCTAACCATATAACCGATACAGACTGTACATCACTGATATAAAATAATAAAAACAACATAAAAAACAACATAGGCTCCCTCGTTAGTACTAAAAATATCATTGGATGTCAACCTTTAAACAATGTCTTTACAAATCTGTACTTCTACAAAAATTTTTGTTGCACTTGTGTAAAAAAAAAAAGTTCGATGTGATTAATTTTTAATATGGAATCCTCTACTTAAAGAAATCTTTTACTTTATAGAGGAATATTCTTGATATTTGCACAATGATATAAAATAAATATCCACAATAAATCATAGATCACGTAGATAATTATATTTCATATTATTCTCGTGACGGAAACAGCTTATCAGAAGAGGTAATGGAAACAGATCAAGTATTATGCAATTAACTGTACACAGAAGCAGTTTTTAATTCTGATATTGTTCACTTTTAGAGTAAAAGTAGTAGAAAATGAAAAGGGCTAGGTCTCTAAAACAATGATTTATAATGTAATTTAAAATCACTGGTGAAATACAAATCGAGGACTTTCTAACTGAGAGATATAATTATTCATATCTACCTACAGGCGACTAGTTAAGTAGAGAAGCTAAGTAAATAGGCGCTATACGTGAATGGAATGAAGATCTGGAACATTACTGATCCAGTTTGATGCTTATTAAACCAACAGTTATAATAAGAATTATATAGAAATGAAAAGTGGTTATTGCATCATTACTTTCATAAATTTTAAACTTTCAATTTCGAAAATCACACAGTACTTTAAATTTTATTTATTAAAGTGTTTCGTTGTTAGATAATTGAAGTTACAACGTATCAAAGTTGCTTAACGTATATTTAGATTCTTACACGTTGCTGTATTATCTAGTTTTGTTTTTCTGGAGCATCTTCTGTGATAAAAGTGTAGCGAATGTTTAGTGTATGATAACGTAACTCTGTATACTGACTTTCTTCCGCATAGATTCTTTACTGCGTGTTCGCTAG
This sequence comes from Pardosa pseudoannulata, assembly GCA_032207245.1. Taxonomy (NCBI): domain Eukaryota; kingdom Metazoa; phylum Arthropoda; class Arachnida; order Araneae; family Lycosidae; genus Pardosa; species Pardosa pseudoannulata. The sequence continues at coordinate 140,715,661 of CM063501.1, forward strand.
TTTTTTACCACTTTGATATTCTAAGTTTTATGCTTCAACAATGAGCGTTAATATTCTTTTTTAACGGTCTTGTACCTACATTTTATTTGCTAAAAAAATATTTTTTTTAATTTAATACATAGCAGATTAAGAAAGAGTTTTTTTTTATATTTTAGTTCTTTAAATACTTTTCTATCGGAAAATCAATATATTTTTTCATTGCAAACTAGCTTTAAAGTTGTTTAAATTTTTAGAACTGTGTTAGCGATTTGCCTTTTTCTAAGTTGCTTTAGAAAAGCTCTTTCCGAAAATAATGACGTAAAATCTCCTCCCCTTATTTTGTTTCTGTGATGAAGGCAATAGCAATGAGAACGTTACATAAAAGGTGTACTATATCGAAACTTTTTACTATAAAATTTACTTTACGCATTAAAAGCAATTTATAGATAGGCAAACAAAATTATCATTTTTAAATCATTTGTTTTCACACTTCGTATTGGCTTGTTTATGAAAATAACACGCTTCTGAATTGGGGAAATAATGATTGTTGAACATAACTTGCCTTCACAATGAATTCAGAAGCTTACGTCTCAATGATACAAACCAAATCAATAGTTATTTATTACCATTTTTTTGAGGACGAATAACTGATGATTGTGTTTTTTTTTTCTTCGAAGCATCTGCTCTTCCCGCTACAACTAATTAAGGCTGTTTTTTATCCCCTTTCAGAGTTTTTCATGTCTCTAATTGCTGTAATGTACCTTTTATGTCCTGAACCTTCGTCGATTCTGTATCGGTGCTTATTTTGGCCTACTGCATATTCACGTGGTGGACACGCCCGGATGGCATAGAGTGTTCACAAAGATCGATGGCAACGTTTAATATGAGGAGGAAATCAATTTTTTGGCCTTGTCCCTAACTGGACACTTGTAAACAGGTCTTCCGGCCTTGGAGCCCGTACGTTTCTCTCATCGATGCTGTCTTCGAAATTTTCTGTTGGGAGTGGTCGCTCATTCAAGACCTTGGAACAGATGCACAGGGAAGTGTAAGGTAGATGCGGGGATTTTTTTATTGATGCATCTCACGCAGAGTTGGTAGTGATAGCAATCGCGGGAAAGGAAATAAAAAAATAGAAATAAAAAGGGCAGTTGATTGCTATTTTGGTTAGACACATTTTCGATACTTTTCTAAGTCATATTTCATTTCTTCCGTCTCATAGACGCGAGTTGCGCAATTCGAAAGGTTTTTTGCTGTGCCTTTGCAGAGTGAATTAATTCGAATACCTCATTCAAAAATAAATTAAAAAATATGAAATTCCCTCATTTAAATAACTTCCCTAAATCAAATATTGAGAATATCAAGCGGATAGCCTTCACGCTACAAGGTCAATAATCCATTTATAGGTGCTATATTCACACATAAGTTAAAGGGATTCTGCCTTACTTTAAATGTATTGAATTGTGATTACTTGCATGAAAGTTTATTTATTAATCTTAACCACAAGTTTACAATTTATGTAAAAAGACTTTTATATAAATATAAAGTGTTATAGAAGTCCCTTTGATAAAAAAGATAAAAAAATTAAGTAAATATCTTTAATAAAGAGATGTTTTATAAAATCAATTGAATTATTTGTATTGATGTTTATGTTATGATTTATTTATGTAATATTATTGAAGATATACTAGTATGGAACATTTTAACTCATCCGGAGTTTAAGAAGTTAGTGATTACAAGATTTAGACCAAGGCAGACATGCAGTGTAAGATAACTAAAAGCTTGTAATCATCATTACAATTTTAGAACCACAAATGGCATTGGGTCATCAGGTACATCATTTTAATATATAGCAACATTTTTAAGGCAACAGTTTATACTAGATGTATATTAAAATGATTTGATTTATCAATATTAATGTCCTTTTATGATTTATTTATATATTGTTATTGAAATAACATTAGTATGCAAAATTTAGCTCAATTGTAGTTTAAGAATTTAGAGTGAAATTGATTACAAGATTTAGACCAAAACAAACCTGCATTGTTTGTTGAGAAAAAGCGTGTAATATTTCCTACGATTTTAGAACCACAATTGTCATTGTTTTATTTTGATGAATTACATTCACAGATATACCAACATTCTTATGGCTACATCTTATAATATAAAGAATGAAAATCTATGTTGTTTTCTAAACAACAAATTATTTAATTAATTCTGTTTAGCGATCATAGGTTTTCTTAAGTGTACAGAATTATTAAAAGGAAAAATAAATCTACTCATTTAGCTATTTTAATCCTTTATTCGTTATTTGAATCTTGTATATAAAGCAACTTTTTATTAAAACTGTATTACCGTACCGTTAGCTTGAAAATTCACATAAAAGAAAAATCGTGTATTATACCATGTATATGTAAAATCTCTCTTTTCTTACGAAAAGAAATGGTAATCTGAATTTAAGAGTAAAAGGTTTGTGTTTAGCACTCAGGGAAAGAATTAAGTCAAATAAAATACTATTATTCTCTATATGGAGAATGGCCAAACTTGCAAAGTTCTAAGAAGTGTTACAGTCAACAGTACCCTGTAGAACTCTGTACAATTCCAGTCTTTGAGACCGAAATCACATTACTGTTAAAGGTGTTTACAATGTTTGAGGATAATCATAAAATGGCATATATCAGTCTTACATTAGCAAAATATTGACTTTAGAGCAGAACATAAGTAATCTCCGATATGCAATATTTTTAAATATGGAAGTTATATAAAAGGATGCATCAAGTACTATGATACATAATAGTTATCCCTAACAGCACACAATGTGTTCCATTACTCAGAGTCAAGCATTGTTAGTATTGTTTACTCTGCAAGACAACATCTTCAAAATTTATTTTAAAGAAAGGAATATATAATAAATATACTTTCACTCAAACTTACTCATTACCCAAAGATACTTATTTTCCATTAAGGTTACTTTCAGCTATTTATAGATAATTATTTTAATCACAAAATATCTCAAAGACTTAAGAATAGAGTACTAGTGTTAAGAATCCAGTCAGCGTTCAAAATGTTGTTTAGTTGCGATAAAATGTTCAGTATCAGTATCAGTTCAGTTAAGTTACTAGGGACAGATTTGAAACGGGCAGTTTTGTTATCGTTATAACTTTATCAAATTACAAATATTAAGTGAGTACAGTGGTTCAACTTTTAAAGAATCTTTATAATATTCAAAGATATTGTGCTTAATAAAGCAAGGAATATATAATAAATATGCTTTCACTCAAACTTACTAATTACCCAAAGGTACTTATTTCCCATTAAGATTACTTTCAGCTATTCATGACTAATTATTTTAATCACAAAATACCTCAAAGACGTAAGGATAGCGTACTAGTTTTAATAATCCAGAGTTCAAAATGTTGTTTAGTAATCGATAAGTGTTCAGTATAAGTTATTATGAGCAGATTTGAGACGGGCAGTTTTGCTATCGTTATAACTTTATCAAATTACAAATGTTAAATGAGTAGTGGTTCAAATTTTAAAGAATCTTTGTAATTGGGAGAGTTCAGCTATGTTTTACATAAGGTTTGCGAAACTGATCTGCTCGCCGCACTCAAACATTGTAGGTTGCATGCCCAAGTAGTTTCTAGGAAGCGTGTGGTGTAGCCAGTGGAAACGACTGCACTTAAACTTCACCAAGTATGGGGAGTTGTAATTGGACGCCAGGAGGCGATTCAGGGCTATGCCTGGAGTCCCGGTCAATCTGGACAGAGACGGGAAAGGACGCATTGTGCACAGGACAATAGAACAACGGAAGTATCAGCACAGGATAATGGAAAAGTATAGGGTTGCTGGAGTAGTTGAGAAGGAAGGAAAAGAATGTAGTGTGCTCTTGGACTTTGGAAATTTTTCTTTTAGGTGTATCACGTGGAGTGCTTCTTTTACTCTTCCTTTTTATATATCTTATTATCATTTTTCCTTATCTTTTCTTATCCCTAATATGTTTGTATTTTAATATAGATCAGTGGCATTTTACTATAATTAATATTAAAGATTATATAAAGCAAAACTTGGGTTATTAATGGATTTGAAGTAACAACAGCAATGCACTACACCACACCAATATTATTTAATGATATTGTGTTAAATAATAATTCATAAACCTCGTGAAATAATGGCTAAACAATTTTCTTTATATCCCGGTAGCTCTTAAAAATAAGTCGAAACTTATTTACATATTCTAGTGTTTTAATGATGCTCTTGCTATTTGTATGATTTTTGAGGTCAGTGCTTCTATTCATTTGACAAATATTGGCTACTAAGTATACAAATTTATTACACTCATTTTGACAGCACGCGTTCAAAACGAGACAAGTTCTTTCAAGTTTCTTTGTGAATCGTTAATAACTGTCCTGTAATATGCAGCAGCTACAAATATTTAAACAAACATCCGCATTACAAAAGAAAACATATAGCAGTATGTTGTAGCAGCAGTTTTATTTTTACTTCAATAAAACAATATTAATGCAAAAGAATACATTTGGAACAATAATGGACTCACTGACTAGACACAAGGAGATATATTACTATTAAAGTTTTAAAAAAAATACCATATTAAATGTTAAAGAATGGTACAACACATAAAAATTTGATTTAACCTTTCCAATAACTATATAAACCAGAAAATAGCACCCCAAAAATTACAATATTTACATTTAAAAAAGAATTACCTTATCTTTTGGAAATCCAAAATTCACCAAATAGTTTATGAACAAGAAACATTTACTATCAAGAGTTTTACAAAAATACTGAAATTTATCTCTGTACACATTATTAGTTTTGAAATACAAAATTAATTCATATTTGACATAAACATTTTTTAAATAAAAAAAATTTTGATTACACAGACATTAGCTACATTTTAGTTAAATATAAAACTGCATTGTTGATTTTAATGAAAACAGTAAAAAAAGTGTATAAAAGTTTTGTATAAAAAATAAAAGATGGCACTGACATACATTTGTACAGCACGATTTTGATTTAGCAATGTTAGCGTTGACATGAAGTGAACGAGTTTGATTTGGTGTAGAAGAAAAAAACAGTATTAAATACACAGTCACAATAATGCTCTGACGTCACAGTAAAAATACTTAGAGCACGTTTAACAATATATACAATTATTTACGTACATAATTTATATAGATAAAATCATAGCATTTGCATGCAATAAAATTTATATTTTGATTTTCCGCTCGGCGTAATAGAAATATCAACATATATAGATCACTTTATGTTGCTGATATGTGACAGAAAAATAATTAAATCGTCATAAATAACACAGTTTATAAATCTAATTTAAAATCTCTTCTGCCATTTCAACAAGTTATCATCTCTTCCATTGTACAAAAATAGCATTTTCGAGGGCTTCTTCCTATTTTTTAAAGCATTACATCAGCATTACCCGCAATAACAGTCTTAAAATTAACAAGTAGAAAATGTTATCAGTGATATGAAATTAAATTTACTGTATTTATTTAAAATTGCTTAAGTAATCTTAATTATATAAGCTATCTCTTAAATCTCTTATATCTTAAGATTGGCGGTTTTCTAGAAGAAGAAATTTCTTAATTGTAAAAAATACACATTATATTACATGAATCATACTACGATAACTTTTTTTTAGATTTATCTGTGTGGTCGTGCTTCAAAATTTAAATTTCTTCTTTATATAATGATTTTAAAATCATTATGACAGTGATACCCGCTATTAGAAAATTAAACGTAACGAATAGAAAATTTTATCATTGGTTGTATTTCCTGTGTATAATTAAAATACCTTACATAATGATCTCTTCACATTGGTGGGTTTCCGAAAGCAGAATTTTCTTAGTCTTAAGAAAAACTAATAATAATCAGGTTCTTAGTTCTACCATGAATCTTTACAGTTTATAAATCTAATTTAAAATCTCTTCTGCCATTTCAACAAGTTATCAACTCTTTCATTGTACAAAAATAGCATTTTCGAGGGCTTCTTCACATAATGTTTTTTTTTTAAATCATTACATCAGCATTACCCGCAATAACAGTCTTAAAATTAACGATTAGAAAATGTTATCTGTGGTTTGAAATTGAATTTACTGTATTTATTTAAAATTGCTTAAGTAATCTTAATTATATAAGCTATCTCTTAAATCTCTTATTATATATCTTAAGATTGGAGGTTTTCTAGAAGGAATTTCTTAATTGTAAAAAAATAAACTTTATATTACATGAACCATATTACGATAATTTTTTTCTTAAGATTCACCTGTGTGGTCGTGCCTCAAAATTTAAATTTCTTCTTTATATAATGATTTTAAAATCATTATGACAGTGATATCCGCTATTAGAAAATTAAACATAACGAATAGAAAATTTTATCATTGGTTGTATTTCCTATGTTTAATTAAAATACCTTACATAATGATCTCTTCACATTGGTGGTTTTCCGAAAGAAGGATTTTCTTGGTCTTAAAAAAACTAATAATAATCAGGCTCTTAGTTCTACCATGAATAGAAAAGATTTTTGAGATATTAATACGTGTGGTCGAATCTCAAAATTTGAATAGCATACCCATTTGTTTATTAGTTCTATATTTAATCTATTTCGTTTTGAAAATGCCAGTTAATTAGGCAAAAACAAGTTCTTGACCGTAATATGGCAAATTCCCCGGAAGCAGTACCCGTAAGTCAAAAATACGAATATTTCAAAAGCTCTCTGACTTTGAAAATATTAAAATTTCGTTTGTTAATTGAAAGCCAAGCTTCTATTGGGCCTATGTAGCTCATTAAGAAGTGATTTAAAGCAACTTGTACTCCCAGGCCATTATTTCTTTTCCGGTTATTTATTTCTTTTTTAAAACCATAATTAATCTCGGTTAGAAATATTTATGCCTGTTATAATGCTCTTATTTTTATATTTTTCCTGTTCATTCAGAGGGAAAAGAAGCATCGTATTTTCCTTTCATAAAGTGGACAAAGTTAATTAGCTATTAATTATTTGCTAGCATTTTTGTTTGCATGAGTACGATAAGTGATAAGGTGATTAGGTAAATCTTTTAAATCCTCCTAATGTAGTGAAAGGCTTTGTTACTGTTTTGCAATTTTAACAATAGTTATGAAAACTTAATACCTCTCTAGTAGTTTGAAGCTATCATTTAATTTATGATAAATAGATATTTCCATGAATTCATACCAGTTTAAATCCTTCGGTGACACTTTTATTTACATTATTGATAAACCTAACTTATAATTAACGTACAAGACTTACTGCATTTTAGATTGAATTCGAATACCAAACTAGTACTCCTAAAACTGTATATGGATATAAAAATACATAGAAAAAATTTTAAGAAAATTTATTCATTTATTTTATTTGTGTTTGAAAGGTTCAAAAATTAATACTGTGAATATATAAAACCAGCATTATAAAAATAAAAGATATCATCATCTAAATATTTCATACAATCATAGCATTTTTTACTTTGTGTGCTATTCTAAAGGCACAAGATGAAAGACAAGGTGGTGTACGCTATTCCAAAAATAAAAATTATCTTTCATAATGAAAGAATTAGTGCCACGTGCTATATAAAAAATAGTCTCAAATGTGCCCGGGCTTTTAATTTTTTTCGTCTACGTGATTTCTATGCTGTACAGTGAAATATACTCATACTTAAATTAATATTATTTTAAAAACTAAACTTAGTCTATACAAAACACAATCGTTCTCAATTGTGAAAATAATGAATCTGCTCCTGCAGAGTATCAAAAGTAAGTCTTCATTGTGATTTTCCTAGCAGAATCGATTCAATTGTTGACAACAAAATTGTTCATGGGTCCATTACAGTGGTGCAGATACAGTTGTAAATGTGCTGTGACATGCTGAATGTTCTATGTACAATAGACTTCTCATTCTAGTCATTTTTTTCTTTGTATTTTCTATCGTCTGCCAGTTGCTGAAATGATGAGCATCGGATTGAGCAATGTTCAGACTCTTTATAAGGCACAGAAAGTAATACTTGTAACTCTATATTTAGAGTTTTTTCCGACCATTCAGGAAGCATATTGTTCCTTTTGACTAAATTATTTAGTTTCGTGCAGCGAACGCAGTCTTTATTGATAGAAATCATTGTAAAAATTGGCGATAAGTCTTCAGATACGGATTAACATTGTTGTGGTTTTAGTTTTTTTTTAGTTTCTTTGAGACAAGACTGGCATGCCTTCAAGAAACCTCAGAGCGGACAAAGATGGAGGCAGGATGCCACCTACTTCCCGATATCTCATCATGACTTGGTCAAGCATTCCCAGAAGCACTGGAGCAGGGGGTGGAGATGAACTAGTTACAGCAGATTGAGCGGGCGGGGTTCTCTCCCCTTTCATGGAAGGATGATCTGTTGGTGAATCTGATACAGGTGATTTGCTCGTTTCATGGTCATTCTCATCACTCGGGCTAGAAAACTTTTTTGTCAAAGCAATACCATTGCTGTTCTGGTAGCAAGGCTGGCAATAACCGTGAGTTAACTTCTTGGCAGTAGCAGGAAACATTTTACCACATTGTGTGCATTTTTCATGATGTTCCCCTAAAAGAAAAATACACTTACATAAGTAAAAAAGTAAAATTTGGCTAGAAAACTAGCTAACAATATAGATACTACTACAGATGCAAAACATTTCGAAATCTTGAACATTTTTTTCATATTCATTAACATAAAAATGTATTAGATATTTCCTTACTGTATATCAAAGATAAGATTTTTTAAGATAACAGCTTGTCTATAATTAATGTTTAAAATACTGACGGAAAATCGTAAAAAAATGCAAAGAACCCAAATTTATTCAAATATATTTTTTATGGAAATATATGGAAAAGTATAATAAATGATTTCTTTTGTGTCAAATCTAATACCATTGCCGAGAAAATCTTTCTATAATAATAATTAAGACGTGAAACATTCCTTGAGAAATAAAATATCAGAAATTCATACGTTGCAAATGATACCATACAAATCCATTCAAGGCAAAAGATAGCATAAATGTAACAAAACATATGTGGTTTCCTATTTCATCAGGTTTTTGAATTTTATGGTTTGTTATAAGACAATAGTTAAGTGGTTAGGCTGAAAAAGCTCTATTATTGTGGCGAAAAAATGATGAATTGTTAATGAAGTCCAATTTTTTTTTCTAAATGAGTGTAAAGGCTGGAAGATCGATACCATCCTCTGTAGAATGTAAAAAACGAGGAAAAAAATAAGCTAATGTTCCGGGCAAGTCGCTTTTGAATCTGGATCAAGGTTGGTTATGGCTATCTGTGCCAACTTGTAACAGAACAATTTATTTTTTTTTACGCTTCGGAATCTCTCACACTGCTAAAGGAGCGCCCACAAGATGTAGTTTTGATGACTTGACATTGGCTCGTCACCGTACACGCCTTTTATAAACAGGAAAAAAAATGCGATAAGAATACAGAATGAGAAGCGAGAAAAAATTGCATTGCCCTGAAAAAATTCAAAAATACGGGTTTGGATTGTGCTCGCAAGTAATTACAGATAGAGACATTTTAATTGCGGTGGACGCTAATTCTCACATGCATATATTTAAATGCGGCTAATAAATGACTGATAGGAGACACAAAAGCTCTGATTATGTGACAACCGTACCTGTGATGATAGTTAACTAGTTGGCTCCGTAATGACAGGTTTGCCTTTATATGGTAGAACCTATTGGTTTGTATCAAGGTTACACTTTAGAACTCATCAAGTTTTTTTTTATGCTAATGAGATCAGGTCACTTAGAGACTTTTATAAAATTCTATTTAAAAAAAGAAACATCATAATAAAAAAACTGAATAGATATTTAATTGTGTTATTATATTCATTTCCTATTAACTGAACTTAGTCTCAAAGAAATAAAATATTTGATCTTTGAAATTATTTTCAGATACAATGAGTAGGTGAAACATTTTGATACTCAGTATCAAAACAAAGCAAACTAAACAACGGAACTTAAAATTTGCATTATAAAATTTTATTTTTACTTAATTCCATGAACATCAGATATATTTAAATTACCATTAATTCTACTGTGTACCATTTACACCGTTAAATTATCTCAGATGGAAATCGATTGGAATGTTATTATATAGCTAAATATTGAGCAAAAGCATATCATACCAATCTAAATTACTCTTCTTATTCCATGAACATCAGATAGATTAAAATTACCATTAATTCTACTGTGTACCATTTATACCGTTAAAGTATTTCAGATGGAAATCAATTGGAATGTTATTATATGGCTAAATATTGAGCAAAAGCATATCATACTAATCTAAATTACTCTTCTTATTCCATGAACATCAGATATATTAAAATTACCATTAATTCTACTGTGTACCATTTATACCGTTAAAGGATCTCAGATGGAAATCGATTGGAATGTTATTATATGGCTAAATATTGAGCAAATATTGCAAATATGGCTAAATATTGATCATACCAATCTAAATTACTCTCCTTTCATTGCGTTCTAAATGCTTAAACAATTATAGTACAGAAATTGAAGGCATCAATATGCTAAAAGTATGAGTCATTTATTGAGAATACTTTGTGATAGTAAAACATAATTTAATAAATAAAAAACATAAAATACAAAATCATTAAAATAACTTAAATGCATTTTAAAGATATAAAATACAATATTGAGTATTCAAAATTATTTCTTCCGTAACTGCAGAATTAATGAAGTTCAATTGTGTAGGTTAAATCAGTATCAGAACTTAAACGATGCTACAAACTGAGTTTAAAAGCAACACAAGCATTCGACTTTGTTTACAAGTTTTGCGCTATCTCTAACTAGATATTCATTTGTTTTTGTATTATTTTAATTCGGCAGATGTAATGAGAATCTTTCGTGTTTTGAGTCTCCTATTTTCGACCGCAAAGTTTTGTTGCTTATTAAGTAGGATTGCGGAAATCACATTGACCCAGACATGATGCTCCTGTAACTACGCAATAAGACCATCGCAAAATAAAAATTCCAGTAGATTTTTCTCATTGGAAGTTTAATCCTTATAATTTAAGACATGGTATCAAAATAATAAGATTCCACAACTCTTGCACCCATAATCATGCTTTTGTACCACTCATTAATGCCATTGTTTATTAGTTATTTCTTGAATAGTCAATGAACTACATTGAGAACAGCATTCTGCGAGCCGGATATGCAAATACAATTAGATTACTATTGTTCTCGAACGTGTCGCTGCAGTTAACTATCAGGTATAATCACGCTAAAATGCTTTATACTTAAGATAACTATCTATGAGACAACGTTAAAAATAAGTTCAAATCTTCAACCTTAGAGGAAAAGAAGAAGAAAAACGTAGGTTGTAATTTTTGACACATTGTAAGAATCTAGAGAGAGATAGAGAGAAACACCTTTGACACTAATGAACATCATGATTACAGGTTATTAGACTTTAATTGCCCATTTATTTTTTTTCGTTTCTATTTCCTTGATAAATTAACAGAATCAGAAATATCTCGCCGTATACATGAGCGCAATCTGGTTATTATATACTAGAATACGGTATAATAAGAACGAAAGATAAATAAGGACTGGATATGTTTACTTAATGTAAATATTTATTTTTATATAAAAATATACTATTAAGGGAGTGAATTTTGTGTATAACAATAGATAGTCGAGAGGGAAATTCAGTACACTGTTTATAAACTGTAACAAATTTACAAATAAGTACATAGGCGTAAATTAAAAAGATTTTGAAGTAATAAAACACGTTTAAAGCTCAGTACAGTACACGTTTAAAGCTCAGTTCCCTCTAATTTTATTTATCAATATCTTGAGGGACAAGATATTGATAAATAAAATTAGAGGGAATTTCAGTCCACTATTTATAAACTGTGTGAAATTTACAAAGAAGTACATAGGAGTAAATTAAAAAAGATTTTGGTGTAATAAAACGCATTTAAAGCTCAGTACACTATCACTCAAAATACTGATAAATAAAATTAGAGGGAAGTTCAGTATACTGTTTATAAACTGTGAGAATTTACGAAGTACATAGGAGTAAATGAAAAAAGATTTTGAGATAATAAAACACGTTTAAAGCTCAGTATACTATCACTCAAGATAATGATAAATAAAATGAGAGAGAATTTCAGTACACTGTTTATAAACTGTGAGAAATTTACAAAGTACATAGGAGTAAATTAAAAAGAGATTTTGAGGTAATAAAACACGTTTAAAGCTCACTATCACTCAAGATACTGATAAATAAAATTAGAGAGAATTTCAGTATACTGTTTATAAACTGTGAGAAATTTACAAAGAAGTACATAGGAGTAAATGTAAAAAAAAAGATCTTGAGGTAATAAAACACGTTTAAAGCTCAGTATACTATCACTCAAGATACTGATAAATAAAATTAGAGGGAATTTCAGTATACTGTTTATAAACTGTGAGAAATTTACAAAGAAGTACATAGGAGTAAATGTAAAAAAAGATTTTGAGGTAATAAAACACGTTTAAAGCTCAGTGCACTATCACTCAAGATACTGATAAATAAAATTAGAAAAATTAAATTAATTTGGACATAGCTTATAATATGGTTTACAAAGTTTAGAAAAGAAGTTAGAAACTAATCTTAGATTAGAATATATAGTTTCTGAATATAGAAACTTTGATCTGAAATCATTTGGTATTGAATTGAGAATCAAATGAAAAAATTTGAAATTGCTGTATTGAAATCATACTATGAAAAATATTATAATACGTCTTCCAACATAATTGAAAATAATATGATTTTTTTAATTCAAGAATGTAAAATAAATAATAAATCATGGTACAATAATATTGAGCTTAAAAGAAAAAGATTTAAATAATTTTATAATATAATCGAAAGAGTAAAGGGTTAAATTCATTTGTGTTTGTGATATTAAAATTAAAATGTTGAATTCGAATAAAGAAAATCGTTCATTGAAAACCATAACATTTTTCACTTTAAACACTCATACATGCAAAACATTCAATGATATGTTTGAATATTTCATAAAAAGTTTGAGAGAAATTAAGTACAATTTTATTTTTGAATTAAATAATTGAAGTTCGAATAAAAAAATAAGGAAAAAAAAGATTACACAATATATGCTGTGTTGAAATCGAAACAAAATCAGTTCATAGAAATTGCATAAAACTTAATAGAAATATTTATGTATTTAATATTTCTAAAAATTTAATTTAAAAAATGGCATTATGAGCAGTTAAAATAATAAATGTTGATAAATTACAAATAACTGTCATTGTATAAAATTGAATGTAAGTTTGATTTTTAAATATCATTTATTTCACAAAGCCATTATGTATAAAGAATGAATATATTTATTAAAACATAAAAAGCTGCTGTCAGTTGTAGTGCAAACAACAGTTACAAATTCTGCTAAACTGAAAAAGTATAAAAGAAAACAAATTACAATCCTATCAGGGATTTCTTTTTTCTTATTAGTTGTTTTTATTTTCATTTCATATCCCTTTCACTGTACAAGGCTTCATATCGAATTTTAATAACCGAGAATGCAGCTTATAAGAATTTCCTTATAGTGAGCTAGCTTCTACAACGCCGATCACTAAAAGTACGTGAAAAGCATCCGCAAAGTGTTTTTAAAAAAAATAGAAATAAGAAAAAAGGCGGGTCTAGTCCAAGGAAGCAAATACGCGAAGTAACACAAGATAACAACTAAAACACTTAAACAAGAATAAATGGAGCGGTTTTGATATCAAACCATCAGCAGCAAAAGGAAAAATGTAGGTCAATGTTTGTGATAATCAAGCAATAAAATCGTTGGCAGCCATGTTTCTGGCTATTAAGTATTTTCACTTATAGATAGTGAAGAATGAGATGGACGTGACTATAGTGATTAATAGACTTAATAATCTCGGATGCGACTAATTGTCGACATGCAACGAAGATAAAAGGGAAATACTGACACTACAGTGCAAATGCAATAAAAATACACGTTTATGTGAATAGCTTATAATGGGACACTAAAGGCTTCTGTTACAATGAATGCAGAAAATTCGTAATAAAGAAAGTGTTTTCATTTCGTAGCAATTAAATTTCCTTAATAATCTCGGATGCGACAAATTGTCCACATGTAACATCGATAAAAGGAAAATACTGACACTAAAAAATACATGTTTATGTGATCAGCTTATAAATGCTTCTATTACAATGAATGCAGAAAATTCGTAATAAATTGTTTTCATTTCGTAGCAATTAAATTTATTTCAACTACGTTGAAAATGTGAATAGCAATAATGTTGAACATTGAACAATTTATTTTAATGTTAAAAAAACATAATTAATATATTTTGAACGATCAAAGTTGTAGAACAGGTATGGCAGCAAGTTATTGAAAATCGATTTTAAATTAACTTACGAGAAGTATTTTCATAAATGAACTACAGAGACTATTGATCAATTTATTAAAAACTTAAAAAAATAAAGTTAATGGAAAACCATGTATGTGAAACCATGGCTATGAATGTTGAACATTGAACAATTTACATTTTTTTAATGTAAAAAAAACTTAAGAATGTTAATATGAACGATTGAAAGTTGTAGAACTGGTACACAAGATACATATTGATCTATTGGTAATTGATCCTTAAGTTAAGTAATATTTAACTTTAGTGGAAGTATTTTCAGCAAAAACTATTAAACAAATTTATACTTTACTTAACTTAAAAAAAATAGTCTATATGTATCACATGTATCTAGATGAAACAAATACATGCTTTTTATTCTCTTAACATTCTTAAGTACCTTTTTAAACTTGGAGCCGATTAAAAAATGTAATCATTGTATTCAATGGTTTGTCTGAAATTTAAGAATGTTAAGAGAGTAAGAAGCATGTATTGAAAGAATTTAGCATCTGGATCCCATAGTGTGATACATATAGATCTATTGGTAATTGATCCTTAAGTTAAAGTAATATTTAATCCTTTAGAGGACAGTAGTTCGCAGCAAAACCACCTATTAATGCTTTTTTTTTATACTTTACATTTTGGAGTACTTTACTTTTTCTTTTTATAATTTTTTACGGCTCCAATCTCATACATCTGTGATGTATGAAAGCCAATGATGAAGAATCAAGAGCTTCTGCCAATTAAAAAAAATTGAAGACATGAATAATTTTTCGATTTTTTTTATGTTTTGGACATTTTAAATTTACAGAAGATGATAGCTCTGTATTTAATTTATTTTTTTTCTTTTGAAATATGTCTTTAAACTTGCTGTACCTGAAAAGTCGGTAATTCAATTTATCTCACCTATGACCCCAAATAAAAGTATCTATACAAACAACACTTATAAATTGTTAAGCTATTTATTTATTATACTATTTTAAGGATTTTCATTTATTGTTCTTCCAATATAAACATTTAAAAAAAAGCATACTGTTCACGCTATATAAGGGGAGGGGCTTTCAGTTAAACCACTCCTCAAACCCTAATTAGGTATCCTCTTAAAGCAAGCCCTCCAAAGAAATGTAAAGAGAACTTATCATATATTTTACATTTATAAGGTTCATAGATAACATTTATAAACTAATTACATTAAATTCCAATGAATTTATTTTGGTGATTTTTAAAGGGTTAACCTGGTAAATTAAAAATTCATTGATATAGAAAATGAGTCTCTGCATTATTGCCAGCCTTTCTTAATGTATGTGGACGATATAAAACCTGTTCTAATAATAATAGGCAAATCTGGAATAGGAAGCTAATATATAAAAGGCAAATGTCTATGTTGAAGACTCAGAAAACATTCATTATTCTGTTGATATCTGTTAATGAATCTTTTTCACAAAAGAAGAAACTTAAATCTAGACTAGTATATTTCTGTGATATTTTTAAAAATAGGTATGTCTGACGTTGATTCTTATTTAGTATATAAGTATGCAAAGATGCAATTTTATATAATACAGCATGCAGGAAATAAAAAGATGACAGAGTAAATTAAACTAGTTTTAAAATCAAGCGTCATGTTTCAAATTTATGTTGAAGTCTACAGCTGAAATAACAAAATCTTCTCTACTATCAAAACATCTGCTTTAATAAGATGTCATATATATTTGAAACTTAAATTTTCAAATGCTTTTAAATTAAGAATAATGCATAACTTTTCCTTTTTTCATTGAAAAGAGAGTATTTTTAAATTATTCTAATAAATCTCTGTCCAAGAAATGTCATTTCTAAATCATTTTTTTGCAGACGTATCTTTATGAATTTTGAACTTCGTTAGATTTCTCACAGGAATATAAATTTAATTTTGTAAATATATATATATTTTTTTTTGCGTAGTTTGAAAACATTTCCAGTTTTCGATAAATGCAATAGTTCTTCAACATTTTTTTTCACTCACGGTTTATACCATTTCTTTTACTTTTGTGTTTATCTATCTAAATATTTGATCTTAGAAAAATCATTAAATGTTTTTGAAAGAAATTTAAATTTTTATTTTATGTTTTTAATCCAATGTATGAGTTTAGTGAGAAACATTTTTAGATTTTAAATACACAATGAACAGTTAATATGCAATTTCTAATTAATAGCAATTATTAAATTCTTCGTAAAACAAATAAAACCTTTTTTAAATATTATTTGTTTACTAAAATAATCTTTTATATTTACTGTTAAGAGTAAGTGCAAATGTATTTTTAATATGATAACATATTTAATATACACGGTAAAAACTGCAAAATCAATTTTCAGACCGTTATAAAAAAAAGGGAGAGGAATTATGATTTTACTCCTTTTTTAGTTTTAATTATGAAACATGTTGTGTTTTTGCTTATAACGAATAAAATATACTCAGATTTTCTAACAATAAAAGACGTTTTCGTCGTTAGAATTTTTATAGTTTTCTTTACAAAATTAAATATTGTTAATAAAGGTAAACAAGCATTTAAACTCACACTGGAGAGTTTTAATTTAAAATCTGTCAACTTTAAACAACTAATATTTGGTGATAACATATTTCAAATTTATTTATTTTCCATTTCTTAATCAAAAATATTATTTTAATTAAAACAAAGCATTATTTTACAATTTAAATTAAATCCAAGTATATTTTTTACAAAAAAAAAAGTTTTATAATTTCATTATATTGGAAGAGCAGATAATGTTTGTTCCCTTTTAAGTAACAGATATTTTGTTTTCAATATAATTTCATTATATTTGAAGAGCAGATAATGTCTGTTCCCTTTTAAGTAACAGATATTTTGTTTTCAAACTGCAGTTTAATAATATTATAATAGGAACTGAAGAATCATTTCCAGCCTTTTGCTGACGTAATGTTTTTGTTAGCCACTTCAATATTTCAAGAAAAATCCCGGAGCAATGAGTGATTAATTCCCAACAGAAGTTTTCATTCTCGGATATTATGCTGACATGACAAACACTGCTGACAAAAGCAACACTAGCAGCTTCCAGAAGACCTTTCAGCAAAAGTAAAATGCGGTGTAATTAGACCTTGAACAATAAATCATAAGAAAAACAAATCCCCACAGAAGCCAAATCCCACTTCGTCAAAAAAAAAAAAAAAAAGAACAAAAAAAGAAGAAAACTCTGTAAAAGCAAACATCCCATTATTTCGACTACGGGGGTGCATGTCTCAAGAAAGGAACTCTGGGAAACCGGTTATTATGTAAATACTGCTAAAGGTCGAGGTGTTGTATGGATTTTTCACTTGCATCGTGCCACGGTAATGAAAAGCTCTGTGGTGCCTGCTAACACTTGGCACGCTAATGGAGAAGGAAAAGTAATCAGGAGTGTTTGGAGATCGGAGATAAAGTCACATTGCTAATAGTTGTAGTTCAGAATGCGTC
Source organism: Pardosa pseudoannulata (assembly GCA_032207245.1). Lineage (NCBI taxonomy): Eukaryota > Metazoa > Arthropoda > Arachnida > Araneae > Lycosidae > Pardosa > Pardosa pseudoannulata. The sequence continues at coordinate 140,733,579 of CM063501.1, forward strand.
TTCAGACACGCTCACGATTGTTAGGTGAGTCGTAACAAAATGTAACACAATGATTCCGTTTTTTAGAGATCAAGGTTAAATAGTTTAGAGTTTAATTATAGCGTATCGGCTTACTGTTGCCCAAAATAAAAATATCGATTGTTTTTAACAAAAGAAATTAAATTTTCTCATTGTGATGCAAACCACAGATAATAGTCTAAAAGCTTATTTGAGTCATAAACTGATTGAGGTAATATAAAGCATGAAAGAAATCTATTGTGAATAGTTGTGTTTTATTTTATACTTATATATATGAAAGTAATAAAACAGGACGTGATATTATTAAGGCGTTGTTTGTCTTTAGATTTTCTTTCTGCCTTTGTAGTTCTATTAAATGCTTAGTATCAAACTTTTGTAAAATTATAAATACGGTATGGTTCAAGACCAAGCTTTCATTTCCCATAATGAAGGTTAGAAATAATGTGTTCGGTGAAATGAGATTGAAGGTGGGGCAATATTTAATCATTCTGATTGAAATGCTTTCAGTGTTCTTAGACATAATAAATACAATGTAATTCAAATCAGATTTATCACTACATCTTAACAGAAGTAAAATTGTTAATACAATTTCGTGAGATTGCATGTCAGTTAGAATACAATGATTTTTATTTCAGCCTATTTTTCCCAGACAAATATTCAAAGTATAACTCTGAAAATTAACTCATATCTTTGTTCTCTTCATATAATTAAAATTATTTTTAAAATTTTTAAATTTAGTTTGTATACAAACATTTATCTTGCATGGTATCTTAAAATGGGGTGAGCCTATCTTTAGAAGGATCTTAATAGAACAAAATAGAATGTTTTACGAATGATAAATTAGTGTGTGCATTATAGTATTTATCTTTTTAATATTTGCTTGTCTAGTAATCTCGGTTATAAAATGATTTGTTCAATTTACTGACAAGGATAAACGATTGGAATTACAGTCATCAATGCAGTTTATATAAAGAATACAGACGTTGTTCACTTGTACATATATATGAATTTCTTGACATTATGTTAGTCAGTAAATGATCTATGTTATAAAAATCTAGGTAGCGATAAAACAGGGATTTTACTGTGCAGCACAATAAATTTTTGATTAGTTTACTTTTATTTAATAATCAACTGTTCAGAGCAGTAACGTGTGGGGAGGGGGCAAAGTGGGCATCACCTTTGACCTCAATTTGCTAGGAGGGAGGGGCAAAATAATATTGTTCATTATAATATTGAGGAGACATATTATTACATAGATATACTTATTTAATTATTTATTTATTCATTTCTAATTTTATTAGAAATTTAATGCTAGAATACATTTTATTCCATTGCTATAGTCAGTAGTTTACGAATATTTATCTTAAATTTTCGATTAACAATAACTTTTCTTAAAGTAGTAATACTGTTTTTAAATTAAAAAAAAACTTTAACTTCAGAACTCAAAACGTATTTTTATAGTTAATTCTTTTCTAATTTGTTAATATTTTAAATTTTTGAGGAAATAACTCTTTGAAGTCAAATTTTATATCCCACTCCCCCTAATATAACTGCTTATTTCAAGTAATAACCTTTCAAAATAGACCTGCTAGAAACTATGTGATGTAATGGCAAAATTATTTTTTTGGTAAATATTTAATATGTAATTACAAATGTAAATTCCAATACTGCGCACTTTATTCCATCCTATTTTTTAATAAAAAAAAATGATAACTCCTTATTGCCCAAGTAACAACCTTTCAGAATAGGCGTGCTGGGAAACTATGTGATGTTAATGAAATAAAACAAAGCAACAAACCAAAATAATCAATGATTCTAACCCCACCCATCAAGAAACTCATCGGTCCTCGTCGATCACACCGCTTGAGTGAAAAAAAAAATATATATAACGTAGCCCACGAAAAAAATATCTAATCCTCTTCCTAATTAATTCCTCTAACACGATCTAAATCAGTATACTATTGATGAAAAAAAAATCGACTAAGGAGGTGTTGGTAGATGAGAATGGAACATGCGAAGGGGGCTGTGAAATCTATCATGAACCACGATTGATAGGAAGAAGCGGGGAACTCCATTTCGATTCCATTTCAAGTGCTGGAATAAATTTACAGTCCCTGTCAGAATCCCAATCGTATCTTTGTTAGAGAACCCGAGGGGTTTTCTTTTGCTCCTAATTTATTATTCAGCCGTCTTTATTCGATTTCACATTTCAGCCTTAGGTAAGTTGATACGCCCAATTTCAAACCCTGATCATCAGTTACTAAGAGTAACAAAATGTTAGGAGTATCTCGCGAATGAACCCTTTGACTTGGCCTTGCAACTACCCAATGTTTTACAGGTCGTCAATCCTTACCAACTCCATTTCCTTATTTGACTTCAACGCATTGTTGATAAGGTACAGATATATTTTTGGTTTCTTACTTAGATCAAAGGGAAGCCGAAAATTTTTGCTTCTGTTTTTTTATACAGCCTTCTAAAATTCAAATGTTAGTGATACAAAGCAACTACTTTTAAAAGGGTAATAAAGATAAAATAATTTATCTGACTAAAATCTCAATCAATCTGTACATTTGCTTAATACATTAAACTGTTGAAATTTTATTAAGTTTTGACAACCTTGACTCTGGTATAGGGCTTATTACCCAAAAGAAATTTTTTATCCTCAGTTTACATTTTCTAACTTTTTTCTCTATTAATTATAAAGGAATAATTACATCAGCGTTAATTATCGGAAAATTAATTAGGATTATATAATTAAAAATAAAAATTCCCCATTTGTGACATTTCTTTACACAAATATATGCCTATTTTAAGCATATTATAAAGCAACCAGGTAAATGCTCAAATTTCTACATTTTGAAATACTTAACTATGAGTAATAATTAAAGTATACTTTAACTATTATAAATATACACAGTGCTTTTATAGTTAGTAATTTTAAGATAATTTTATATCTTACAATTTTTTTCTAGGGAGAATTTAAACTGTCACTGAACTGTCTATCATTGTTCTATCATTGAACAGATATATTTTTTCGTTTACCTTGCAGGTATAAAAATTAGTAACTTATTTTCTGTTAAATGTGATAAAATGTATTTAAGAAAGTTTAATCTCTTATCACGTTGGCTGTAGAATAATTTTAATTGACTTTCTTTAATAATATTAAGATTTCAACCACTTGCTGAAAGATAAAAAATAGATTCCCTCTAAAATAAAGGTTTGTTTCGAGATCATACGATCTAATTTTTGGGTTCTAATGAGAACAAACACTACTTTTTAAAGCCGATTTCAAACGAGATGTGCCGCTGCATATTCCGTCATAGTTCAGTGGATACAATGAAGAAAGGGGAATAAAACCTATCTAGCTATGTGTTGAAGCATAATGAAGAGCCGCAGATCACAAAACACCTTTTTATTAAAGACACCAAAATAATAATAATAGTAATAATACGAGGTGCATTGGGCTTTTATAGTTTTATAAAGATCCTGAGTCCAGCCAATCAAATTACAGACACAAGACAAAACTGATCAAACACAACCAATGAAACCATAAAAAGATCAACTCAAGAAAGCCTCATACGTACGAGAAAGCTATTTCTTAAATAATCATAAGCAGCCAAAACGCCAAGTCGCCAAGTATGAGTGCGATTACATATTTCAACACTATGAATACATAATCACACATGTGTGAGTGTTATTTCCGTATCTCTTTCTCTACTTTTTCTATATATAGATTGATAGATATGTAGATATATAGATTGATATATAGGCAGATAGGTACATGATATAGTAAACAGATGGGTAGGAAGATGTGTTTTCACATTAAATAAGGCTCAAACTTATAACTTTTCTGAATCATGCGGGTAAATAAATAAAATGCTTTAATCCAAAAGCAAAATGACTTTCCTTAAAATTATTTAAACAGCACCTTTTCAAAAATCGTTGCAAGCTTTGATTCCAAACGCATTAATGGATCACTGATTTCCCTTTCTGAATGAGGATGTAAAAGGTGTAATAGGGAATAAATCCCGGAAATTAGAATCTTTCCATCTACGAAAACGGTGGCATGGTTTAATTAGTTATTAAGAGGGATAAAAAAAGTTAAATATTTGTCAGGGGAAAAATATTTAAATATTATACACTCGTCAGTTTAAATAGCATTTAATCACCTAGCACATAATGTAAGTGGGTGTAAAACATCTGCGGTGCATTAATTCATGATTTCTAAACACACCTTTATTAATTAAGTGGCGATTAAGTACCCTTTCATTTGACGGTCCTACTAGATATTTACGACTATAATTTATAAGTAGCACTGAAACTACCGAATAAATAATGCCTCCCTTAGGCATTCAGTTACTGTATATCGTTTTAGATAATAGGAATTAGAGGTTAATTAACTTCCTAGACTTAAAGTGACCCGGTTACGTAGAATGGTTACGTACAGACCAAATTTTATTTCAATTCATTATTCAGTGCTACATACTGTCCGTCAACTCCTACCTACAGTAAAAAGTGCATTTTATTTTAATGGCTTTCATTCTCACCCCGTTCAGTTGGAGGCTGAACCTAGACTCTTCTCATCAGAGTAATAAATGACTGCGTTGGGTGGAATAATGCAGAAGTTAATGCAAGTGCCATTTCAACTGACCAGTAGCCAAAACAAATCTTTCAGGAAGTGTAATCTCTCAAGCAGTTTAAAAAGACTTCATCTACTTACGTAATTTGAACATATATAACCATGCGGGCATTCCTTTGCTGTGTTTATGACTATGACGTTATCATCCCTCTTGCAGACGATTTCTAAAAATGGTAGGAGGTTTTTTTTTTTTTTTGCTTAACTCTGTTTGTATCTACTTTTAAATATAGTTAAGAGGTTTACGTTTCGAAAGTAAAACTTTTTAGAATCATATTTTGTTGGTAAATTTCATACCTACTCCTTAATTTATTTTCTAAGGTACATGCTATCTTATCCAGATTTGTTTGGGGTAACCGTTTCAACACTTTACGTATAAATATTAGAAGTATTTAGTATTTCAGATTATATTTTTAAACTACTAAATATTCCTTTTTCCGCTACCTATTACAAGAAACAACTTTCAGCACCACAATTTAAATGGACTACAGCTCTATTCTTCATGCACCACAGTGGTGTTTATTTGTAGACAAAGAAGCATCAGTGGAAAGTGCTTTGCCCGTCTCAGAGTTTTGCCAGCCTGGACAAAAATGCAAAAATGCCGTCCTTTTCCCCATAATAAAGATTACTATCAAAAGAGACACGTGTTGACGGATACAAATTATATATGTCCCTAGAAAAGAAATCAAGATTCCTAAAGCTATAGGAAGATTTGGTGCAAAATCTGAAGTTGAAATCAGTTTTATAAATTAAATTAGGCTTTCCTTCTTTGTCTAATAAGACTGAAACTGACACTATATTATCTGCCATATCAAACACGTTTATATCACCTCCTCCATCAGTCAACGTAACTTCCAAATTTTTAGTGTTTAAATTCATACATTTTTAAGCGTATCTCCTATATCAAATGGTAGTCTTAATATACAAAACTGAAAATAATTGCTGTGGATACTCATTAAATAAAATCTATATTACAAGGCTTTGTAACTGATCATTCTATTGTAAGAAAATAAAATACTGACATTGGTTGACATTTCAATTAAATTGGTAAAAATTAATATCAAGTAAATAAGGTCCATGTTTCCGAGCACTAAAGAATTATATTTTATAAAATATTTTTATACAAGGTTTTTCCTAATAATAAAGTATTTAACAATTTCTATCCAAAAAGGCCGCCCCAGCACAGAGGTCTAGTTTATCAAGCCCTAGAGCCCCATCTGAGTACTTTAAATAATTTAGTAACCTTTGTATGTGTTATTAACCTTAAATAATGAAATAAATGAAAACTTGTGTCATCAAAACAAGAATTATTAAGCATAAAGTTTATACATGGCGGCCATGCATCCGACAGGTTTCTTAAAAAAACTGCACTAAAGAATGCACTACAGAATTATATTTTATAAAATATTTTTATACAAGGCTTTTGCTAATAATAAAGTATTTAACAATTTCTAGCCAAAAAGGCCCAGCACAGAAGTCTAGTTTGTCAAGCCTTGAACCACACCTGAGTACTTTAAATAATTTAGTAACCTTTGTATGTGTTATTAATCTCAAATAATGAAATAAATGAAAACTTTTGGCTTCAAAAACAAGAATTATTGAGCATAAAGTTTACATATGGTGGCCATGCATACGACAGGTTCTTTAAAAATTAAAGAATAAGAGTGGATTATAAGCATTTAGTTAAGTAAAATCTCAGTATTGCGAAATATGATATTAAACAGTATATCTTCTTATTCTCTGGATTCCTCTTTATTTAGATAATCACAGCGAGACAGTGAGTGTCTGAAAGTAATGTAACACTCAATTAGAAAGTTAAATGTTTGATGCCCGTTAGGATATGTAATGACCCATAATAAACCTTTTACTGTTAAAACTAAATACATCGTGGCTTGAGGGAAAAAATGAATCTCATATCAAAAGACTTAGACAAAATACTGATTGTGAATACTTAAAATTCATGTTAGCTGAAAATTATACAGATTTCTATTGATCGGATTAAGGATAGCAAATAGTTGTATTTACATTGTACCTTAAAAATACCACGAACACTCTTTATATGTTTTATAGATAATACAAAAGAAAGTAAATTTACCTTCGTGGGTTTTCAAATGTGCTCTCAGATTACATGCTAGGGCGAAACGCTTGTGGCAGTGTTTGCAGGAATGTGGCTTGTCACCTGTAAAAGGAAACGAAACGTTAAATCAAAAAAAGATATAAACTAGGAACATTTTAGACACAAAGAAATACCAAATGTAAACAGCATCTATACCGCACAATAAAAGACATAACTTTAAAAAGAAAAATACCACTGACTACAGCATATTTTCGGAATATTTATTTTATTTATTAAACTTAATTGTTCCTCCGTTAGATTAAAAAAATATGTTACCATTCGAGGAACTTCTTTCTATTTAAATACTGAGCTATTCGTTTTTTCCAAGTCAATAATTTGAATTTCAAGGCTTTATAAATCTTTTTTTTTTCTTTGGGGGGGGGGGTTGTAAAGCAAAAGAAAGGAAAATAATGAAACGGAAATTATTCAGCGTAAAATTTAAACTTAAGAAAATATTTTTCAACTTCAGTAATTGTTTAAGAGAAGAGTGGAAAAATCAATATGCTTATCAATGCAGCTAATGAATGCCTTCATAATCAATTCTGAATATTTATCGGTCTAGAAAAGGCACAATATGCTGATATTTTTATCATTTTCATTTCCTTAATAATAAAAAATATACAGTTACGTAATTCCTGTGTTATGATATGATAATTGATAACGTTTAATTACTGAAATTGCTTAGTTTAAGTTTCATTTTGTATTAATAAGCCATTAAATCAGCTCTTCCAAATTTTAATAGAAAATTAAAAGCGAGATATAGCTTTGATCGTTTGTTAAATGTGTAACAATTTAACAAGACATTATGAAAATTTTGAAAACAATGTATAAAAGAAAATATATTTTGGTTCCCCGTAAATATTAGTTGCTTGTTTAACTAATTTTCAATTAAAATTAGAATGAGAAGAGGATTAAAAATGGTTACCATATTTCCCTATTAATTAGTTAAAATCCTATCTATCTATCTATCTATCTATATATATATATATATATATATATATATATATATATATGGGGGGGGGTGTAATTATTTTGTTTTACTAAACAAGTAACTTAATAGGTTTTATTCGAGATGTAATTCATAAATATAAAATAGTTATAAAATATATGCAGATATTAATAGTTATTTAATCTAATAATATTAAAATTTAGAGAAATAGCAAAAGTTATTCAATGCATCTTTATTTATTTAAGTTATGAAAATTTTCCACTGTACATTTAAGAGAAATGAATGTATATAAAATTAGTTTCGTAAAAATTTGTTTATAAAATAGTTACTTATATTTAGTGATAAATGATTTATGTATATCATCTAAAAATACTCTACAAATACCAGTAAAGCACACTGTCATTGTAGATTAAGTCTTAATTTAAAACATATAAATTTTATTATCATACATAGTAAATAGAAATTCAATAGATAACTTTAAAGTGGATAACAATTTTAGAGTTTCGTATGTTTTTCTTGATTAATTGTCTCATACAAACCCTCAACTATTGTTTAAAATTTTATTTCTATATTAACTTTTGAAAATTTTCTCATTTCCTTTAAATATTTAATTAGTAGAATGTGTTCTTATTTCTAATTTTGTTTTGATCGTAATAACAAAAGATGGATGTCAGTTCCTACAAATATTATAACAGGCAGCGAACAACTGGCACACAAATTGTTTTCTTATTTTGCAACAATTTAACTACAATGAATTTCCTTTATATATTTAAGCAATATTTATTTAGTGGAATATGTTCATATTTCCGATTTCGTTTTTATTATTATAACCAAAAGATGGATTTCAGTTCCTACAAATATTATAACAGGCAGCGAATAACTGGTACACAAATTGTTTTCTTATTTTGCAACAATTTAACTACAATAAATTTCCTTTATATATTTAAGCAATATTTATTTAGTAGAATATGTTCATATTTCCAATTTCGTTTTTATCGTTATAACCAAAAGATGGATGCCAGTTCCTACAAATATTATAACAAGCAGTGAATAACTGGTACACAAATTGTTTTCTTATTTTGCAACAATTTAACCCCAATAAATTTCCTTTATATATTTAAGCAATATTTATTTAGTAGAATATGTTCTTATATCCAATTTTGTTTCTATAGTAATAATCAAAAGATGGATGCCAGTTCCTACTAATATTATAACAGGCAGCGAATAACTGGTACACAAATTGTTTTCTTATTTTGCAACAATATAACTACAATAAATTTTCTTTATATATTTAAACAGTAAAAATCTTTCTTGTTTACACTTTTATTTAGCCACAGTTTCAATCAAAAAACAGGCTTATAAAGAGTTTAAAAGGCAGTGAATAACTAATACACAAACTTCTTACATTTTTTATTTTATCACACCTTAGATACAGTACATCTGCTTTAAATATTTAAACAGTAAAATATATGTGTCGTTAATGATTTTATCTAGAGGAAATTTCATTCGAAAGAACAATCAAAAAACGGACGCCAGTTCGTATAAAGAGTTTGACAGGTAGAGAACAACCATACACATATTTTTTTCTATTTAGTCACACCTTCAATACAATGCAATATTCGAACAATTTTATGACTTGCATCACATACGGTAGGAAGCATTGAGAGGCCAGCGGCATATCTTGTAATCAGCAGGAATAAAGAAGGAATCTCTTTTATCTGGATCAGAATGATTGTAGTGTAACTATAACAATTAAGCGAGATGAAAAGAAAAAATATCAAGTGTACGCCCCAGTTTTGTTTTGTTGCGCAACTGTTTCGACAGAAATTGAGAACTTTGATTTGAGGATCACCAGTGTTAGTGTATCCTTAGGCATTAATTTCCTAGATTGGCACCGTGTCTGTAATTGGTGATCAATAATTTTCGATTTCAGGATATAAACATTTTTCCTTAGTAAAAAATAACGGGAGCAATTGGAGAGCGTTTTACTTATGATTGGGTATAAATATTTATACGACAAATGATTAATAATGACATATATATTTAAGTGTAGGTCATGATTAAACTACTTTGTTTAGTAAACAACTAGTCTGAATGACAAAAAAAAATAAATAAAAGAATAATATACAAAAGAAGTAATTATGAAGGAGTATGAAATATATAATAAATATTAATAATGGCATAAAAACTATGTAATGAACGTAGATTTACGTAGAATTAATATTTTTAAAATTGTCATGACTAGCATTAGCCATTTTAGTTTTTCAATACAATTCTATTTAAATATATGAATTGTTTTACACTAAGTAATAAATTAGTTGAAAATTATCCTGGTCCAAGTAGAAACAAAAATATTTTAATCTTTCGCAAGTTCAAATTCTATTTTACTGATTATACACTTAAAGAAAATTTTGATAAATAGTATGTAAAACAATGGTTTATGATTATTTTTTTACCCCGTTAAACAATTAATTAACAATGACTACATATAACTATAACACTGTTCTCCATAAATGTAATTTCTGATTTAAACTTACTGATTATGGACGTAAATAAAATTTTGATAAATAGTATGTAAAACAATGGTTTATGATTATTTTTTTACCCCGTTAAGCAATTAGTTAACAATGACTACATATAACTATAACACTGGTCTCCATAAATGTAATTTATAATTTAAACTTACTGATTATGTACTTAAAGAAAATTTTGATAAATAGTATGCAAAACAATGGTTTATGATTATTTTTTTTACCCTGTTAAGCAATTAATTAACAAGGACTACATATAACTATAACACTGTTCTCCATAAATGTAATTTCTAATTTAAACTTACTGATTATGTACGTAAATAAATTTTTGATAAATAGTATGTAAAACAATGGTTTATGATTATTTTTTACCCCGTTAAACGATTAATTAACAAGGACTGCATATAACTATAACACTGTTCTCCTTTAATGTAATTTCTAATTTAAATTTTAAAAATATTTGTAGAGCTTCCAACTCCTATGCACAAAAATAAAGTTGAAATATTTTATAAGGATTTCGAATGTAAAACGAAAAATATTTCCAGATTAATATTTATATTGCTGTACAAATAGCATAACGCATTAAAGTTGCATTAAAACACAAATATAACAGACAAATTAAATTTTTAGTCTAAAAAACCTTTTGATTTCAGAATGCTATAAAAATTCTATTATTAAAAACAATTATGTGTAGCATATATCTGCGACTTGTACTATGCACACAGACACCCACACAAATATACATATAGTAAAGGAATTTGGTTGTATGTGAGGAATCATAAAAATTTTACGTAATATATCAACAGGTGCTGGAATTTTTTTAGGTACTGATCTATTTTTCCCTATAAGATCGACGTGGATGAAGATAGATATGTTACTATCACAAGGTGGGTCCAAAATATAAAAGATTACGGAACTGTATCATCGTGATTCCCGCGTGTTGTAAAAAAGCAGATCACACTTTCTTTAACAGTTATCTTCAATCATCAACACACCGCTTTACACAAATCCCTTTAAGAATTCCATGTTCCGTGAAAAGATCAGGCTCTTTTAAGGGGGATTTTCAGTTTATCACTCGACTTTTGTGCAGAGGGCAAGAATTCACCTAAACCCCCGGAGGAGGGAGGTCTGGTCACAATGGATTCGAACCGGCGTTTATTGAAATCGGTAAAAGAAGTAACGTTTGCGCAGAGGGTAAATCACTCGTGACACCAGCGTGGCATACATCTTGAAGAGGAGGAATGGTAAACGTTTTGCACGGCGTACGTGCCTTTTTATGAGTTTTTTACACGGGGTCTGTCTTTTTTTTTACGGGATCGCGTTATTTGTCTGGAATGCGAGGCATCTCTCACAAAAACCCTGCAAATTTGGGATGTTTATGAGATGTAGCTCGTTTGGCCGATTGTTGTCATATTGTTCAGATATTGGTTGTGTTTATCTCTCTGGCGGAATTCCCCGAAATATATTCCGGAGGTTCAAATGTCAAGCTAAAAGTCGGGTACAGATAAGGTTTCGTGAATTTTAGAGGCATGAGATTATTTCTTTCTCAGGATCTCCTCAAAAATATTGACATTCAGCATGTTTTACAAGATAAGCTTCTATAAAACATTTTGTAAGTATCCGATATACTATCCACTGAAAAAAGTAAAAAAAAAAAAAAAAAACCCTTGTATCTGAATACACAGTCAGTTTAACTTTTTATCCTATGCCTGAATAATTGTAGAGTGAAAAAACAGTTTTGCTTTGTTTTGTTTGAATTAAAATATTCATAGAATATCTCCCATAATATAGTAATATCACATATTATGATAGCATTATTATAGCATTAGACTACTTTAACATTGTAATACTAGGGTAATAGCGCTATATAACTGGAAATATTCTTCGAATATTTAAATTCAAGTAAAAATATAAGGCAATCAGACGTTCTAGACATTCTTTCATCAATATACCGAATGCATAAAAGAATGTTTAGAAAATTCATATTACTTTTACTATACTGAATATAAAACATTCTGTTAATAAAAAAGATTTTACTTATCCGTGTTCATAATTTATTACAAAATTTTCTTTAAATATTGAAAATTTTATGCTAATTAGAATTTTATGTTATTAGCATTATTTATTATTAATACTACATTAAAATAAGTTTCGATGCTTTACTTTTAAATAAAAAAATGAATACATAGTACAATAATTGCTTTATGGAAAATATAATAAATTAAAATAAATAGACGATAAAAGCAAACGGAATTAAATATTAGTAATATATGATAATAATTATTGTGCATCGCTATAACGATTAATGATGTAGAATTATTAAAATTATATATATTACTTCAAGATAAAAGTAATAAATATGTACAACTATAATAATAGAACATTACAAAAGTAATAATAAATATTGAATTCAATATTTTCTCTTGACATGGTACGAATCTTCTTATTAGTACATCAAAGGTTTAAGGCATTCCATATTGATGATTTGTCCTCAGAGACTATTAAATTCTCCGTTCTTCATAAAAAGCAATATCCCCTAATCTGAAATCAGCTGCGAGTTTTAATTTGTAGCAGTGGTTTTTAAGAAGTCATTATTTATGATTTTATCTCCTTCATCTTAAGAAAAAAATCCCTCCTGTATCTTTTTTTTAATGCCGTGAATATTTGATGAAATATATTTTTTATATAGTAACCTATATTCTATGTAAAAAAAAGTTGCTCAGTTTTTGTCCGTAATTATTAGAAACATTAAGATAAAATCATTCATACGGTATTAATAATGTAATAAATGAATAATCTATCATAAACTTATCACTTTAATCACGCTTTTGCTAACTGGGGAATAACGAGTAAACCGGATGAATAACGAATACCCCTTAATTGCAAACGGATGGAAGCTAAACAAAAAAGTAAGCATTGGGAAGAGCCAAGTTTAAATCGACGCTTAACTCTTGAAGAAGATGTAATGAAATATAGGTTTATATACAGCAGTGCATTGTTTACTGCTGAAGCACCTCGTAAATTTTTCCCATGAACTCAATTTGCAGAAAGGTGGAAGCAAGCCCATACGTTCCAAAAACCAACGATGTTGCCCGAACCTCTCCGAAATTGGTGGGGTGCTTTAGGAAATAAATTTTCTAATTCGTTTTACAGTCGGCTCTTAAAGCAACTGCAAAAATAATGAAGGAGGGACCAAAACAAATTCAAAGATAGAGTACCTTAAAATGTGCTTTCCTACTCAGAAAGGGGGGAGGGCAGCTTCATTAACTGAGGTGGTAGCCCGTTCTTAATCAACCGGGAGCGGCAAGAGCTGTCACGAAGGTTCGTGATAAATCACGCATCACGCAGAGTGAATTGGAGAGCACCCCCATAGTGCCGACCTCCCTCTTTTTCCCTACCCGAAAACAGCTACTAACTTCTCATTACGCACGTTGAATCGTGCTGGGAACCGTATGAGTCTTGAAAAGAAAATGTTATTTTCTTTTTGTTTTGATTCTTCTTTTTTTTCCGCACCCTGGACCGAGGTTACTTATCCGTTCCAGATCGAAACATCTTTCTGGCAGTGGGTGTTTGTGTTTTTTGTTAGGGGGGGATTTATTACGATTTTTCTTTGTCTTATTTAACTTTTCTTTTTTCTTTTCCCTTAGTATTAATTGTTCGGGATGAGATCAATTGGTCATCTCGTGCTTGTGATTCTAATCTGCGATATGCCTCTAGAGGTTTCGGTATCAAGATTATTATTAAAAACTCTTCAAACAAGAGTCGGCTAGTTGAGACGGGGAAAAAAAAGATCATTTTTCTTTTGATATATGAATATTTATCTTACAAAAAAATACATTAAAAGACCAAGATAAATTAAATGAATCCGCGAATTGCGATGCGTAGCATTTCCATTACCACGGTGGAGGTAACACGTTTCGTGTAAAGAAATAAAGAAAATAAATTCCACGGGCTGGTGAAGAATGCATTTTTAAACGTAAACATTGATCTTGCTTATATGTTTATCTCATAACTCATTGATTAAGATTATACAAGCAGAGATAAATTAAATGATTTGGCTATTCGCGATAAAGTAGCCTTTTCATCGCTGTGGCAACTTACTTGTAACACGTTTCATGAATCATACATTATTTTTCACCGAGAAGTGTTAAAGAATGGCGTTTTAAACGTAAACAGAGATCTTAGTAATGCGTTTGATATTGATGCAAATGTAATATAAAATATCTATCTCATCAAATGTACTTATATACAACTATAAATTAATTTCTCTTTAAAGGAATGGGAATTTCTCTGACCCAATACACTCGAATCTACTAATTTTCAAATCTTTTATTGAAAATATTGGCTGCAATATAATATTAAATTGAAATAAAAAATAAATGAAAAGTTTCAACGTTTCACAAACTTAACTATATACATTTTTCTGTATGCTAAAAAGATATATAGATTGATATAAATAAATTAATATATGTACTTATGCATGATGTATGAATACACACACTTATATGTGTGTGTGTATAAAATGCTTCATTCCGTGTGTTTGCAATATAACTCCTCCTAAACGGCAGGACTGATTTTGATGAAATTTTCTATAAGTAATTATGATGATTCGAGAATGCTTTAGATTTAAGATTTGATCTGTTAAAAAATGTTTTTTTATTAAAAATACACAATTGCGAGCTTAATGAGATTATTATAATATTGCTTGAAATCCTTTACTGTTAATGTATCTATGGCGTAGTGGTCAGCGCAACGGGCTTCGATACGAAAGTCCCAGGATGAAATCCCCGTACAGCCGCTGTGGGAATTTTAATTTAATTTAATTACGTTTCTGTTGACTGTATGCGTGGTGGCGTCAAATATTTTTAAAATATTTCATTTTCCTTACTTTTTCGTCAAAACGGTACCATTTATAATTTATCTAAAAACATTTTACATTTTTTGGATTTACAGCGTTAAAACAGGACAACGTTTGTCGGGTCGTGTACTATATATGCAGGGGAGTACGAAAAGGGGGTTGAGAGGTTAACCCCCCCCCCTTGAGCTCAGACAAAATAGCAAAAATAAAAATTTTAGTAGAAAATATGCTGGCTAATATTTTTTAGAATTATGCCCTCGCCCTCGAAAAAGTTCTGCGTACGCCACTGTATATATATATATATATATATATATATATATATATATATATATACATATACATATATATATATATATATATGTATATATATATATATATATACATATATATACATATAAATATACATATATATACATACATATAATATATATATATATATAAATATACATACATATACATATACATATATATACATACATATATATGTATATATATATATATATATATATATACATACATACATACATATATATATACATATACATATATATACATATATATATATATATATATATATATATACATATATATATACATACATACATATATATACACATATATATACATACATATATATATACATATATATATATATATATATATATATATATATATATATATATATATATATATATATATATATATATACATATATATATACATACATACATACATACATACATACATATATATATATATATATATATATATATATATATATATATATATATATATATATATATATATATATATATATATATAATATATATATATATATATATATATATATAAATATAACCTAGTAAAATTAAAAGACTGAATAAGCTAAATGAATTCAGAACAATATATTTTGACCTTTTTCATGAATAATATTGTTGATGGCGATTTTTCGAGAGGCATATTTGGAAATACGGCATTTTTATTATAATGTAATTTAAAAGATTTTCTTGATGAAAAAAATTAAGAAAGAGAAATGAAATTGTTTTTGTGGCAAAAACTCACATTCGTATAAATTTTTGTTAATATCTTTAAAGGTTACGACTTTTAAAGTGTTACTCCATCATCATTTCCATAAAAGTTGATTTCTAACGTTACTTATGACACGACTTGCAATAGATTGTCAATGCATATTCATGAACTCTTTAAATCTTCCTCAATATAGATGGTTACAAAGCTATCATGCAATTCTGAAACCTTTTTATTAATTTTAATTCAAATTATCATTATTAATAACTGCTTTGATACGTTCTCCCTGCCCTGTCCGTTGCAAAACTTTTACCACGTGCATCCTCACTCTGATTTTTAAAATTTCTCATTTACATTATTAAACTATTAGCCAAAAAGGCGCGTACAGCTCGCTATAATTACCACGACATCATGTCGGACGTCACAGCACTGTTGTAGCCAGTAAGTACCTACTACTGCGTGCTTGGCGACTTACGAAATCCCATTCATAAAAAAAAGGCTCATCACCTTGAAATATGAATGAAAAGGAACTTCCACCCTCGCTTTTGTTTCGAGGTTTCATTCATATGACACCCATTAATGGGTGTATTTGGGCTTCCTCGCAGTGTCGCATGACGTGATAGATGAGAAAATTCGAGTCGCAAATATGCAAAGTGAAAGAAAATGTTTTTCTTATGAGTCGTTTAGCAGCTGCTGGAATTTAAGGAGTCACCTATGAGGTGAGAATGACTTTTCCGATAATCCGTTGACAATCTTCTCTCTTATATCTTAAAGGGGGCTGTGTACTGGTTGGATTGAATTTCTATAATCCAGCGTTTCCCAACAGGAGTGGTACCTCCTACCTGTGGGTATTATGGAGAGATAAGGGAGTGAGGTTGCCTGAGGTAACCCCAACGGTGTTTTAGTACCAACCACTGGCTTAAGGCTTCTTGAGCAATACTGACAAGGAAGCATTGAATAGTTTAGTTAATAATAAAAATAATGGAATATATTTGTAAACAAGCAGTTCTAAATCATTTTATCACTATATTAACTCTATTATAATTACATAATAAAAATATCCCTTCATTAAATTGTTTTATCTTTTCAAAGTATCAGTTGCATATATTATTCTAAATTCAAATTTCAAGGCTTAAATGTTTATGTATCAATATGTGTAAAGGAAAAAAATTCCTGTGTACCTAAACATTTTAAACTAATACTTAAAAAAATTGATGGCATATTTTTAGAGGGGAGGGGGGTCAAACGAGGAGGCACCTTTTATCTTCTGCATTCACTTATACAACGCCGCGAGATTGTAGACTATTTTAACTATTAGGACCATTTAACCATTTAGTTACATTATAGGGGTTCAATATTACTCTCTATGCGAGAATAACAATACATCCAAGCTATCTTCTGGAATCGAATAGAAGCTACTGTGGTGAAGCGAGAAATTATAAATTTATACAGCATCCAAGTATTTGAGCTATTATAAATATTTTCTTTTCGAGATCACTACTAAAAAGAAATCTCTTTCTAAATGATTTTCAAGGATCAGAAACTTGTTTAATTCCTCATAGATGTTCTCCAAATTGGAGAAACATTTGTGAAACAACTGACATGCTAGTAGTTTGCGTAATGTTCATCGTTAAAACTTTGTGGGTTCTTCCTTATAAACTTCTGTGTAGTCCATTCGACCGTGTATGTAGTGGTAATGTCAACAAACGAGAGACGAAAGAAAAACAAAACTTACAACAGTTGCCCGAGTTCTCTTTTAGTTGTTAATGAACCTCGATTCTGTCCTTGTTGCACAGAATGGTTATGCATCTTCGTTCTTGTTTACCTCTACGAAGATAAATTATAAATAAAACGCTTACAAATTCTTGAATACATTAGGAAAGAACCTGTATCAGGGAAAACCAAAGCCAGGTAATCCGGTTAAAAATGTGATTAAATGGTTTCGAGAAGTTTGTGCGAAATTCTGCCAATAAATTTGCAATTTTATGGATGAAAAGAATTTTATTGATGATCAGTATTCATGAGTTATAAGAAACTCAACAAAAAAGAAGATAATAAATATTTAATATTCATCCAATAATGAGGTTAATTTGGGATAATGTAACATCTTGTTGACAGTATACATTAAATCTTTCCATCGAGTAAACAGAAGCATGAAAAATAGTTCCATTAATAAGTAAATGCATAAAAATATCTGCAACAGTACCGCAATCATGCCTTAATTTTTACCAGAACCACGTGTACATTAAAGTAACTCCTCTAATTTTACTATCATAAATAACTTACTGCTAATGTTTTAGTGCTGACCTATTAGTGTTAGCACCCGTTGACTTCTAATTCACGTGGTAGAAAAAAAAAAACATCCGCAGTTCAATGGATAAATGTTCCAAGTTTATAAATTACTGCATTTTGTTCTTTCGGTTAATGAAGGCGTATGCTTAAATTTTGACGCCATTCCGTAAAAGAACACTAATCTCATTAAGTTAAAACTCATTTATTTTCGGGAACAGGTTTGGAGAAATTACATTTCGAGTTCCATTATAAGAAAGCAAAGAAAAGGTAGAAGCATGTTTCAAATACATCAATCGTGGAAGGAGTCTGGAAAAAGAATTGCTGAACTACACCAAATGGATTAAGATCTCCCAATTGGCAATACTCATTCTGTGATCTGGCAGATAAAGTCGGAGGTAACAACCTATTTTGAAGGGACTTCCAATCGCAATAGAAGATAAATTCTTGAATCGAGTTTTAAAGTGCCTCGGAGATAAAAGAGCATGTCTTATCCTAAGCACTAAAACGTCAATTTTATTTTAATAATAATATATCTTCGTATCTCATGAAAAGAATTTTTCAAATATTTTTCAAGATATATGTATAAATAGATATTTAACTATACACTTAACGTAATAGCTTTAACGATACATTTGTTATATATTTTTTAACCTGACAGCTATTAAGGTATTAAACTTTTACTAAAAGGATAAATTATTGAGTCAAATTTCAAAGTATCTTGAAAATGAATGAATATTTTTATGCTAAACACTAAAACAGATAGATTATACTTTTATATTTCACAAAGAAATTTAAAATTTTTCTGGAAATACATAAAAATAGATTTGCATTAACTATACATGCATTTTTAAATCTTTTATTTGGAAAAGAATTAAAGCTAAATTTGTTAGAGTAACTATATATAAGATAAACTTTTAGAAAAATTATCTAAGAGCAAAACAGAGGAAATTTGAGTAAACAGCAATATAGTTTAAATTTCACAGAATATTACAGGAATAAAAAAGGAAAATGCAGAAATAATGCTATTACAAGTATGGAATTTACAGGGATATGATCACTTTTGTTGAATGGCGATGACAGTTTAATGTTTTATTTCATCGATGATACCACTTTCAACGATGTTAATTGTTTAGGATAGTTTTTGGTTAGACCTAATTTGAATACCCCAGTTTCTAAACATTGCTGGACTCAGTATTCATAAATTTCTACATACTTTCAATCTGCAGATGTTATTTACTCCCAACAGTTCACCATCACTCATCATCGTTGTCTATCTTTATGTAGAATAAAGATGGGCAATTTTTGGTGCAAAAGTGCGTTGTCAAATATATCCGTCCCCCCCCCATATTTAAAATTTTCCCCAATTCATGGGAACAAGTATGTGGCAAACGGTACCAATTCATTTGATGGGTCGTCCAGTTACAAATAGACTCAATTATGTATGCAAAAATGTGTTTATATGTGTGTAATTGTATGTAATTATGCATAGGATAGCGCGGATACAGAGAATAGAAGGGCGATGAAACCCCTCCTTCTTTGGTTTGGTATGGAGTGTTACGGTTTATTATTTTGCAACTAGAGGACTAATAAGAACGGGACCTTCTGCTTAAATCCGATTACGAATGGCTACGAACGTCCATGCCACAGTGGGATTCGAGCCCACGAACTTCGGTTCACCTTCTTTGGTTAGTTTGGAGCTCTATGGTTTTTTTATACGAGGGCTAATGAGACCTACTGCTTAAATCAAATTCTGAATGAACGATGGCGAATGTTAGAGCGCTGCACTTTGGTAACGGAGGTCACAAATTCGAATTCCTCTGCTGGCATAAATGTTCGCAGCCGTTCGAAATCAGCTTTAAGCAGTAGGTCCAGTCTCATTAGCCCTCGTGATCAAAAGACTATCTCGTAGCGATCAAACCAAACCAAACGAAACTCATTCTGTATGACTACGAACATCTAATTAATAATAGGATTATAATAGGATAATTAAAAATAAGATTATAATTAATAATAGGATTATAATTCTATTAACAGAATTCGAAACCTCGAACTCCGGTACCGAAGAGCAGTCATCTACCCATTCGGTCATCATTTATCAAGCTCGTAATAGAAGTTAAAATGTTCTAAAAATTTTTTAAGTGTACCAATGCCATAATGCAAAATATGAATAAATAAAAGATTTTTTTTAAAAATTTAATTTATTTTTGATTGGATTAACTTATATCCGTTTCGGTAATAGGGTATGAATAAGTAACCTTCAGTAATTTTATGTTTTTCTTTAGCCAAAGACAACAAAGCAATGTCTTATCTGGGGTGTTACTAATAATGCTATCTAGTGTTTTGCTCAAAATATTTCAATGAATATGATTTTAAAGCAATGTAGTTCGAGTAAAAATAAGAACTATTTTAGTGCAACATGTCGTCTCTATCAGATAATTTTTATCGAAGAGGAATTTTCCAAAGTATGAAATCAACTGCGTGTAAGTGAACTTTCTGTCTTTTGCCAAGAGCAACTTGGAAATTGAAGTCAGTTAGGTGAAGTATTATTTTCTTTTCTTTAAGTATAAAAACATTTAAATTCAAGTTGCAAAGTTCTCGTGTAAAAATAAAGTTTTGGATACTAATCTGGTTGAGCTACTCTGTGTATATCGTTCATTTACCTTCCCCTTATGGACATCCTATAAGACACATTTCCTCTTAAAACATTGTGTGCAATTGCTACAACTCCATATGGCTTTTTGTCGAAGCTGCTTTGTTTCCAGAAATACCTACGACACCAATATTGCAAAAATGCGCCAGAAGCGTCTAGGACAAGGTGCTAAAAGGTAGATATCTGCCCCTAGCATCGAAAAGGTTAAAATAACTATGGAACTCAAAGTGTTACTTCCTGTTTCTGTAGCATCTTCTTGTGTAGTCGTAGATAAGCATAAAATTATCATATTAATCTTCGAATATTAATCACTGATCGTAATTTGTAGTAAATGTCTATGAACTTGTATTCCCATTATTCAATAACAATTAACGATGTTACTGCCCCGAAAATTTACATGCCAATGCAGTATTTCAAAGTTCTCATAAAACTGCGTCGCTCCGTCATTAAGTAAAGTATGTTGCAGGGAGAAATGAATTATAATCATTGTTCCAAATAAACACACATTCCTACTGAGTTTCTTGGAAAATATCCGCATGTACGAATATTTTTTAATTGTAAGAGCTCAGCACTAGTTCTGTAATGTTATATATATTCTATCTTATAATATTATTTACAGATTTCTTTTTCTCTCTCCCGGTATATATAAAACATATTGATATTGTTAAGTGTTTCACGTTTGATTACTGTTCATTATTATTAAAACTTTACTATGGCCAGATCCATAGCTACCAGCTACGAGTTTTAAGTACAATCAAAGAATTTACAAATTAATGTTCTGTTGTAATTTACAAATGAATGTTCTGAATTAATTACCATTAAATTGAATTAATTATTGTTGTACGGATGATTTTACCACTAAACATATCATAACCTGACAAATGTTTAATTAACAGATTAGTTGAAGAAATATTCTTTAAACACTAACCCTGTACTGAATTGATTATATTGAATTAATTACTACTAAATTGAATTAATTATATTGTTGTATGGATGATTTTAACACTAAACATATCATAACCTGTCAAATGTTTAATTAACAGATTATTTGAAGAAGTATTCGTTAAACACTAACCCCGTACTGAATTAATTATGTTGAATTAATTACTATTAAATTGAATTAATTATTGTTGTACGGATGATTTTAACACTAAGCATACCATAACCTGTCAAATATTTAATTAACAGATTATTTGTAGTAGTATTCGTTAAATACTAACAATGTACTGAATTAATTATATTGAATTAATTACTATTAAATTGAATTAATTATTGTTGTACGGATGATTTTAACACTAAACATACCATAACCTGTCAAATGTTTAATTAACAGATTATTTGAAGAAGTATTCGTTAAACACCAACCCTGTACTGAATTAATTATATTGAATTAATTACTATTAAATTGAATTAATTATTGTTATACGGATGATTTTAACAGTAAACATACCATAACCTGACAAATGACCGGTAATGCGTATGTAAAAAATGCGATTGGTAATGAGTTAAAGCAGAAATAAAAGAAATAGGTATGTATTAAGAGAACAAATAAAATAAAATAAAATAAATAGGTATGTATTAATGTTGGTATGCTTAGTGTTAAGAAACTTACGATTTTTTTCAGAGAAAGATGTACATAGGCAAAAAATACCCTCAAGGTAAGCATACAATTCAATCTTATATAGTATAATAAGAGGCATAGCAAAGGGGAGGATTGTGGAGGTAATAATTTCCTCCATGTAATAATCATCTCCCTGTAATAATCCTCCATGTGTCTATATGTGTAAGAATTATCGTATTAGTTTTCTGATATGAGACCAATTGGAAAACCTTACCCCCGTCAAAAATTTCTTGCTGTGACCTTGAGAACTTGGAGGTACTTACAGTTTAATAATAATTGTATTCAATTTGCATGTAGTGCTTTTCTAGTTATTATTCGTTTAATATATATATTGTTACAGTGCATTAGTAATGATTATCCAAGTGTTGGTTACTCTGTTTATCATTTAGCAAAGTGCTAAGGATATGAACTGCACATATGGATGCATGCAAGTTCAATTTGTGACTATTAGCTGCTTGGTTGTAAGCTAGTATCTATTAATATAAGGTATCTGACCGCTACTTATCAGCATTAATGCACCCCCTACTAATACTGATTTCCAATATATTCATACCTTAGCTCAATAGCTGCCTATAATTGTGTTTGATTGATCGTACCTATAAATGACTAGAGATGAAAAAATGTTTTAAAAACATCTTAAATTTAATTTAAGCATATTAAAATGAATATCCGATCAAACAAAAGCAATAAAACGCTCCTTTAAACTATACTTTTTTTGTGTTAATTTATGATTTTTGTGTTGATTTATGATTTCGGAAATTTCATGTTATAGTTCTAATTTTTACCAAAGTTTCTTCCCAATTACTAATCGAATCTAATGCAAAGAATATAGTATCCTAATAATAATTAAGATTTACATTTTAGTTGGCATTTCTTAATTCTTTTAGTAAAAATACTTCTTAAAATGAATTAATCTTGCCGATCAAACAAAAGTAATAAAAAGCACCTTTAAACTATACTTTTCTTGCGTAAACGTATTTGTAAGTTCATAAATCTCATGCTATAATTCTAATTTTTACAAAATTTCTTCCCAATCACTAATAATCAAATCTAATGCAAACAATATAGTATCATGATCATAACATGACTTACATTTTAGTCGGCATTTCTCAATTTTTTCAGTAAAAATACTTTTTAAATGACTTAATCTTGCAGATCACTCGCTTTTTAATTAACAGATTATTTGAAGAAGTATTTGCTAAACACCAACCCTGTACTGAATTAATCATATTGAATTAATTGTTATTAAATTGAATTAATTATTTCTAAACATAAAAATATAAAATAAAAACAAATAAAGCATAAATATAAATCTGATAAAAAAAATATAATATTTCATTGAGTTTGTTGTCAAATTTCAGTTAAATTCTCCCTTTTAACTTTTTAATTTTACGAATGTACTGACTAAATATTAATTTAATTTTTCAAAGAAAAACGGAATAATGATATATCATTTACATCAATTTTCTGTATAAATAACATTACTTTCATATAATCAAACACATGCTTTATCTTACTAAATCCTTAATTTATTTTCGAGTTTGTTGTGACGCAGCTAAAGCAACCAATTTCGAATGTTTTTATTTTATTTCTTATTTTATTTGTTTTAATGCATACTGTGATGAAAATAAAAATTTATTCACATATTCGAGATTCTACACTTGGTTTAAAATATATTTGAAGAAAATAACGAATTTTCCATATTGTAAAAACCCTTTTTATATTTCTTCACGAAAATATTTTAAGAGTTTATTTTATAACGCTTGATGACATTTTGAATTTTCAAGAGCACAAATATCATTAGTTATGATTTAGAAGTGGAAATCTAATATTCGATAAAATGGTGTTTTATTTTTTTTATTTACTGAAACTTCTCTAATGATATCACTCTTTAAATTTCTCGGAATCTCTAATATTCCAAAATTTTAAAGAAACTGGAAATTTCTTTTCGAAAACGAAATCTTATTAGATTAAAAGAAAAAGATTCTAAAGAATAGAATAGTGTATGGTGTCGCCGAACTGTCGGGGGAATTTGTTTTTCGGAAACACTCACACCAGCTATCCTTGTTATTTAAATTCGAACTATTTTTATTTGGATCGACTTTGAACTATTCAATGCTTTTTTTTAATTACTTTTTATTTACCAGCGCCTACTTGGTAAAGAATAAAAAGTACTCTAGTGTGGAAAAAAAGTTGGTTGTTATCTGCAATAATGAGGTTTTTTAGCGAAGGTTGACCGGCCCCACCCCATGCAAGCAGCATTAAAGTTGACCACGTGTTTTGCATAATGATATACCGAAGAGGGCAGCTTACGGCAGAGCTTCCTAAATGTATAACAATGTACCGCGCGTCCATTAATCACAAGAAACAAAGCAAGGCAAGTCAGAAGAGATCAAAAAGTTTAGTTTTGCGTGTAGTTCTTGGCTAATTTCATTTTCCGAAGCAGGAATCACGATTCTTGATTAAAAACAAAGAAATGAGCAGAGGAATTTTCGGACTCATATTAGCATCAAACAACTTCTTTTTTTTATATATATATATAAAACTTTTTGGTTAATTTTGTGGAAAAGAATTAAGTCAAGGCTCTTTTGTGAAACTTTGTTTAGGAAAAAAAGTTTGTCTTGCATTTTTTTAAGGAAAAAAATGTGTTTTGTTTAAAATTGCAAATTTAGAGATAAACAGTCGAAGTAGAAAAATAATTTAAATATTTAATTATTTGTGTTTTTGACAAACACGGAAGCTGAAACCGTATTGAAATACGTTAAAGAAAAACAACTGAACTTATCCATGATAATTAATTGCAACATTTTTATTCAAATTTTATTAGTTTTGACGATTTTGTGTTAATATTTCCTAGTTTTTTTTTCTCGTTTGATAACAAATATCTTACATTTAAAAAGTATTGCCCATCAGGAAATCGTTTTAAATCTTACTGAAATGCAACTTATCATACAATTCTCAACTGCTACTTTTAGTTAATTTCAATTATAAACACAATTTACTGTAGTAAGTTTTCAGCTGTTTTAAGTATCAGGATCAAGTTTCATTTACCTGAATTGTCTAACTTTTAAATACGATAATAACTGCTTTAAACTATGAAAATTACTAACCTTTTCTAATTAATAAATATTCTACTAAAATGTTGAAATGTTCTGTACTATGTAATTCTTAATCTTTGATTTTAATTGTTCTTCACTACATCTATTGCACGTGGTAACTAAAGATTATTTCTTTCATGAATTTATAAAATTCTTATGGAATTCTAAATTGATACTAATATTTTACAAGGATATCTAAAAAGAGACTAAAATTTCTTAATTTCGTTTTAAAATATGCAGAAAATAATTTTATTTTACTAAAAGTACTTTAATTTCTAATTCTAACTAAATCTTAAGTGCAAGTTTGCGTTGCAGCTTTTAGCAGTAAGTTGTGGTATAATTAACCTCGTTATAGAAAAAATAATAAAGGAGAATACCGGTGCGCTGAAAACAAAAACATTCTAGCGCATTCTGTTTATATTTAATCAAATCTCTCGACATTAAAACTCTTAAAACTTGATTTAAATAATACCGAAGGTAAAGCTTTTTAACTGAAATATTATGTAATATGTTTCATTTTATTGTGGCAATGGAAAGAAACACACTTTCTAATTTTAACTAAAACCATATGGACAAATTTCCAGAATCCGCTTTTAGCAGTTGGTTCCATACTAATTAAGGCTTTAGACAAGGGGGAGGGACTTAGGGAACCTGTCCCTCCCTGAAATTCGGAAATTTTAAAAGACCGTTTTATGGAAAGATAATGGACCACGTATGTGGGTGTGTCATCTACCTAGCTGAGGATAGACAATGGTGTACTTAGAACAGTGTGTGTAGTGACGTTGAGTTAAACAGAAGGTGCAAATTTTATTCGTCAAGTAAGAGCAAATTGACTAGCATTCTTAGCAATTCATAACAATATTGATGTAAAATCGGAAGAAATTAGGAATTATTTTTTGCAAATCTTAAAGGCGAGCATATTTTATAATAAACAGTTAAAAAATTTGAACAAGTTCATTTTCTTTCGAAATTATTCTGTTTCTTTGATAATATATTTATTTTAAAAATTAGAATTTAACACTATATATAGTTTATATCTTTTCAGTGTTAATTTTACTATTAAATTCATTCTGCAGTTACTTCATTACTAATTCTAGGCTTTATATTTGTTCATTATATCATTTAAAATTATTTTAATGTTGCAAAACCACATTGTATTATGATACTCATTAGGGGTATACATACATAAGTAAACCTGTTGTTTTATTGAAGTAACATTCACAAAAACATTAATTTTCCCCTTGGTCCCCCTCCGAATATAATTTCTGGCTACGTCCCTGAGACTGATTAGTTCACGCGCTGCAAAAAAATTGTCTATAGATTTGCAAATGAAGAGAAAACGTCCAGTCTTTATTATTATTTTTTAAATAAAATCATCCTCTCTTCCATACATCTCTTCCATGCATGCATGTTTTTTATTGAAGTATCCTTCACGAAAAACATTAATTTTCCCCTTGGTCCCCCTCCGAAAATAATTTCTGGCTACGTCCCTGAGACTGATTAGTTCACGCGCTGCAAAAAAATTGTCTATAGATTTGCAAATGAAGAGAAACCGTCCAGTCTTTATTATTATTTTTTATTAAAATCATACTCTCTTCCACGCATCTCTTAACATGCCAAAAGTGTGAGCACTGCTTTTCGGTTCTGGCATGGAGTGTCATAGGCGTTTGAAATCGGCGTTAAGCAGTAGGTCTACGTCTTATTAGCCTTAGTACCAAAATATTATCGCTCTAAAATAAACTAAGCTAAAATATAACTCCATTCAAATAATTCATAAGTAAAACTTCTTAACCACTGAAAAAAAATATTTTTCAACCAAGTATCATAAACTACTCTTAAATTAAATACGTTAAGGGAAAAAAATAGAAGAAAAGAAAACTGAAGACAGCAGACATAACAGTGACAAAAAATCACTAAATGGGAGTTTTCACGACAGTCACAAGCTCACAGGTGCTAGACACAAAACGACGGAGAAAACCAAAAAAATAAAAATAAAAACGTCAAAATAAAAAAACAAACTAGCATCTTACCTAATGCCGCTGGGCGTTCTCCCCAATCCGCCCAAAAATGCACCCATAGCTTCTGACGGGGGATTTCCTCGCCCGCCCTCCAACATGCCTGCCAGGGGCGTCAGATTTTCAAGTTGCCCCCGCATTTTGGGCAGTACCGGTGCGGCCCATCCGTTAGATGGAGGTCACGGTGGCACGAACCATGACCTTTTTTTTACCACCCCCAGGTGGTAACAGATGGAGGTGGAAGCTATATTTGACCCCACTACTGTGCTGTTCCGGTAATGGTGGGAAATCGCGATTTTCGAAATTCCGGTAGTGCTCATAGAGGTTATTATATATAATACATCACTTTGCGGGGAAAATTATTATCATTACGCTTGTTGTTTATAAAGAAACAAGTACGTTGCATTGAAGTAATATATAACATTCCACCTAAAGTGTGTAAAAATATAAAGCCTTCACAATCTTCTACAACACGTTTGAGTGTTTTTTTCTGGGTAAATTGCCAATTTTAATGTATCAGGGATGGTTGCCCAATATTCACTGATTACTGTTTTTTTTTTTTTTTTTTTTTTTTTTTTTTTCAGGTTTACGAATAAGAACATTCAGTTTAAATAAGCAATTACATGCCTTAAATACCCAATTTTAGTTTGCCTTAAATAATAAATGTTAAACAACTTGTATATCTGTGAAAAGTTTTATAAAACATTCCTTGGAAAAAGCTTGAAATAATTTTCTTGTACTATTTTGGTGTACTTTTCTGATTGTACTTCTTGAGTTCAATAACTCAATATAGCCTCTACTAAATATATTTTTATATAGTGCTAATTATAATTAAATAAATGAAGAAATTCTATCTCAAAGTTTTTCTTTGAAAATATTTCATGCATTTATTTCCAGGGGTTACAAAAGCAATTCACGTGTAAATTTATTCTTAATACACTGCAATTTTTTTTTAAACTCAACATGTTCTACACAAACGGAATTAGAGCGGTAGTTACTAAAAAGTCAGGAAATTATAGTTACTGAAATTAAAGGAAAATTATTTAAAAATTCTTTCTATGAAAATATTTCATGCATTTATTTAGAGGGATTACAAAAGCAATTCACATGTAAATTTATTCTCAATACACTGCAATTTTTTTTAACTCAACAAGTTTTACACAAACAGAATTATAGCGGTAGTTACTAAAAAGTCAGGAAATTATAGTTACTGAAATTAAAGGAAAATTATTTAAAAACTCTTTCTATTAAAATATTTCATGCATTTATTTCCAGGGGTTACAAAAGTAATTCACATGTAAATTTATTCTCAATACACTGCAATTTTTTTTAACTCAACAAGTTTTACACAAACAGAATTATAGCGGTAGTTACTAAAAAGTCAGGAAATTATAGTTACTGAAATTAAAGGAAAATTATTTAAAAACTCTTTCTATTAAAATATTTCATGCATTTATTTCCAGGGGTTACAAAAGTAATTCACATGTAAATTTATTCTCAATACACTGCAATGTTTTTGTTTTTTAAACTCAACAAGTTCTACGGAAACGGAATTAGAGCGGTAGTTACTAAAAAGACAGGAAAATACAGTTACTGAAATTAAAGGGAAATTATTCAAAAAGTCTTTCTATAAAAATATTTCATGTATTTATTTCCAGGGGTTAAAAAACAATTCACATGTAAATTTATTCTCAATACACTGCAATGTTTTTTAAACTCAACAAGTTCTACGGAAACGGAATTAGAGCGGTAGTTACTAAAAAGACAGGAAAATACAGTTACTGAAATTAAAGGGAAATTATTCAAAAAGTCTTTCTATAAAAATATTTCATGTATTTATTTCCAGGGGTTAAAAAACAATTCACATGTAAATTTATTCTCAATACACTGCAATATTTTTTTAACTCAACAAGTTCTACAGAAATGGAATTAGAGCAGTAGTTACTAAAAAGACAGGAAAATACAGTTACTGAAATTAAAGGAAAATTATTCCTGAATATACATTTTTTTAAATACAAGTGGAAATAAATATACTAATTAAACAATGCTCTAAAAACTAATGACTTTACTCTGCATAACTTATGTACTTTGATTTATCAGTTAATAAAAGAAAAAACTAATTTATTCCATTTTATTGATTTCTATTCCTTTGGAAACCTACAATTAAATTTCACTGAATATTTATCTAAAGAAAGGACCAAATTTTTCAATACCCCATTGATTAAAATAAGTAAAACTACGGAAATACTACAACTGAAAAATAACATAATCCTGTTATAAGGAAACAGAAATGGCATCTAAGTGAGCCATACTGATAAAAAAACAGTAATTTTCCAAGATTAAATCGGGGAAATAAACACGTGGGAGACACAATACACGAGGCAAGGTTAAAAAATACATTTTGAAGAGCATTATTATTATTTTCATTCCGAAAACTTATTTTTACATTATTTTTCCATAAAGAAAAATACTATGCAAATAGCCAACGAAATAAACGGCGAAATAGATATACTTTACTCTCATGAAACACATCTATGGCGTTTTACCACTCCATCACAAGAAATAACGGCGACAGTTCATTTGAATTTTCCATGAAGTTTGACCAAGAGGAGAACTCCAATGCTCCTAACGACTAGTAATTTTTGATAAAATTCCGGCAGATCTCTCCATAATGTATGGGTTCACCTGCTTAATATTTAAAATAATTCCTGTAACGTAACGGTTGAGAGAGTGATTGCTTTGTTCCTCAAAACGCGGCGAGAGTCAAGAGAACTTTTACTCCAACTTTGATATATCCCATTATTTATGATACCGGGAACCAGTCTAATACCAGATAAGATCTTCTTAATGATATCTCTTAGTAGAATTTCATTATCATCCGCATAACGCTCCACAACTGTCAGCCGTAGAAAAATGGAGCTCTTTCAAAGAACGAAAGTTGGAGAAACAATGATATAAGTCCTACTAGCACTGAAGATTCTAAATTTATCGTAATCGAAATAATCACATTTCCGGCAGAGTTTTTTTTTTTTTATATTTAAATTCCTTAGAGATTTTTGCCTTTTTCTTCTTCATTTGTTTGTTTCTAGGTGTCATGTCTTGGCGAGATTTTAGCAATGGGTTGGCCGGCCTTGGTGTATGATTTGCTTCCTATTTTGCTTTTACGATTATTCGACAGCTGCAAGTAAAATAGGAATGTAAATGCTTCTATAATGTCGCTCTAAAGGTATTTTTAACTTCCGGCTTGTCAAAAACAAAGCATCATAATTTATCGTTGTTTCCACATCCGAAGTTAACAAACATTGTAGTTTTTATTTAAAGAATATTATAAATGGTAATCTAATATAATAATTAAAACTAAAATTGGTAATACAACTGAAAAGAAATAGAAATTAAAAAAAAAGTTTTTAAAGAAATTAGTTTGGTTATCTAAATAGGCTACATTTTATAGTAGAAATATGGCACAATAAAAATGACATAATTCGCTAGTAGTTATAAGTATCGTAAGGAATTATCACATTAAAAGTATTTCATTAATATCATGATCTTGATAGGAACTATCTTGGGAATAATTAATCAACGTTGAGATAGTGTAATGTGTGATACCTTCTAAATACATTTTACATATTTAAAAATTATATTTATGAATTTTTATAATCATACTTAACACCTTTAGTATTACTGAATGTTATGTATTCACACAAATGTGTTCATAAACCAATGTTAGAAATTAAAATACTCATATTGAAGCTATGAAGTCAATTATTATAACTGAAACGTTTTCTGACAAGCCTCGAAATTGAATTTAAGTAGTTAGAAATACGTTGGGTTTTGGTAAAGAAAAATAAGTATGATATTTTAATTCTGAATCTAGGCTTCTACAAATCAAGGCGACATTTTAAGAATCTGGAGAAAATCTTTAAAGGGGATATGTTTAATGAAGTTAACTCTGCAAAATATTCGACATTGATCATTGCATTGATCGCAGTCTTTTTAACAAATGAATCTTGTAGTTTACATTTTATTGGTGCACGCATAAATTTAATGAATTTCATTAGCATAAATTTGAATCGACAATATCAAACCGTGATGTAAATATTTTAAAGCTGAAATTGTCTGCTGAAATTGTTTTTCTTTTTCCAGATGATAGAAAAATACATGCAAACTATGCATGTAGTTATAGGAAATTCGTAAGAATTCAAGGGATGCATGATTGATTGTACATGGGTGAATATACGCCTTAAAACTTCTTAATGAGTTTTAAAACATGCTTGAAGATGCATCAGCCAAAAGATGCATTATTAATTTTAAAAGTTCTAAAATATCATTTCCGTAAAAGACTGATGTGTTGTTGTGTTCAGATTAATATTCAATAAGCTATCAAGATGCAAATGTTTGATATTTAATCAAAGTACGTGGAACCTGAATATTTCTTTGCAGTTACCACCAGATTATTCATCAATAAAGGTAGTAAAAAAAATAATATGAAAATAATGCGTTTCATCTTATTATACCTTTTTAAATGAAATACAGGAATAGCCCTGAGTGTACAAAAATGATTGATTTCCTCCTGCGAATGTTTTATTAAGCACCGGTTGCGCTATATTTAATGCTGCCAACAGAATCAACTTAAAAATCAAAAGTACTTGAAACGAACGACGTTAATTACTTTGTCTGCTGATTTACATAGCTGTGTATGTTTTGAATTTACAGGAGTGTGCGTTTAAAAAGGGCATTCCCCAATTGGTTCACTCTGCTCCAAGTTCAACAAAACGCGTTCTACCACCGGGTAAGCTAATATTCAGTATACCTAAAGCGAATACTTAGATCTAAAACCACACCCTGGTAGTCAAGAAGTTTAATTTATATGCAAGTTTAGCATCGATCTTATTTGTTCAAATGCTTTGAATAGAAAACACAGATTTAAAATTTATAGCTTTTTTTTCCCAACACCGCCTTATTAGTTCTTGGCCTATTTTTATGTGTTTTTTTTTTAATTAAATCATTCAGACGTTTCACTTACCAACACGATTGGGACACGAGAGGAATAAAATTAGACTTCGATTCGGAGACAACAAATCTCGTGGTTTATGTGCAGCTGTGTGTGTGGGCAGACCAAATTCACTCACAGCGTAATGTTTGGGGGTACGTTATGAATGTATCTAGTCAGTTATGCAACTGGCCGTTCGTTATTGCGATTAGATCACGATCGGAATGTTAATATTGAGTAATTCGCTGTGGATGCCTTATAAATAAGGGATTAGAAATTCACTGATAAAACCTTCAATGATGCGCATTGCATTTCGTGTCTCTACCGGTTGGATTTAAATATTAAAATATATTAGGGAGAAACATATAGAGAAAAACATTAGGGAGAAGAGGAGATACTGATACGTATAGATGCAATAATTAGAGAAATTTCATAAAATATAAATAGGAAAATATAATCCCCTATATAATAATAGCCTAAGTTATCTGTCCGTCTGCCCTCGAATTTATGAAGCGGTTGTATCTGGAATGGATAGAGGCTAGGAGCGTTCGAAATCCACGCCTTGCCCCTTTTCTAGCATTTAAAGCCATTATTTCAAGCTCTATTTTTTCCGTTTAAGAGCAGGCGATTAAATTTATCAATTTATCACATAATAAATAGGTAAACATAACATTTTTTTCTAGCATTATGACATCATTCCTTGAATCATCTCATTTAATCATTTCTTATTTTAAATTATTTAAATATCGTCTGCATTATTTCCATAAGTTTTATCACTGAACTTAGATATTACCTAAATAATTTTGTTTTATATTTGGCTTAAATAATAGATTATGTATATATGGGGCAATTTTAAACTTCGATTATTTTTTGTTAACATGCAAATTTTATCACCGGTATTAACAACAAATTCTATCTACCTTCATGGTGTAGTGGAAATGATAGTTTCATTCCTTTACTTCCATTAATTACTGTGGCAAAAAATTGGGAAGAACTTAACGATAATTTCGACGTAGCTAAGAAAATTTTGAATTATCTTTCTAAATGAATTCAACGTGATTCTAAACTGCATTCACAGTATCGGGAGACTTTAGAGGAGTATGAAGATAAACAAATTATTGAGCTTGTACCAGATAATTCTCAGCCAAAAAACAAACCATTTTTTATCTGCCTTATAGGGTACTTTACAATTCTGGAAAATTAAAAAGTTTACTGATCCCGTCATATGACGGGCTATAAATTAGTTTACTAATATCAAAATTAGAAATCAGAACAGTTTTCAACACAAAAGGAAAAACGCCTAAACAGGAATATAAAGTAAAAGATGTTTATTTCCAAAAATCGAAATAAAAAGTTTGTTTTACCAAGAGTAAGAAATCTGGAACATATATGTATCGATATATATGGAGTATATGTATTTGGTGAGTTATATTTCGGCCTGTTTTTAATATCTTACTATTTTTAGGTATCCAAAGAGGTTTAATCCTCAAATTGACTTTAGCTTAAATTTTAATTACTATTATAATTACTCTAAAACTACTAAATATCTATATAAATTAAAATATGTTTATTTCAAAAAATCGAAAAAAGAGTTTGTTTTACGAAGAGTAAGAAATTTGGAACATATATGTATTGATATATATATATATATATATATATATATATATATAATATATATATATATATATATATATATATATATATAGTGTATATATCTGGTGAGTTATCTTTCGGCTTATGTTTAATATCTTACTATTTTTAAGTATCCAAAGAGATTTAATTCTTTACACTGACTTTAGCTTAAATTTTAAATAATATTGAAATTGCTATAACAAATGTTAAGAGTACGCGATCCTCCAATGTCACCTCTGGGGTTTTTTCAGGCAAAGCCTGGGGGGGGGGGGTTCTGCATAGTCCCAGGTTCGAGATTACAAGAACCCACTTGAGATAAGACGTTCTTTCACCCTAGTGGTTCTTGTCAAACTAAAGACTCACCCCTTTGCCTTAATTCGCTTGGCTTCTGACCCACGTGATCAGGGCCGTACGAAAGGAGGGGTAGGGGTTTAACGCCCCCCCCCTTGAACTCAGACAAAATGACAAAAATAAAATTTTAGTAGAAATTATGCGGGCTATTATTTTGTAGAATTATGAACACCCCCTTGAAAAAATTATACTTACGCCACTGCACGCGATTAGTTCGTCCATGTGACGTTGGCAACAACAAAAGTACGTGAACATATCAGTTATGTTATTATTTAACTTGATATAAACACTTTTTAATAAAGCTGCTATAAGTGTATGAATTATTATTGAGGAAAAAATATACAATGATTTAGAAACTAATAAATTAACTTATTACTTTATTAGTTAACAAATTAACTAATTAACTAATGTGACGTAGCTAATATATTAAATAATTAGTTTATAGCATTATTAGATTATACATATAACATGGAGAATATGGGAAGATGGACTATATTCAAGCAACGTCTTGCAATTTTGATTTGTTACTTCTTATCAAATCAAGTTCAGTTACCATATAAAAGACTTGTTTTTACACAAAATAATTCCAGTAGATTACACCATTTATAATGTTATTTTAAGTTATTCTTTTTAGTATAAAGCAAAACCGCGAACTATTAATTAATGAGTTCTAATCTTCTTTTGATGGAATTTATAAACAAAATCTTAAAAAAAAAAAAAGTAAAACAGTTAACCGAAGTATTTCATAACAACTTAAGATGGTACTAGAGATGTAGACCTTTTTCGCTTATTTTCCTTGATTAGATAACACATCTAAGCATTAGACGGTGCATTTTCAAGGTGTGGTCATCACTGTGTATTCTCAAATATTGCATTGCTCACACCCATATTTTCTTCTAAAAACAGAGAACACACATAAGCACTAAAAATACCGTGTTATAAACAATCCCTGACAGTAGATGCGGCAAAAAACTAATAAAATTTGAATGTCCCCAGGCGCTTTGTACAAAGTATAACATAAAAAAATGACCCCCAATTACGCACTCGACCAGCCTCGCAGAAGGTATACGGAATTAATTATCCGCACCCGCTTGTATGGGGGAGTGCACGCTCAATTCTGTTCCGCGTTCCCCGTATAGCATATGGTGAACGGAATCCGCCTACAACTATTAACGGACACCTGTTGAATGAAGGTGCATTACGCCGTAAAAATGGGTAGATTTATGAGGTTGGGGGACGGAGTAGATATTGCAGTTGCGTTCCTACAGCGGTAGATTTCTTGTAAGTGAGATAAGCTTTTAAATTTGATTAAACGGCATATGTATTTTTTTAGCAAATTTTTACTGCAATACTTTAATATACACGGAGTAAAATAAC
Organism: Pardosa pseudoannulata; assembly: GCA_032207245.1. Lineage (NCBI taxonomy): Eukaryota > Metazoa > Arthropoda > Arachnida > Araneae > Lycosidae > Pardosa > Pardosa pseudoannulata. The sequence continues at coordinate 140,769,739 of CM063501.1, forward strand.
GAATTTGATTGAGTGATTACATCATAATTTATAATTAACGATTCAAGTTAAAATTAGAAAATGTGTTAAAAACAATGTTCATGGATTAGCACTTTAAATAAAAATTCTAAATTTGTACTTGTTATGTTTGAATTTCGTCTGTTCTGGTCATAAGTGTTTTGTTTTATTGTAAGTAGAGATAAATTAACACATTTATTTTAATACCAACATGCCCTAACACATTGTTTCACTTGACATATGTGTTAAATTATTTCCACAGAATTATTCATGTTTATCGCTATACTGCACGAGATAAATTTGTATCACAAGAAAATTTATCTATAGATATCTACATATAGTAATATGCATGTATTTCTATACGCATAAATTTATAAACATATTTTTGTGTACAAATGTGAATATTTTCGGTAAATTATATAAATTTCTGAAATCAAGTTATTTTTGTTTTACAAAGTTGATTTATTTCGTTCGTTTAAGTATAATTAGTATTCCTTAATTTATTTATTTTTGCTTGGAGGTAAATCAGTGTGGGAAAATATATGCAATAATAAACAAGGATAAAATTATTAAAATTTATACATTTAAAATTAAAACTTCAATTCGTAAGTTGAGAGTGAAAATACTCAACCATAGGTGGGTTTATTTTTAGTTCATTGATAACAATTCATGAATTAACTATAGATTGTACAGAACAGTTAGCAAAATAAATGTTCTTTTAATAAATAAAATTTTTAAGATGTATGGAACATTTTTCACTCACACAATCTGATTTATTTAAAGATAAATATCCTTTAATATTCAAGTAGCCTAGCAACCTAAGTTCTCATTTCAGAATAATTTTGGACCCATTGAAAAAGAAGTTTATAAACTTAAAAAAAAAAAAAAGTCTTCCTAAGAAAGCTTATTTAAATAGAATGGTTGATGAAATAAATCAGACACAATTTCTCCCCTTCCTCATCATTTCAAAAAGCATACTGCAGGGATTCAGAGTGGTCAATCCCCCTTCCCTTCCCTCATTCATGAAGAAGATTAACCTTTAACCTAAACCATTCCGGTATTTAGGAAGAAAGTTAATGGAGCAACTAAAGATTGTCCTTTAACCCCTTGGCTTTGAAATATATTTAAGAGAAAAGTGCCAAAAATGAAAATCCCTTTAATTTTGCTCTTTATTATCATCAAAATGATAGAAATAGATTATTTTTGAAAAAAAAAAATAAATAAACGAAATAGCTACTAATATCAATATATTTACATATATGGGAATTATTAATGGGTTACAGTAATTTTTGCTCAAATTACAGAAAAATGAACCAAATGGCATAATTTTTTTTGATAAGCATAATAAACTAATACAACACTATCATTATCTATATCAATTGTCATGAATTCCATGTCCCTCAGGTTATTTTGATTTTTTCAAATCCTTTGCAATATCCGAGAAATATCGACAAATGGTGCGAAACTGCCAAACTTTTCGATGGAAAGAATCTCTATTGGGAAAATGGCAAATTAAATATTATGAATTGGATGAACCGATTTCGGGTTTCACAGAATTAAAATACTGTTCTTTTGTCTTGCCCGAACTCAGGTCGGGCATTCCAAAATTGGCACATTTGAGTTACCTGAACTGAGTTCGGACGTCACAGGCAAGTTAAATTTCAATCTCCATAAAAAAAACCCTACAATTATTCTTATTAAAATAAAACAATTCAATCGGAAGCTGGGAAGTCTTACTTGTTAAAAATAATTTTTAGACGGGCCCTACTTTTCTTTTGCATACCCTCACAATGAGGAATCAGCACGTAATTTGCGCACATCTTCGTCATATTGCGCCTCGCTCACAACTGTCACCTGGTCACAAAAGAAGTCAAACGGATATCACTTATTTCCCTCTCTACCTTCTTTATTATCCACTCTTTCCCTTTTGCAACAAAAGTCATTTCCAGAAATTCAGATTGCTAGAGGCTACCCAATAAAGTATTATAAGCAGTCCCATCTTTTACCTTTTTTATTTCTGTTTTATTTTTCTTTAATAAAAGGATACCAGCTGCTCTGTGGTTACGAGGAAGAACGGTCACACAAAAAGTGTAATCTGGTCTTGTGTCTACCTTGGAGAATGAATGAGAATTAAAAGCGAATCACGTGGTGCTAGACCATATGCGACGCGACAGCTACTTTGAAACGCCTGGTGGACGATGACAGCATGAGACTGTAATAGGCAAATACTAATAACAAAGACTTTTAAGGCTATGGTAGATTTTCAAATTGGCTAAAATCGACCGAAAATTCGAATTTTCGATTTTAGTGAATAGTAAAAGAATATATCATTAGGAATACGGAGCAAAAATAATTTGTTCATTCCCATCATTTTATCACCACTTATGAGTATAATAAACTTATCATTACGTATGGGTATAGCAATAATAACTTCAAATGCTGTTTACTCAGAAGTAAAATTTTCATGTATTACAAATGTTTAAAGTACTCCAGGCGCATTGAAAATAGATCATTGTCTCTGAAATTCCAGTATTATTTACGTTAGAGTTTATAAAATAAAGTCTAGTTGAAACGGGTATGTTTTGAAGCATATAATATGTTAGTTATGCATTTTAATTAACCGCTATAGCTGTTTATTCTGCAAAATATGGGTATCATCATAATTATTTTTTTCTCTTTATATTTTCTATGAATGTTTATGGAAACAACTACATTTTTTTGTAAAGTCTATAAGGTATACTTAAAAATTTTTAAGAATATTTTATGCAAAACTGATTCATCTTGAGCATTTTCAATTGAGCTAATTATGAAACAATTAATAATTAATAATTTGTCTTCAAATTTTTAAAATATTTATATATCAATAGTCAATCATATTCAATCTTCAAGGAAATTCATTTAAAAGAAAAAATGTTTGCTCTAAAGGTCCACTGTCGCCTTAAAAGTTTCAATGCTTACGTGTTTTTTATTTTTTGAAAAAAATCCTCTAAATCGTTCTTTTTTTTCTGTGGGCATTTTACTTACAAGCTTCGATTGTTGCTAGAATGGCATATTTGATTTGCAGATTTCAATTTTCCAAGATTAAATTTTTCTCTTTATTTTTTTCTTTACACTCTAATAATAAATATATACTAGCTGCTTCGCACCCAGCCTTCGGTCTAGGTATTGAAATATTTCGATTAAAAGTTTAGAACTACCATTAAAGATAATAGGACGTATGAATAGCAATGTTGAATAAACCTCGTATGCTTCAGATTTTTGTCGATTATGACAGTTTAGGAGAGGGGTAGGGGGTGAAATAATTGATTTTATAAAAATACTTCATTGCTTAAAGCATAGAACATTGTTTAAAAATAAACACAATAATTAATAAAAATTTAAGAAATAAAATGTTCCTTTAAAATCGTCTGGATTAATTAAATAAGAATATATATTTATTATTACAACGGCGCAATCTGCCTCAATTCAAGTCGCCAAAGAAAGTAAATAAAACAATGTGAATACATTTGTGTTTTAGTAATCATTGCCAGTAATTTCGCCAAATTTGACAAGGAACACCCTTGTTGGGCTCTCTAATGATAAACAAAAAATATATACTTACAAGACTACAATATATTACTGTATATTATATTACTATGTAATAAATTGTACTTACCCGTATGTAGGAAGAGATGATTCCTCAGGTTGGTCTGCTTGCTAAACCCTCTATTGCATATATGACATTTATACGGCCATGACCCGTTGTGTACATACATATGACTCTTGAGGTCACCAGGAGTAGGGAAAGACTTTGAGCATAGATTACATTTGTGAGGTTTTTCCTAAAAGGGGAGATATAAAGAATCACCTGTCAGTCAGATATCGTTATATAGAGATGATTCATACAACATTTGAACCAGTTTCAATTTTTACAGTCATGTTAATAGCTGTATAAATAAGTTAAATTTACGACTGTGACCATAAATACACATAACGTATTCAAGAACAGGAATGGGCAAACTACTGCCCGCCAGAAGGTTTTATCCGGCCAACGGATAGAATTTTAAGTTGTCGGTCCGAGGCAAATTAAAAGAAATATATATTTATACATTATATATCTATCTCCTTTTCTACTTTGCTTAAATATTATATCTCAAATTTATTATCTCACGCCCAGAATATTAGCGGTATATTTGCTTCTTATACGTGAACAAGTGTTTTCAACTTTAAACCTCAGAAAGAACGATTTCAGAAGTAGACTGACAGATGAGCATTCAGCATCGTTCCTTAAAATCAGTACATCTCGCTTCAGTATAAGGAACTTTTAAAAATGAAATATCAATTTCATTTATCTCATTAACGTATTTAAACCGTTAGGTACTTGTATATTGTTTTTAAAATTTTAGAAAAATTTAACTTGGCCAGCCTAACTTATTTTCTTTCGATTTTTGGCCCGTGAACGAAAAAGTTTGTCCATCCCTGTTCTAGAAGAAAACCAACCTAATTACTGCAATATAAATATAAAAGTAAACATATTTTCGTGAGTACCAAATAAAAAAGAATCTATCGGTAATTAAATGATATAAATAACTAAGATCCCCCAATAAAATTCTAATGAAAAAGCAATATAGAAGAGCAGATTAAACGTGAAACCAAAAAGTGACATTCTAGTAATTAAATCTGACAACAATCTGTTAGTATATTAAAATTATTAAATTTATTGAATTAAGTGGTAAGTCATTCAATTGAGTCATTCAATTTTTGCAGACTTATTAATAGCTGCACATATAAGTTAAATTTACTATTGATTGTGAGCATGAAAATACATTATTTATTCAAGAAGAAAACAAACCTAATTTCTGCAATATTAATATAAAAGTAAATATCTTTTTGTGAGTACCAAATAAAAAAGGATCTATGGGTAATTAAACGATACAAATAACTAAGATCCCCCAATAAAATTCTAATTAAAAAGCAATATAGAAGAGCAGGTTAAACTTGAAACCAAAAAGTGACATTCCAGCAATTAAAACTGACAACAATCCGTTAGTATATTAAAATTATTAAATTTTTTTAATTAAGTGGTAAGTCATTCAATTGAGTCGTTCGATTCTTACAGGCTTATCAATAGCTGCACGAATAAGTTAAATTTACTATTGATTGTGAGCATGAAAATACATTATTTATTCTAGAAGAAAACAAACCTAATTACTGCAATATAAATATAAAAGTAAATATATTTTTGTGAGTACTAAATAAAAAAGGACCTATCGGTAATTAAACGATATAAATAACTAAGATCCCCCAATAAAATTCTAATTAAAAAGCAATATAGAAGAGCAGGTTAAACTTGAAACCAAAAAGTGACATTCCAGTAATTAAAACTGACAACAATCCGTTAGGATATTAAAATTATTAAATTTATTGAATTAAGTGGTAAGTCATTCAATTGAGTTATTCATTTTTTTGCAGACATATTAATATCTGCACAAATAAGTTAAATTTACTATTGATTGTGAGCATTAAAATACATTATTTATTCTAGAAGAAAACAAACCTAATTTCTGCAATATTAATATAAAAGTAAATATATTTTTGTGAGTACCAAATAAAAAGGACTATCGTAATTAAACATATAAATAACTAAGATCCGAATAAAATTCTAATTAAAAAGCAATATAGAAGAGCGGATTAAACTTGAAACCAAAAAGTGACATTCCAGTAATTAAAACTGACAACAATCCGTTAGGATATTAAAATTATTAAATTTATTGAATTCATTAAGTGGTAAGTCTGTCATGGACCATAGGGCCTTAATGATGTCTAAATGACGAAGGTATTAACTTCTTGTCATCTAAGCTCGAAAAATAATAATCCAGATGAATAAAGTGGATTTTAAACTCCGCGAAAATAAACAAGCCGTTAAAACTCCATTAGTGAATCCGCTAGATTAGATAAGTGGGAAAGGAGCCGAAATTATTTTAGGCGTAAGTTGTTGTAGTTTAAAAAAATTTAATATTATTTTGAAACTTTTCATCATTTGTGAAACCATTCTGATAATTTGAAAGGTGATTAGATAATGCATTTTTTTTTCTGATTAGAATAAATATTTATGCATGAGTTTATTATTACTGTACAATTTAAAATATTTTTTTAAATAACAGAGAATTAGATTTTAAGTAATTAAGCTTGGTTACTAAGGAAAGTATATAAAATCCCAATTATAGGTCACTAAACAACATTACATGATATATCTGGATCAAAAATGTGATCTTTTGTTAATTTAATTTAATTTTCAAAGCAATTAAGGACAGGGTATGAAAAAATCATTATTAGACTGCACACATTCACGCGGTCCATCAATACATCTTAACGTATTCCCTATATAATAATAGCCTAAGTTATCTATGGTCCTCCAATTTATGAAGTGGTTGGACTTGGAATGGACAGGGGCAGCCATATTGAATTCTTGATGAGTTACGGTTAGTAAAATTTAAAGCGAGTAAAGTTTATCTTCTCCTAAACTATCAATCCAATTCTAAAATAAATTGGTATAAATATGTTTCATATCATGGGGAAATATACAGTCTTCTTTAAAACGTTCGAAATCCACCCGTTCCCCTTTTCAAGTCTTTAATGCCATTATTTCAAGCCTTATTTTCCCCGATTAAGAGCAGACGATTAATTTTATCAGTTTATCCCATAATAAATAGATAAAAAAATGTTTTCCAAGCATTATGACGTCATTCCTTTAACCATCTCATTTAATCATTTCTTATTTTAAATTATTTAAATATGGTATGCCTGCATTATTTTCATACGTTTTATCACTGAACTTAGTTATTCCACAAATAATTTTCTTTTATATTTGGATTAAATAGTAGATTACGTATATATGGGATAATCTTATATTTAATCTCCGAACGATGGCTGAATTGTTAGGGTGCTGGCCTTCGGAACCGTAGTTCGTGGATTCGAATCCCACTATGGCATGGATGTCCATAGCCGTTCGGAATCGACTTTAAGCAGTAGGTCCCGGTCTCATTAACCCTTGTGTTGCAAAAAGTAGACCGTAGTGCTCCAAAACCTAACTTAACCTTAAATTTAATGATATAAAAATATTTTTGAACACATTGAGGTATTATTTTGCATTTAAACTGAATAGTTTATTTGAGGGAATTATTTTTTATTTAGACGTTGAATTTTCATAAAACAATTTGGTGAATTTTTAAATTTAAATTTAGTGTTAATAACTTTATTAAATTCAAAATTTAAAACAAATACCCTGATTTATATTAAGGCATATTAGGAGTGTTAGGAGACATTTTGCAAGAATCTATAACAAGTTTAGCCTCTAGAGGCATTTTAAGAAACAAAATTCATAAAAAATGTTTTAACACATTGGATTTTATAATTAAAAAAATTATTTTTAAACTTTTCCTTATTTCTACTCGGGGTGAATCATCCTCTTTCGGACCCCATTTTGCTCAAGGTGCTGCGCCCTATGACTGATGCGCCAGTGGCAAATGCCACCTTTGCCACACCTTAGTTACGGCCCTGGTGTATTGAGTGACGTTGAATTAAACAAAAGGAACAAATTGTATTCAGTCAGTAAGAGTACACTTTTAGCAACGCATCACAATATTGAATCACAGTCGGAAGAAATCAGGAATTTTTTATTTTTGTAAACTTTCAAGGCGAACATATTTCATAATATACAGATAAAAAATTAGGACATGTTCATTTTCTTTCAAAATTATTCTTTTTGTTAATTATACTTATGGTTTAAAAATTAGACTTGAATACTCTGTATAGTTATCAATGTTAATTTTACTATTAAATTGATTGTGTAGTTACTTCATTACTCATTCTGGTCTTTAAATCTGTTCTTTAAATCATTTTTTAATTATTTTGATTGTTTAAAGCCCCATTGCATTATGATACTCATTAGGGGTATACATACATAAGAAAATCTGTAGTTTTACTGAAGTATCATTCACAAAATCAATGTCTTTCCCCTTGGCCCCTCTCCAAATATAGTTTATGTCTACGGTGCTGCGTTTCTCACTTTTGTAAACACTTCTATTTTCCTGTATTATTATTCTTTAATTCCATAATTACTGTTATTTAATGACATTAGGGAATTTCCAAATTCATGATTGGACATGAGATAAACAAGTCGTGCAAAAGTAATACTCAAATAAAACATACCTAAATAAATGGAAATCGGGGACATCTTAAAATATTAATGGAAAGTTTTCCAAAAAAAAAAAAAAGAAAAAAAAAAAAGAAATAGTTACGATTTTGATTATTAGATTTCAAAATAAGTGTAATAGGAAATATATAGGAACAGAGTCGAAAAATTCAAAAGAAGAATTTTACGAAGAATCATTTCTAGCTTCTAGAATTTCAATTGAAAAAACCAATTTAATTTATTGAAGCTTCTTTCAGATATATTTTTACTACGAACAATTTTTTTAAAAATGAATTCAAAAATATTTCTAAAATCTTCAAATGTAATATAATTTTTAACTATATTTTAACTATTCTGATTAAATAAGTGATTGTTTTTATAAAACAATCATTTATTTAATCAGAATAAAAATAATATTAAGAATAATATCAGTCAGAAAAAAAATTATTTAATTCTAAGTAGTGGAACTCTAAAAGCTAGGATTTAGATGTTTAAAGGTGACATTTTTTATTAATTCCACATTTGAAGATTAAGACTTTAAGTTACGGATATTAACAAAGAGACAGTTCTATGGAATTTAATTCAATTAGTAAATGTGACAGTTAAAAATATGAAAATATTTATTTTAAATTATGAATCAATACGTAATTACTCTATTAAATTTGCGAGTATATAGATTTTTTAACTCGTGTTGCATTTAATAAACGATTAACCAAAAATATAATGTATTACTTGTACCACATTTATATATAATTCTATATTGTAATCAAAATTTCTGTAAAATCCAGAATATTAAAATATTAAATCTCCTTTGCATGAAATTTAAAATATCCGTAAATTTACTTTTCCAGTTCTACGATTGTTTGTATTTTGAACTACACAGATAATGCTCAAATTTTATATTATGGGAATGAAATAAAGTAGTTAATTTTTGTTGAATGAAATCTCCTAATAATGTAAAATTTTCTTAATTTACATAATAAAAATTACATTATAAAATTTTTTTTACATTATAAAACATTTTCTTAATAAACATCACAGGATACCATTTATGAAAACAAAGAAAAACTTCATGAAAAAAGATTTATGTTTTTTATTACATATGAAATAAGTACGGGAAAATCGAATTTTAACACAGATGAAGCAATTTGTCAAAATTTCAGCATTTGTAACTGTCGAAAAAGTAAATTATACGCACTGTTCGAAAATTCATAAAGTGTCGATGAAATGAAAAATTTATAAATAATAAAAACTACTTGAAAATTTTTACACAACAAATAATACTTAACCCCCTCCCATATAATGCACTTTTAAGAACTCTCAGGGTTTTTGTGTATTAAAAGCCATATAACCCCGTGACAGTTCAGAGAATATAGGGAATGAGGAATTTGGTTGAAATGAATTCATTGAATATAAGATCATATCTAGTAGCATAAAAACAACTTCTTTTTGCGGAAAGAAGTATAAAAATTATTAATGGTATATGGGATTTAATTCAGTAAACACCTTCACATCTCTCACCTATATATCGCCATGTCATCGTTAATTTCACTAACATTACAAGCTATTTTAATTTTATTAGATAGTCACTTCCTGAGAGAGTTATTTAAATCTTTAATGGCATATATAATCACTCATACAAACAACTCTGCGTAAAGCACGTATTTAGGGCCGGTTATTTTAAAGTGAGTTGAATCGATTATTTTATGATAGAGTTATTTCCAATGATAATGACTTTATTAATAATTCATAAATCATACAGATTTACTCTTATCTAATTCTCAAAACTTTCTACCTACCTCCATATGAGCCCCGTACCTTTATCTCCATTCCTTACAAAAGCCCAAAACCCACGCCCTAAACTGCGCAAACTAACGGAAAGGAAAACCAGCACCCTAAATTTCTCCGAACAGTTTAATGATACCTTAAATCCACCTCAGTGCTTGGAATCCCAATCAAAGCCCCAAAACGTCCCGCATTAATTTCCTCAGCTGATCTATGGAGCCCTGCGTATTTAAAAAGCAAAATCACCTTCCGCACCTACCGCTTTAGGCGAGCTGAGGTAATATTGCTCAAAACATTCACGTGTTTAGCAGTTTCCAGTGTAGATACCACACCTCAAATTAAGAGGCTATAATGTTCCCGTATTTGGATTGCAGTGCCTTCTTCTCTTTTGTACCACAGTCGGTAATGTTCCTAAGCGGGGTTGTTGAACTACACACCCAGATTTCTGGCCATTACTCTTCCCTCTAGCGGTGTCCACATTATTAACTTACACTTTATGTCGGCGCCTTATTTAAGGGTGTAAATTTCAAAGTCCCGTAATGAGGGATCTTTACGCCGTTTAAGGCCAGGAATTTACTGTGTAATAGCATGCAAACTGTCGTGTAATCGTATGTAAAGTGTGGCATGATGGTTTACTTTTACATGTCACTTTTTTGTTAAAGTAAAAATAAAACTATAAATTCGTTGGTAAGGATCCTGATGCAAACGATAGTTTGCTTTTCATAAAAAATATAAAACAGAAACAAAAATACATTTTCCCCTTTTCCTTTTATTTCGAAAACTAACTACAGCCAAATTTGTAAAGTATTTAAATAATGATATTGTTATGATTTATACATCTACGGTAAAATCAAAACTAGTTACAACTGTAGCTGAATTTACAAGTGTTTCTTTGAAAGACAGGCAAATATTCGTACATATAAAATTGAGTGTAAAAATATGCAGTTAACAAGATTATATGATCCATATAAAAAAATAATATGGACAATGTAACTATATTATCCAAGTCAAAGAAAGTCGATGAACAAAAAAGTTATATCAAATTACCTCCAAAGCACAAGCAGATTAAATAAACTATTACTGCAATTTTAAAAAAATTCTAAAGAAAATTAAAAACCCTGTTTCTACACGCTTAATACTTGGACAGCTTGATAAACATATGTTGCAAGACAACGATGTTAGAATTCGTTTGCATTTGCGAAAGTGCATTACCTTTAGATTACTGGGACATTGGTTTTTTCGTAGATACTGGTATAATTAAATTTACACTCAACCTTGATAATGCCGAAATTGGATTACCATGAAGTGTAAAGAAGAAAATAGTTTATTTATTCCTGTGTAAGCTTAACTAATTATCCACGTTACATGTGATTATTGAAATAATTATTCGTTTATATTATGTCACGAGTGTGTCACAGCGATATAGTTCAAAAGAAAGTACTATAAATGTGACTGGAATATAATTAACACGTTTGACTGACAAATGTACTAATCGATGTCTGTGTATCTAAAGTGCAAGTAAAGTTCAAACATATTTATGTAATCTCGATAACTACTAGCATTTTGAGCGTAGTATTTGAAGACAGCATAACCGAGTAGCGATACTGAGGTTATCATTATATACTGAGAACCGTAACACTTACGAAAATTCTTTTGCCCAAACTCATATACTATCTAAGATTAAAAATGAGAATCAAGGGGAAAAATTAATAAAAAAAAAAAAAAAGAATTTTCAGTGTTTCATCAAAACATTTTGAATATTCACTTGTGATCGATTGTTCAAAAATTAAAAAGCATGATTGATAAAAAAAAAGTACGGATATAATTTTTAAACAGTAGTAGTAGGATGTAGATTTATAACCTTCGCCCATAAGGATTGTTGTATGCATATATATGTAAGGATTACTGAATTCATTTTAAAATATGAGGTGAAGTTGAAGAACTTTCCCTCTCCCCCCATGAAAAAAAAAGCTCCAGAACAGAAGCAATGAGAGGTATTGTTATTCTTTACTATTGTTTAAACGTATTTATAATACTTCTTTTATTAAACTTACTTTACAAATATGAATGATATATCTAAATGTTATCAAAATACTTTTCAATTTTTACTGTCCATTAAGTAATCTGAAAGTTATTTATTTATCAGCTATAATGGTACTAATATAAATTAATTAAGTGGGTCAGCTGTAAATATTTCACCCAGATCCTTATTCTGAACGGACTGTTATATTTACCCACAGGTAATGAAAAACACAGCTGATACAGAGTTAAAAATAACTTTCTAGATTAAAAACAAACAATAAAAGCAGCGAGCTTCCAGTCAATATGTTTGTACTGAAACATTGCTCATCTCATATTATTAATACATCTCATATTATTAATACTAGCGGCTTCGCACCCAGCCTTCGGTCTGCGTAAGTAAGTTTTCTAATATAGTTTTAGAACAACTATTATAGATAAAAGTAGTAATAAAAATGTTAAATCATCGTCGAATGCTGCACATTTCAGATTAATATAAGTTTATTAACAATAAATTGCGTAGCGGAGAGAGTTGATGTGAGATTTGTAACCTTCCACACTTTAGTGATTTTCATTTGGCTCTGAAGTCATCCACCGAGGCTCATATTCCTGATTGCGGTATGAATTTATACAGCAATCTTTATGGAAGGTTTGAAACCCCACACCACGTCCGACATATATGTGTAACTATTGCTGCGTTAATGCAATTTGAAAGGGGAGACCCCTTAACTAAAGCGCCATCAACTGTTTAAACGTATTTACCATACTTCTTTTTTAAAACTCGATTTAGGAATATAAATGATCTATCTAAATATTCTCAAAATACTTCTCAATTTTTACTGTCTATTATGTAATCTGAAAGTTCTTTATTTATCAGTTATAAAGGTATTAATGTAAATTAAATAAGTGGATCAGTTGTAAATATTTCACCCAGATCCTTATTCTGAACGGACTGTTATATTTACCTACAGATAATGAAAAACACAGCTGATACAGAGTTAAAAATAGCTGTCTATATTAAAAACAAACAAACAATAAAAGCTGCGAGCTTTCAGTCAATATCTTTGTAATGAAACATTGCTCATCTCATATTATTAATATATCTTTTTTGGCACTAGAGTAATGATATCGAATGGCTTATTTCTGCAGAAAAATGTAATCAAATGAATTATTCATAATATTAATTCTGTGTAGTGTTATTTAGACCGCCAATATGCCTTCTAGAAACAAAATGAGCAATCTTACTGCACAGTAAAGTGCAAAATACTTTCTTACCTAGCCTTGAGGAAGACCTCATTAAGTAGAAATATTATAAAAATTAGGCACACATATTGGCAAAATAACCTAACATTACAGCAATTGGAGGATTCAAATTTTCTTCTCATTTATCACCTTAAGGCAATGAATGGCGTTCAAAATATCTCAATATCGATGAATGCTATTGAAATATTTTTCGCTGAAAAAATTTTCCAACAATAACAGTTAGAGAAAATAAGATTGATCGCAATGATTAATCCTTAGAGTGGATAATTAGAACTTAATTTGAATTGATAGAAATATTAATGACCACAAAGACAAATATTCATTTTCTTGAAATAATAATAATATCATTATTGAATAAAATGCATTTGTTTGTATTAAATACATGTATTAATACGAAATAAAAGGTTTCAAAATACTTTTTAACTGCCTCTTGCTTATCCAAGATCATTGGTGCACATTACAAGGGAAATACATGGTCATAGGAGCTGATACTAATAGGCATTTTAAAAGTAATGGTTTATTTGGAAATGATAACTCACTTAACATATTATTACTAGCTTAAAAAATGCAGCAAAATTATGAATAATATTGTTAACTTATAGCTATAATTAGCATAATTTAACAAAAATAACTTATCTTATTTCTGTCAGATATAAGAAAAGAAATTCATGCTTTTAACTTGTGCTGCAAATTTGTTGCAATTTAATTTATCCAGCTGTAATTTTGTTTGGTCGACTGAAGAGATTTTACATTTAAAGTCATGACGAAATTGAGCAAATTATCCTATGAACTCATACTGTTTTATTTTGTATATTTTTATGTGTAATTCATGATATAAGTGATATATGAAATACAATGTTAGTTCAATATAGAGATATATTTGTTTGCTAACTTAGTGGTAATATACAACGTAGTAAGTGAAAAGTAACTTGCATTATCTTCAGGATATGAGTCAGCAGGATTATATGGGGCTAGCCCCGTTAATCCTGAGTTTCTTTCAGTAAGTATAACTTGCATTAAAAAACTGGAAATGTTTATTTATAAAATTTATTAATTATAACCTTTAAATACTTAGGTTTTAGTGGTGATACTCTTAGAAAAGTTATTAAAACTTTATAAGTTATAGCTGTTGAAGCTGTTGAAAGGTTTCCTGGGGTACCTTGACCGAAGGCCTTATCCCCTGTTGCAAATTATTGAATTGATGATCAGGTGTCCATTCTTTTAAGTTGATACACAATAATAATATATGCAGGTCTTTATGATGGGAAAAAATAGTGCTAGGCCCTTAACAAGTTAAATAATTAAGATGAATGTAAAAATTAAATGATAAGAAAAGGAAGTTTAAGGATAGCAAAGAATTTTTATTTGGTTTTTAATTTTTAATTTTTAATTTAATTTTTTTTAATTTTCTAGTGCTGATTAACAAATTATATTGCAAATGCTTAAGATATAATTTTGAATTTTTCCATTCATCGTCTAAATATTTAATTATAAATAAGCTTTTATTCTCTTATAACAAAAACACTAAAAAATGCATTTAAATGTATCACTTTTCCTTTTTATTTAAGTATAATATATTTCGCTATCTCTCAATCATTTATAAAGATGAGTAGTCGGGAGAAAAGCAAATAGACGGAAATATTCAAAAGATTACTTGCTTTAAATGAAAAAAAACTTTCTTTTTTCTGTTCGATACGTTTTTTTACCCCCACAGACCTTTATCATTTATACACCCATCCATGGCATCTCATCTCTAAATGAATATCCACTCCCCAAACCCATTTTTCTTCTTCACATATCAGTAAGAAGACCTTGAAGAAAACAAATCTCCTTCAGCTGACGCAGCAGTAGCGAGTAAAGGCATATTCATACGCATTTCAATAAGAGTTATTCCATATTTTTATCACGGTCCAAGCCACCTAAACTTTCAATCAAGAATTTCCCCGATAAACTTTATGACTCCGTGCCTCTCAAGTATCACTCGGATTTCAATAGCTCATTAAAAGCTATCCATGGGATCACGAAATTAATGAGCTAGATAGGCGACGTTATGTCTTTGCCTTAAGAAACGTCGTGATGCTCAGGGCTTGGGTTGCAGGAGCACCTGAGAACCCCAATCGGCGTCATTAGAAAGAGAAAGGGAGAGATCTGTAACACACGCTTTTCTCCAAAGGTAGATCACGTTGTCGGTGGGCCCAGCGCGTTTGTGAAAATCGTGAATGACTACTTTGTAGTTTTTGACACACTAATTATTATTACTATTTTTTTTACCGCCCTTTTCTTCGAAACCGGTAATAAGCGGAGGGGATCTCCACTGGTGTTTTCTGATTAATCTTGCTTGATGATGACATTTGTTTTCCTCCGCAGCCGAGGAAATTGACAATTCGTGACTAGCAAGGGTGGTATCAGTGTGTGAAATCGAGAAGCAGCTACCGAATTTACAACATGGTTAGGGACTCCTTGTGTTCTGTTTTTCTTCACTGAATTATTTTTATAAATGCCGAATTGCCACCAAGAGAAACTGGCAATCTACACACTGCATACTCACATGTTCAGTTTATCTTTTTATAAGATGACGTCTGCACGAGCAGTATGATGTATGGTTTTGGATGAAATATAGTACCCCCTTAAATATACATTTGTCCGTGGTTTATTCTAGCAGAAACTGTTTATCTTGTAAAAAATATTTACCTATCAATTGCATGGCTTACTTAAAAAGGATTGATCGAATTTATATCCCAGAAAATTTTTCTATTAAACATTTCCTCGAATTATTTTTTTGGCGCAGTTAAATATGTGGAAGAAATCATATTTCTTCAAATGATATTTCATGAGATACTTAAATTCCACGATTGCTTTTCTGATATTCTAAGGCAGCCTCTAATCTCTTGCTAAATTTGCTAAATTTATGCATTGAAAGCCAGGGTCTAACAACTTTACAACCCCGGACAAAGAAGCAAAATGCCACTCCCTCCAGATTTTCTACATAACAATGTATAAATGTTAAAAATAATTTTATTTTACTCATCTAAAAACTTTTATAACATCGATTATTTATTCGTATTAGAACGAATTGACTAAGCTAAACAGATTTGTGCGTACTTGTCAACATTAACGTTATAATAAAATAACTGAAAAAATAAGACCCTCAACTTTTACCTTATAATAGGTTAGCGAAGATCTGCATCTATTTTGTTTAAACAAATAGCTGCGTAGCGCAATCTTTCTTTATATATATCAAATTTATTGCACTTATGAATATCACTTTAAGATTTTCGTTTCCCCATTCTTATTATTTCATTTCTACTTTCTCAGTCGCAAAATCTCTGACGATTGATGGCAGTGATCGTTGGTACCGTAGTTCGTGGGTTCGAATCCCACTGTAACAAGGATGTTTGTAACCTTCCGGAATTAACTTTCCGGACTCCCTTCCAATTTACTGGCCTCATTTGTAACCACAATAGAATTTTTTTGAAAGAATTATGTAGCGAAAATGTTTATATGCAAACACATATGAAGTATTTTTCAAGAAACTAAACCTGAATGATCAGTTAAAATATGTATGTCAGGTTTAAAACTGGGGCTTAAGAATGAAGAGAGTTATAATTAAAAATAGTTAGAACTCATTAACGGTAACGTAATAGGAGAAGGGCACACCCTCGAGCGGAACTATACAGACTAAAAAAGCTGACGTGAAAGTAGACATAAGAATTTGCTTAGGTAGCAACGCCAAAAGAGAGAGGTCTGATTGGATACTCGGGCTGATAACATCCTCCACGCTTGTCGTGGCTAATTATGAGAACAAATTATGAGAAAAAATAATTTAGCTTTCTTATATTTGCTTTAAAATATTTTAAATGCATATTAATTTTATTTCTAAATTTCCTTATGTTTATTGAACATATTCATGTAAAAAACTATCCCATATACATATATTTTCTCACACGTACTTAAAATTAATATTTTTTAAGGGAAAAAACTCAAACATTTGTTGTTTAATTTTGAAGATGGGTGTTTTCACAGATATAAATATAGACAATATTTACAAGAGATTTAAAAATATGAAAATTAATGCATTTTCATTTGTGATAAAGAAATTGTTCAGATATCTGTAAAGAAAAAAAACTGCCAATTGTAGACAATATAAATACGTAATATAGTTGGGTTACGAGTGAAAACAATGTTGTCATTACAGATGTGAGAAAAGTCACGATATTATTTTATTCATTTTAATTAAAAATGCATATCTCTTTAAAAAATGTGATATGAAATTAACTATGAAACTTAAGCGATTATTTAAAAGATAAGATGATTCAATTAAAAATCGTAAGCTAGAGGTACAGATTTTTAAAAATAAATTCCTAGATATTTAACTAAAAAATAATAAAAAACATTCACATGAAAACGAAATACATAAATATTTATATCTAGTTGATGAGGAAGAATATGCTTTTTCTGATCTAATTAATTTGAGGTTTCATTGCATATTTCATAAAGTGTGCTGCATAAATTTTGAATGAGGTACTATGTAAATGGTATATTCATCATTTTGATGAAGCATTTATTTTATTCTTGCCATTTTTGTTTCAAGACACATGATGTTGATCCGGATTCTTTATTTCCCTCGGATAAATTATAGAACTTTGTGTGATATGAATCTTGATAGTGTATATATATGTATATAGATATAATGACCTTGATATACCCATAAATATTATATTTATTTTAATTGAATTAATGCACAACTGTGAGCTTGGGTTAACTCTGAGGTTAAAGCATTAATCTGCGTCTATGGGTTTTTATTATGTCATTTACATAAATATGAGTTTTAATTAGATTCCAAAATATATTGTAAATAAATTTATCAGCTATAATTTTGAAAATCTGAACGATATTTTCTATTATACTATTATTTTCCATCAATTTAAATGTTTATATAACGAATTATTATTCATTATTATTTTCAAAAGTAATATTGCAATAATAAATTCTGTCTCCATTGTACTATTATTATATAATGATACACAAATCATAAATCACGTTTCGTTTATTCGATTAAATGAAGAATAGTCTGCCACATTTTTATATATTTAATAATATAAGTTTAAGGGGAAAAAAAGAAAGTTGTACAATAATCTTTATACATACACCATAACTTATATTTTTAAGAAAATTTTTAATACTAAATATTTGAATTCAAACCTGGCGGTAACCTGTTCAGATGTATATAGCATATTACTATAATTATCAGCATCAGATATAATCGTTGACTGTATATCTTCAGAAATTATTTGCAAACGCTGAATTTTATAAAACGATGTAAGCGGTAAGCTGTCACATTTAATTTTTATTCTCGCATTCTGAACAAAATCTGGAGAAACCAAGATGAGATTTGGATTTACTACTTGATTATGATGCTAATATTAGGGAAAAAAATTTAAATTGAATGATTGTTTTGAAAATTTTCATTAAATTCTTAAATAGCTATAGTTAATTGAGATTAAAATGAAAGATTATAATAGATTGGTTTCCTTTCACTTACATCTAGACATTATATTCTAAAAAATAAAGGAAGAGACAATAATGTAGAGATCACTGTCTCATTTAATTTCCATTCAAGAATTCTGAGCAATATCTGGGGAAACCAAGATAAGATTTGGTTTTATTACTTGATTATGATGCTAATACCAGGAAAAAATTTAAATTAAAGGATTGTTTTGAAAAATTCATTAAAATCATAAATAACTATAGTTTCCAGATAAAAATAACTAATTGCGATTAAAATGAAAGATTATAAACGATTGGTTGTCATTCACTTACATCTAGACGTTATTTCCTAAAATATAAAGAAAGTAACAATAATGTAGAGATTGCAAGAAAAATCAATATTTTACACATGTACGTAATAAAGGTTGTAAAAACTACTTTCTCTTTGTAATTTTAATAATTGTCATAGTTAATTAAATAATTTTAAATCCGCCTCAATATTTATAACCCCGGCCATCCAAATATACACACCAAATCCAGTTCCATTCGTTTAGAATCAATTATTTTTCCCTTCTGCGAAACCTCATTGCGTCACTGAACACAATGCTTGACTCCATTTCATCCAAATTTACAGCCACTTTAACAAAAGAATCCGCAGCTTTCCTAGGATGAGTTACGTTTTTTCAACCCGGTACTATGACAATTACTTCTCCTCAAATCAGTTAGCTTATTCAGATAATACACCCCTCTAATTAGGCTATAGTCTCTGCCACCAACACATCTGCAGCCCTCCACGTGCATGTCTGCACCTGCATCAACAGAAGCCGTTGAAACAAAACACCGTATATGATGCATATCACACCCATGGGACATGAGTTCGTCTGATTTTACGCCCGTACGGGAGTATTGTTTCTGTGGGTAACGAGAATGAAAATAAAAATAGGAAAAAAAAATTACCTTGCAAAAGGTAAAGGAATTCCTCGCAGTCACCATGCATGTGATAATATTTTGATAATGGATAGGAGGATATTTCTGTCTGAAATATCTTTGATTGATACCATAAAAAGGGAAAGGTCAAGTATTAAAGAGTGCTTACATATGCTGCTGAATTGGAATAACATAACGACAGTCGCAATAAGAAAGGAAATACCTATACTTTTCTTTTGTCAAAATTATATTGAAATAACTATCTAGTTTATTTTATAGAAAATAAAAATCTTTTAATGTTTATATTGGGTCTAAAAATAATAGGGAATTGTAAGACTGAACTATAATAAAACATACATACATATATCTATATATCTAACTATCCATCTATCTATCTATCTATCTATCTATCTATCTATATATATATATATATATATATATATATATATATATATATATGTAATATTAAAATACCTTATTTACATATTTTAATATTAATTTAATAACTTTTGTTCATAATGTACGTTGGGAGTTAGAGCGGTAATTCTGATTTTTTCCTCCAGACACTCTATAGTCTTATTTCAGCCTCTGTCTGTACTACTTTAGCCAATAGTTAGCTCGTTCTCTTTAAACATGGGTATTTTTATCACGTGATCAATTGTGCTTAGGGATTATTCGTAGTCTTTTTACCTGAGAAATCCCTACTTGAAATGTGTGTGTGTGTAGGATCGCATTGTCTGGTTCACGAGGTTGTAAAAGTGCTTGCCTGTTGTATGAATTTCATGTATTTCATAAGAAATAAACTGTGTTGTGATTCTGAATGAGTCCCGCCCGTATATATATATATATATAATATATATATATATATATATATATATATATATATATATATATATATATATATATATATATATATATACATACATATATATAATATATATAATATATATAATATATATATATATATATATATATATATATATATATATATATATATATATATATATATATATATATATATATATATATATATATATATATATATATATATATATATATATATATATATATATATATATATATATATATATATATATATATATATGGGGGGGGACAGAGAAATAACTCAAATAGTCTTTTTTTAAATTCAATATTTTTAAAGTCGTTACTAAATTTATTAAATTTTTAAAATATAACGAACACAAGAATTTCTACAAGAAACTTGTGATAAGAAATGTGCCTGTGTTGCCAAGAAAAATACAATTTAGAATTAATCATTACAAGTCACCGGAAAGAAGGTTGATCGAAAAATATTTCAGCTCGAATTTTATCTTAACATGCAAATAGAGTTTACGAAATAAGTTCAAGCCAAAACCTGGTGTTAGTGTAATGGGTGGGATAAAAATCAGTTTCATTATACCACAGCGTACTTTTCGATGTAAAAAAAAAAGTTCCATATGCTGTGATAACACATCGTATTCTGGAGCAACCACTGTCACGTAAGTTAAAAAAAATATCAACATCTGCCTGCCAGCTAATTTAACGATTGTTTTGCCTGAAGGATGAACCTAACATGGATCGATGAAGCGAAGGAAAGTTCCAAATGACCAGGAACGAGCAGGTGTATCTGTCCACTGACTACCGGTGTTGTAAAACCCTTATCTAACGATTCCCCCTCCTCGATTTTTTTTCTTCTTTTTATCTACAAGCTTCAGATTTTCCTACGGTCTCCACGTATTTTCCTCCACCAGAAACTGGTAGTTAAAATGTTGGAAAGCACCTTCAATCTGTAATTTCCGCTTGGTAAAAGCTGGAAAAAAGGTTCAGCTGCCCTCTTGCCACAATCTCCAGTAGCCTGGAGGCACAACTATGCAGGTGGTTGTATGAGTAGTTCACTTTAGGGAGAAGTTTTGACAAATAATTTGCTGCCGAATTCGAACGAATCAGACTCCCAAGCACCGAAATACACGTATCTCTTAAACAAAGGTTTAATGACCGGTGGGGGAATTGCGATAAATTTCATGGGTAACAAAATTAAGTTGAAATTCAATTAAGTACTTGAAACTTTTAAATAGTTATATTTTCTAGGTTACTGAAAAATTTTAAGATACACGTACCTCTTAAACAAAGGTTTAATGACAGGTGGTGGAATTGCGATAAATTTCATGGGTAACAAAATTAAGTTGAAACTCAATCGAAACTTTTAAATAATTATATTTTCTAGGTTACTAAGAAATTTTAAGATACACGTACCTCTTAAACAAAGGTTTAATGACCGGTGGTGGAATTGCGATAAATCTCATGGGTAACAAAATTAAGTTGAAATTCAATTAAGTACTAAAAACTTTTAAATAGTTATATTATCTAGGTTACTGAAAAATTTTAAGATACACGTACCTCTTAAACAAAGGTTTAATGACCGGTGGTGGAATTGCGATAAATTTCATGGGTAACAAAATTAAGTTGAAATTCAATTAAGTACTCGAAACTTTTAAATAGTTATATTATCTAGGTTACTGAGACATTTTTAAAGATAAATTTTAAGTCTTAATGCCTATTGAATCCACTTTACCTTCAATAAATAATATATGTACTGTTACTGTTTAAAGTTTACTTTTTAAGAGCTTTCTACTATTTTAATTCCAAAATGCGAAATATAGTTTGTAAAAAATAAATTAAGAAAACAGCAATTACAAATTTTCGTGAGCGGTAAGAGTAAAATATGCACTATTCGCTAATGAACATTAAAGTGCAAAATAAAAGCACCCCAGTTTTAATTGAATCGTGTCTGCATTGAAACTGGAAAAAAATTAAATAGATTATCCCAAAAGTTATATTTTCCAGGAGATAATGATAGTTTTTTATTTATAAAATATTGGAAATTAAAATTAGTTTTCACGTAATGAAAAGTATTCAATGCACAATAAATTGGTATAGAATTTAAAAATAAATTAAATTTAAGAAGTTATTGAATCAATGGAGTTCATTATAATATGAAGAATGATTAGGGAAAATTCTACTGTTTTATTAATTTTAGAACAAATATTATTTTTATATTTTGCTACGGGGTTTACTGTCGTTTAATTTCAGTCTAACTAAATATAAATGATAAGTATATTAGATTATTGTCATCACACGTATGTAATAAATTTTCATAGTTAAATCAGCTAACAAAATAATATTAATAAACGTTTTACTAATGAATATATTTTATAAACTAGTAGCATTGTTAAGCCTCAAGGCATTGTACATAGTGAATGAACAACCTGATTTAATTTTCTTTATTACGAACGATATGTGAGAGCATGTTTAAGCAACTCAAATGTAAAATGATAAATACAAGAGCAACTAAAAAGGAACGAATGCTTGTATATGACTGACTCGGTTAATCATATCACATCTAATTTTATACGATGATATTTCATTGAAATATTTTAAGTGCAGCAGACTGATAAGAGTGATACAAGGATACGTGTGCTAATTTGCACTGCGGAATTTTTCGTAAATCATTAACTGTGTTCCAATTAACTTAATGTTCTGCAATAAGGACACACTAAGAGCGAGAAAGAACGAAATATTATTACCAATAAATCCTTCTACCTCACCGAAAAAACCTACAAGGAATTATATCTGGAATATATAACACTGACATTTTACAGCACAGCCGATTAAATATGAGGTTCAATAAACAAACAAAATCTAAATGGTGTTAGCAATATAGCTTCATGCCACAAGACTTATTCGCATTTTATGACTAGCCAAAGACCATACTAGCCATCAGACACTAATAAAACATCAATTTTATGAGAACGAATTCCTTATTTATAACTCACCTCCAGGGAACTTATTAGCCGTACGCGATCTTCATGAACCCACATCGTCTGGAATGATGAGGTGTATCGCTTTCATTTGGCTACTTTGTAATTCTAGGAACTCTAGGTGCTGAGCGATTAATAGGGAACAGGATGGGCACGACCATGTTAATCTCAGGCCCATCCTCTTACCATAATGTACCCAATTTCTTTTCAATAAATCACAAGTGGAAGTAAAAATGAATGTTTGACTTTTCCTTAGTGATCAGGCGTGGGTTCTTCGCTTCCATTTTTAGTAAGAAATAGGTGTCTTCGATGATTGCTTTTCCTTCGATGAATGATTAATATACTGCCAATTAAAATAGGGAGTTCGGGAGTTCTGATTAGTTTTGGAAACATGGTCCGTATTTGACATTCCATGACAAATATTCGGAAACAGTTTTTGAATAAAAGCGTAATTAATGGAAACATAACTAATTAGAAGTGTGAATATATCTCTACGATTCCGATTATTTCAAAACTACACTTTTTATTTTAGTTTAGTTGTAATGAGTTTTTACTAATAAAGGAATAACGGTCTCGAAAACATCAAAGCTAAAGTTGTATAAGAATCATTAACGGAATTTTAAATCTCTAATTGATGTCTGTTTCAGAGAGTAAGAGGTAGGTCCCGGTCTCATTAGCCCTCGTGTTGCAAAAAGTAGACCGTAGCTCTCCAAAACAAACCAAACCAATCAGAGAGTAAGACGAAATGAGAAGAAATTGTGTAAAAGACACTATGTAAAATTACGTTACAATAGAAAGAACTGTAATTACAGCAATAAGGTATAGCTTTCATATTTCAAGGTTTTTCAACTTAAGTCAATAAAATTTAAAATCTATAGTAAAAGTAATGTGGTCTATCACCGTGTGAAGAGAAATTTTATAAAAGTTAAATACAGAAATTAACAAACACTGTTTTAATTATTTTACTGGTTTTTATTCATAATTAAACAGCATATATATATATATATATATATATATATATATATATATATATATATATATATATATATATATATATATATATATATATATATATATATATATATATATATATATATATATATATATATATATATATATATATATATATATATATATCATGGCGTGATCCAGAGTTAAGGCGAATGGAAAACAGTCTTCTTGATAATGATAAGTTTTATTAACTCATCGTTCTTAAGGAAAGTAACTTGAGCCATTTTCATTGTTTGATCGAAGACACACATAGAGTGTGTTCACAGTTCCATGTCCACGCGCCAAATGACTGTTATCTGTTTGCAAGCTCATCAACTTTTTTCAAAATGCTTCCGCCTGACCGGATTATCCCAAAAGCTTACGCGAGCGTGGTTCTATTTCCTTTATTTTATTATTAAAAAAGACTTCTCTTTTTAAAATCGCTTTTAACTCAGGTAATTTCCAACTGCCACTTTTTTAGACCTGACACACACACACACACACACACACACATATATATATATATATATATATATATATATATATATATATATATATATACATGTTTATATATACTATAATTTTTAAAACATACAATATTTTTAAATAATGTATCGGTGTTACAAATTTTATGGTAGTTTTTGATTGTTTCTTAGGTAAAAATATATATTTGTAAAAAATATATATTTGTTTTAAAATTTATTAAAAACACATTTCTCAAGAATAGAGTAAACCATCCATACAACTAAAAATCCATGACATTTTGTAATTACTATTTATTTTTCTTCTAAATTTGTGTCTTTTGATAGGACTAACATTTTGATTTAGCCTGAAAAAAGCACTTGATTAACATTAACTGTGCTATTTAAACACTAAAGAATAAATAAATTATCTTACTATTAATTTCATACCAAGCGATTAATCTTCTTACTACAGAGAGTAACTTTTAAGTCAAATTATAATTCATAGCTTGTTCCAATAATAACAAAGAAAAAAAGTAACCTTTGACACAAAGCTTTTTATAAAAACCACTGCGTCTCTTAAATATTTTCAGGTATATACAGCTTTATTTCAATGAAAGTATTGCGTCATATCTAGACATTCACTTTCCCTTTTCTTTAGCAGACTGCCTGGCAGGAAAATGCCCAGAAACTAAATCTAGTATTTTGTGCAGCGAGAGTTATTCAAAATATTACATATGCATCCTTTACTTTATTCTGTTGGTTGTAAATATCTAAAAAGGGTGTATCGTTGCCGAAAACCCTTTTAATAATCTTTGCTGCATCTGCCGCTACTTGAAGACACTCGCTGGAGTCATTAAATACCGGAAATAGGAGGCGGTTGCTCTAAAGAAGAGGAAGAATAAAAAAGAAAAAAGCAAATAAAAGAAGATGGAATCAAAAAATCAGCGCTAATTGCGAGTTAATGAGGTCGGGTCGTGAGGTACGTATACCCCAAAACGCAACTACGTCGGCGGTTTCGACACACAAAAACACTCGTGATAGTTTGTGGATGTAGTCATAGAATATTTATGACCCTTTGAAGAAGATTCTTGATGCGACTGAAATTTAGAAGTGAAAGCGAGATCACAAGTTTTGAGGAAAAAAGATAACCCAGATGAAATACACCAGCGGAAATTCTCTCCTTTTCTTTCGCTGTAAAGCAATCTATACATCGAGCCAAATAAAACCGACTTTGACGCAAATGGCTCCTTTTTGAGAAAAATATTGGTTTCGGTTTTTGGTCTCGAGCTTGTCACAGAGTCGAGGTTTTGAAAGATAACAGGAGTAAAAAGATACAGCCACAGGAAGCGCGGTCTGCAGTCTCCGACTGTCGCAAGGAGCCGTGGAGGGGAAATCGAGGATTACGATAAATTTGTGGGGAAAAAAGGTGATGCTTGTAGAATTGCAAGTTGATACTTACACTCAATAGATTAATGTTGTTGAAGTGGATGGCAAATTTACGGCAAATAGGAGGTATAAAAAGGCGGAAAAGCTCGATAAATTGCGGGGCAAGTGAAGTTATCTGAAGGAGATTTAGAAATACAGTAGTACGTGAAGTACGTGTGGAATTAGAGTTAAAAAATAGAAGAAATAAACTGATATTATTTTCTTTAATAGTGTGACAGTGATAAATGGAAAAAGGAATCTTTTGGATCTAGAGAGAAAGTAACCGTAAAAATTAAACAGATTTGGAACATTTCTTTTGGAACGATTTTGAAGCTAAATTAAAATGTTAGTGCCATATAAAGACACAAATTTTAAAGAAAAATATGTAATAATTACAAAATATCAGGAATTTTTAGTTTTATGGATGGTCTGGTCTATTTGTGAGAATTGTGCTTTTAATAAATTTTAAAGCAAAATTCAATCTTATAAATATATAAAAGCGGAATTCTAACAGTTACTATCTTGCTAAGTGATATATAAAATGAATTATACTGAATTTTCGATTAAAATTACGTCTATTTGTTTACTATTATTTAATAAAAAATAAACATATTAAACTACATTTAAAAAAGATCTAAACTAATATTAAAATACTTATTAAGTGTTACAAGATTTCCATAAAAAATTATTTTTTTCTGCGTATGCAAATTTCTTTCGTTTCTTTTTTAAATGCCAAGGAAATATTAACACTTTTATATATTTTACTTTTATGTTCTAAATATGTTCTTTTATACTCTAAAATTTCAAGGTAATATTAACACTTTTATATCTTTTACTTTTATGGAGTTACTACAGCCGTCAAATTAATTATCGCGCTTTGGATAATTCTGTGATATGAGATATTAATAAGTTAATAACAACAGTGAAAAGCTTTATTTTAAAAATCATTGCAGTAAAACTGAAACTTTTTTGAAAACAAGTAGCAAAAATGGTATTCAAACTTCTTTGTAAACTTTACATCCACAAATAATTTATAAACAGTAATTATTATAGGCATTATTAAAACTTACTTTTACATAGAGATATAACTACATTTAAAAATTTTTAACTCGTGTTTCAGATTATTAAAAAGATGTAACCAAAATTATGAAAGCGTTTCAAAGACAATTAGTGATTTTCTTTGTTAAAAATTTAAAAAAAAATTACTCTTAAAATTAAATATTACATGCTGGGAGAACATAATGCACTTAATCTATATGAATCTTGTTTGTCAAATATGATGATAAATTAGCATAAAACAATTTAGTCATAAAAATCATTATAATGTACTTACGCAATTTGAAATCGTTTAAAACTATAGGAACAATTACAAAACCTGTATTACGGTTTTAAATCTTAAATTATTACAAACTAAATTTAAGATTTTTTAGCTAAGTAGATGTGAAAAGCAGCCAATATAAAGACATTTTCAGTATTTCATAACGCAGTAGATAAAGGGTTAAAACTATAGGAACAATTACAGAACCTGTATTACGGTTTTAAATCTTAAATTATCTTTAAGAAGCTAAGTAGATGTGAAAAGCCACTTAAGGCAAATATTTATACTTCAAATTAACTTAGTCATATTTTAACCTTAGGAATTACTGTAATGAATTCTCTCTACCTAGAAATAATAAATAATGCACAATGAGTTTGAGTACACGCTTTAAATTATTTAAACACTATTTTTCTCTTTCAAAACCGACTTAATTAGTAAAATATGAATAACAATAAAAATATCACCTTAATACCTAAAACCATTTCCTTTTCCAACTTTTGTCTGCGCTTAACGTATCGTATTACTCATCGTGATTACCCATATCACCTTTGACAAGCAACGCCAATTCATCTTGAGATCATCCCTTAGAGATAACACAACTATTCTTAGCACCAATAAACCCTTTTTGCTTCCTGGTTCATGTAAAACAAATACTGAGTGTCACATAAACTTAGTATGTAGCACACTTAAATCCAGGAGTGATCCCTCGCGATATATTACATTTTTGCTCTTTCGTCGTATACCTTACGATTAATTTGGTCTTTTCGTCACTCTCGGGTCAGGCGCACTTGCTCGTGAGTTCAGAGATAGTTAAAACTAGAACGACCGGATATTTCAAGTTAAAATTTGTTTCAAGAACTGAATTTGAATTACTTTTTTTTTCCTTTTGTCCTGGGGTATTTTACGTCAAAGGGAAATGCTTTCGAAATATGTTATTTTTCAGGCTGCTTTAGATGAATGAATGCTTTTCATTCTAATGACTGTTGTTTTCCTTTTTCTTTTGAATTAAAGATTCTGTTATTCAGTATAGGATTATTGCTTTATATTATAAAGTAAATTAAAAAAAGAATCTAAAATTGAAACCAAAAATTATTTGAAAACTTTCACTACTTTTCTTCAGTATATTTATGATTTTAATTTTATTTTCGAGTATTTATTTTCAAATTCATTTCTCATTCTTTATTTTCCGTGTAGACTTAAAAAATATCCAGCTAACGGAGCAATTTCAATGTAAAATTAACAGGTGCATTTAATTGAACATTTTAAAGTAACATGAGTGTGCTAGAAATTATATTTGACTCATTAACTTTAACAAGAAAATTTCTCAGCTTTGTTTTTAATGATGGTCTTTAAAAATAATTATGATTTTTGATTCTGTGTAATCAAAACGATTATTCAATGTTAGTTATTCTCTGTCAATATGAATAGGCTAGACATGAGATCTGAGGAAGTTTATATCATGCTACGGAACTCCGCAATTTAAAACTAATTCGAAAATGTTGCTTTTCTTCCTAGTGACTTACCTTTCTTATGACTACCATTCAATTAAGGCATCGTATATTCGACCTCTTAAATTTCTTACCCCTATGACCTATATTCCTATATTCCCATCTAGAACCTATTAATAAAGATATTTTAATGAAATTTTTTTTCACAATGAATCCGGAATTTTTTAATCCCAAATGAACGAAAATGCAAAGTTCTATACGTTTAAAATTTACTACTCTATTATGGAATACATAATTAAAGGTGAACGATGGCCGAATGGTTAGGGTGCTGACCTTCAGAACCGGAGTTCGTGGGTTCGAATCCCACAATGGCATGGATGTTCGTAGCAGTTCGGAATCGGTTTTAAGCAGTAGGTCCCGGTCTCATTAACCCTCGTGTTGCAAAAAGTAGACCATAGCGCTCCAAACCAAACCAAAAAACCATAATTAAAGGATTTACTGCATTATAGTTTATGGAAACACCGAAAAAAATTACAATAATCACTTTAAGCTAAAATTGATACGTTACCACTGTAATTTTTCAGTTGGCTATTGTAATATTATTATTTTTGTTGTACTGGTCTATAAATTTAGTGTAATATAAACTCAGCTCATAAAAGCTGAATAAACATTTTTTAAGTCAGAAAATGCTTGTTATTTTATTTTTTGTAGTGTGTTATACTCAGTTTTCATTATTAGATTACTTTAAGCTTTCCATCAGAACATGGGTATGAGATGGGTAATATATACTGTTTGCATTATCAGCTGGTGTGTTACTAGATAGATTGCCTCTTTTGACAGCTTTAGACAGAAACTATACTCCATGAAGAGTGGACGAAAGCAGCACAAGCTTCTAATCACCATTAGCAGTAATTTCCTGATGATGTGCACTTAGTCAGGATAGAGTATATATCTTCTCTTGTTTTGAGACTTATTGAAAGTTGTTACACTTCCTTTTTAAAGCCCATCTTTTTATTTATTACAGATAAAAATGGTGAAAAACCTTCCATTTGAATATATCACAGTTAAATAAAACAATGAAGCTATTCTTCGAAAATCTTCGAATTTGATGATCCAAATGTTGATAACAATCTAGTAGTCTAACTGCTTATCAATCTGATTTAGACTATGGAGAATTAAACATAAACGTACATTGACAAAAAGTCTAAAAGTTGCAAAATATATACAGAAGATTCGACGGTTCTGTAGGTATGTGTTGCCGATTGAGAGCTATAACGAAAAAAAAAAAAAAAAAAAAAAGATCCTCAGGTAGAATTATTGAAGCAGCATTTTTTGTTTTTTTAGCAAAACTATATTGTTGATATGAAAAATAAAATAATAGTTGATAATCTATTTCCGATTCCTAGTCCACTTTTGCAATTATCTAAACATGTCGTTTATGTAGATGGACAGTAAAAGCTCTTATTTCAGACAAAAGAAAAACAGTAAATAATTTTATATGATTCATTACAATGTATCACAAAACAAATGTGCCGAGAGATGTTCAAGAAGCGCCAAAACACTTAAGCACTCCGTAGGATGTTAAAAATATCAATCTCATCCTGGTATAAGTTATAAATGGACTTCTAAACATTCTTCCTGCCTACAACACGTCAAATGTTTATTAAACCAGCTTTTGCAATGTATCAAGCAGCATGGTGGATTTTTATTGTTGAAAAATAGCATAACAATCTACAGCAAACAAAGAAATCCTTTCGGCTTATCCTACATAAAGAACTATCCTGATTGATATCCCAATGGAAAACAGACAGAGTGACTTATGCCGAAGCAGCCAGCTAAAGTGTAACGGCGACCATGATTAGCATACGATTCTAACAACCGTTTAGGGTCACGGCGTTACCTGAGGCAAGCGGCTGAAGCGAAGGGTAACAGGGAACACATTTATCAATAGTTCACTCCTTTTGTTGATTTGATTCATGTAAGTTGTGGGCTGCTTTTGGAAAGTTGCATAACAAACAAACAGCAGGAATCGGAGTTGAAAAAGAAGACCCCAAAAATGACCGCATAACTGGAAATGGCCTTCAGACTGCGAGCAGAGTAATTATTTATCGGCCTTTTAGCAGTCGATTTTCACCGAAGTCGTGATGTTCAGCATATGCTTCGAACAATGAGACAAATGTTTAATTTATGCACTTATCCAAATCATTTAATAGCGCAATTTGTATTATATACGGAACAGGCCTGTAATTAATCACAGCCGTGCAATTCAGCTCACAGAAACCGATATTTATTTACTTTTATTTATTGTTCTCAGATTTATAGTTTTTTGGAATACGTTCTAAAGACAACATGGATTAATATCAACTTACCAAAAAAAAAAAAAAAAAAAATTCTTAAACAAATACGACAACCAAGAAAGTTAAAAACTAAACACTATTATTAAACCTTCAACCATAATTTAACTACCCCTGTTTGCATTTTATTTAAAACATTCCGAAAAGCAAAGTCTGTTATTTGAATGAATAATTCTATATTTTTTTCAGCTTACTGCTTCCAATAAATAACAGTAATTAAATTTGAATTCCTACAGCTGAGCACAGTGTTTCTTCAACGATGAATTATATACTGGATGTAATAACGATGTATAACGTATATTCCCTGAATATACTGTCTAGATTTTAAAAAAGGAAATTAAATTGTTGCAATGCAGTAGGTAGTATACATTTTGGAAACCATTACTCTACTATGTAATTCTAAAACCTTAGATTTAGTTTGTAGAATCTCAGTACACACCTGTAATATTACGCTTGTACTTTTTATATAATTTTTTCTTGATTTTCAAAGTAGCATGTCTTACCGAAACGTTCAAATTTAATTGCAAAGGGTATAACTAAAATGATAGTTATGTTTGATCCTCTTTAGAAATAAACTATTGCATGTCTAAGCGTGTAACAAACCCTTTTTATATAATACTAAATTTATACAATGTTCATGCAATATTACACATGTACTTCCTACTTTACGACTTATTAGTTTAATGATAAGTCACACTTACGACCAATCTTGTTTAGATCTGAAATTCATGGAATTCTAAGAGTGTTGAACACGATTGGTCATTTGCGAATAGTAATATGGTTACAGGCTTGTCATGTATTTTTCCAGTCAGTCTCATTTTGATAAGCATTTACTATGTAACCCTATTCTTTTTACATATTTGTAACCAGAAAGCAATATGTATATTGACATAAACGAAAAGTACGGTATCACCGGTGAAAATTGTTAAGAAACGAATGACAGTTTAATTTCACTTACCCGGAATTTCTACAGTTTTAAATATAGAAATGATATAATTGCATATACATGTTTTAATGAACACATTTTAAGCTTGAAGCATAATTTTATAACCACCCTATATTCACTACGTATGCTCCTCGCTTAGCGACGAAATCGTAGTAGTGAAAATTGGACGTAAGTAAGGAGAACCTGCATTTCTAATTTTACGTGATTACTATGCAAAAATATCCAGAAAAGGTCATGTCCTTCATTTTTTTACAGTTCTGCTGTCTAATTGATTTGAAATTTGAAGAAAATATCAATTTCGTATAATGAATGGACAAACAATGATAAAAATTCTCAGTCTTCAAGATAGCATAAAAACGTAAAATTGTTTCACTCTTTAAAATTTGATCTCTTTATGGCCAGTTTCCAAAGTTTTGGTGATTGGCAGGTTACAGATTAACTCTTCAATAAACCTGACAGATAGTGATTTCTTTCCAAATTTTGCTGTTGTTTTCTTTTGTATGTCAGTAAATACATGATTTTAATATTAATTATATTATATAGTATGAAATAAATAATATGATGAAAATTATTCAGAGAAATTTATAGTAGTTAAATATTTTATTTGAACCATGTTCTTTGGCTTGTTTGTAAATAAAGGGAATAAGAAATGATTACACACGGGAAAATTGTTATTCTAAATTTAGCATTATTATTTTTATATTTAGAAAAATTTGTATGTTATTATTAGAGAAGAAGTAATACAATTGGACTGGTTTGGATCGTTAAGTTTTACTGTTTTGCTTCATGAAAAGAAGCAATTAAGTTATACTCATAGAGATGAGTAGTGTTCTGATTAATTGTTTTATTTAAGGGAATTTTAAGGAGAAAATCATTATGATTCTTTATAGTAATTAGAGCTAATCACCCGTTTTACTAAAACTAAAATCATTATTCCTGATTCTAACTACTTTAATAGTATCTATGAATAAAATACCTGGTGACAAGTTTGCCATCTATTAGAAATGGGTTGCCCACGGCATGTAAAGATTCAAGAAATATCAGCGGAAAAATTAAAATATAATCATGATCATATCAATCAATTCCTGTTTATTTTTTAAAATCTCAAAACGTAAATATGCATATTGTTTAACAAGGATTCAACAAAGTTTGTTACCTGAGGCATAAATGTGATGCATAAACCGCTCATCAATCATAGACAAGGAGCCATCAAGCCGTTTAATAGACAAGTGTTACATTTTACAATAGCTTTCGTTTTAATTATTGCATGATTTGGTATTCACCAGTTTGTACGTCTAGTAAATCAAAATAGCTATAACTCAGGTTAAGTGTTCCTGTTAAAGCTTTTTTTAGTCCGATTCGGGCACTCCTTGTATAATCTGTCCTTAATTGCAGTTCCTCATTCTTTATTGCCCATCAAAACATGTCAAAGGTTAAGGACCAAAAATAACAATTTAATCTAGAAGGAATGTTTTAAAATGTTCATAAGGAGCAGATCGTTTCAGATCAATCAAGGGTATTCAGGAAGCGTTAGATTTATTAATAAGATACCATATTATTTTTTTCAAAAATTAAATTGGTGGATATATGAAAATAAAATTGCTATCTTATAATATCCCCAACAAATGGAGGTTTAATTCAAATTTAAGAACAATTTAATAATGAAAGTTTACCTAAATATTTAGAATGCAAAATATAAACACGTTATTATCTGTCTTGCTACGTTATACATCAGATGTTTCCTGTCGTATTTACTAAGCTGTAACGTGAGTTACACTGTTGACCGAGGGAGAAGGGCGATATCAGTGACCCCCTCCCCCTTCGACCCCATTGGACAAAAGGGGTGCCTGACGTGGATCAGCCGTCTTTGGTCTTGGCAACAAGAGTTTTTTCGGATACTTCACTCGGCAGATTTGAACCCTCCTTCAGAGAAGAATAGGAAGCGAACGGAGAACTTGAGCAGAGGCAGAAAAATTTCTACTATTGCATCTGAGAAAAGCGTCATCAGCGTTAGTTGCTTTGATAAGGGAATCAGATTCTTCATCTCCACGAATAGCAAGTTGTAAATCGTTACTTTCGGATCTTTGCTAACTTTTCCAGTCAATTCTGATACATCAGCAGTTAAATACTCCAAAATTACAGCACTGTAAACTGTGGTTGTAGCACCAACATATTTTCCCCATTCCAACGACTTCATATTAAGATTGCATAGTTCTTATGTGCTTCACCAGATTGGGAGTAAATAAAGATATAAATAAAAAAGTCTGCAAAACGGTAACTCTCATTTGTACCTGGTGTCTTAACTCTTTGTATTATATCAACATGGCCTGGTATAAGTCATTGGTACGTAATATAAGCATACATTTGGAACTGGTGTAAATGAAAACATATGCTCTTATTATTACGATCTTAATTTAAAATTAAGTTATTAAATTAGGTTATTGCTATTAAAGTTAATTAATACCGTTATTTTTCGCATAATTAAAAACAAATTGTGATCGACAGTATAACAAAGTTAATGATGTAGTTACTTACTTTGCTATGTGTCATTCTGTGGTAGTACAGATTTGAGCTCGCTGTGAATCTTTTTCCACAGACATGGCACTGATGTGGCTTTTCTCCTGAATGTATCCTACGATGAGTGTTTAGTGAGCTTGATGTGCTGAAACCTTTCCCACAGACGTCACACACGTGAGGCTTTTCACCTAAAAGTTAGAGAGACAATCTCAATAAGTTAAGCTCAATTTAAAGATGATATTGAAAGAGTTGAGATAACTGTAATACAAGGTCCGGCTATTAATTTCCAGGACTGACGTAACTGTAGGAGAACGAAAAGCTGGAAGATGGAGCTAATTATTGCATATTGAAGAGCGTTTTCTTGCGCATGTGCAGTACAATAGCCGCCATTCTGAAGTAAGTGGTTCCCGTGGAAAGGAGCATTAAAACGTAGCTCTTGAATTCCTATTGTCAAGGTGAAAATGGAGCAAAGAATTAACAATAAATTTTGCTTCAAATTGGGCAACACGGGTACGGAAACCTACGAAATGTTAAAACAAGTTTACGGCAAGGAAGCATTATCCCGCTCAAGAACTTTTGAATGGTTTAAACTCTTTCGGGACGCGAAACCGTCGAAGATGATCCACACACAGGTTGGCAGCAGCCCGTACACACTCCGGAAGCAACTGTAAACTGTAACGTCACTATTAAAGAGTATTTCAAAAGAGGACTTTAAAACTTCTTTCCGAAATTTGTACATCTTATCACAGACGTACATTACGGCTGATGTGCATTACTTCAATCATATTAAATGGCTATTTGGTTAACCTTTTTTTCCTTCTGAGTTATTCCATGAATCCTGGAAATTAATAGCAGGACCTTGTGCAACGATGTGTATGGTAAATCTGAAATTTTCGTTAATGATAACGCAACTAGGGTGAAAGAAATATGCAATATATTAAGATGTCGGCAGGCAATGTATGCTATTTAATACTCTATTAAATATCAAATACGTCAAACCCATTATAGATGTGGGAGGTTAGACTTGTAATCCATAGACTGTGAAGGTCCAACGCTTTCTTTTGTCTATCATAAGTATCACAAGTAATGAAAAATTGTCACCTTTTGCATACACTTAAAGAACTCTTATGAGTTAATTGCAAGTTTTTCATCATTACGGAGACACTATATGACACATATTTTTAACCATTTTCATCCGATGTCTAATAGGTATTCCTGGACGTTAAATTTATAAAGAACTATTGATTTTATAAGATTATCTTAAAAAAAAAAACCTTATGAGTAAATTGAAAGCTTTTTCATCTTTAATGTGATACTTTATTACAAATATTTAAAACCATCTTAATTCAGTGTCTGATAAGTATTTCTGGGCTTAAAATAGGTAAACAGCTTTTGTTTTTACTATATTACCTTTTGTTGGACTATTTACTCGAAGTAAAATAGCTATAATTGTGAACAATTAATACACAGAGATTCAATTAAGTTCGTTTTTTAACTTACCCGTATGTGTTCTCATGTGCCTTCTTAAAAGTGATGGCCTATCAAAGGCTTTTCCGCACACTTCACATGGTAATAGAGTTCTTTCTCGTCCTTTCTTCACTACCGTCGGGCGAATTTCAGAACTTAATGACTAAAAATGAAATTGCAGGATTAATATAACGTGTATAACAACAACAATAAAAAGAGAAATAATAAATTTTCCTTATTGAAAAAGGGCAAGAGAAATAAAATTTAAACCAAGTATTTCGTTTTGAAAAAAAGAATCAGGTGCACTCAATATGAACACAATCCCTTAACACATGAGGCGAAGGTATGCACTGCCAACTGTTTAGAATTTGCAGTTGGTGAAAATCTAAGTCTAGAGTATTTTTACCAGACGGTACAGATTCATCACTCTGTGAGAGACATATATCAGTGCGCATCTTCTCATGTGATAAGGGATATTCTAATTCAAATTTTTAAAAATATTAAGCTTACCATTAAGCTAACTTTAGCACTTACTATCCTAAATTAAAGGTATCGCTAAACAAAGAATATGGAAAAAGAAATAAGGATGAAGACAGTTTAATTCTTAGGTTTGGGGAATTATGTATTGATTAACAGGCTTATCTATCTCATTAATTATTAAATCTTAAATCACAAAATTTGCTCAATAACTCTGCTTGTTAACTATAGCAAATTTTATTATTTTTACCCAAAGAAATATATGCCAACTATTTATTAAATTAACCTTTATGAATTTAATGCATACCAATAAATTAATTAAGAAAACAATATTTCATTACTTTGTGTACTTCGGAAAAATCTGAATGTGGAAAGTGCACCGAATTTCGAGAATATTCAAGAATTACTATCTGAGACAGTAGAAATATTTATGATGAAAGGCAAATATCATTTATAGGGAAAAAATATTACCTCATCACTAGGGGAAAGTCCATCACTGGAAACAGATCTCCTCTCCTCAGGTTCCGAGGGGGGTGTCATAAGCGTCCGTGTGGGTTGAGGAACGTCCAGAGTCATGACTGGAACACGAGACGAAAGAAGTGACCTGGACAGATCCAAAGGTGTGTCTGAAAAAAAAAGTTATTAAATGAAAAAAAAATCGAAGTGCTCAGAGCATATGGCAGTCTACTTCACGGATGATTTAGACATTGACGTGCACCTTTGGCTGACATAAATAGCATAATTAATATCGGATATATATTGGATAGAAAAGCCTATCTTTTTATTCCAAGAAAATAGTAGTCAACAGAGAAGATTTTGTAATTAAAAAGACAGTATTTTCAGAAAATTTTAGGCAGCTTTCATTTATGGTGAATTAATGTTTACAAATGACTACAATGTCTAAAACCATCCGACTAAAAGCATAGAAAATAACCCCCATACTATGAATTTAAGGACTACCACTAAACAAAACAATAAATTTTTATTTGTAGTACAAGAGGATATAGGCTAAATGAAGGAAAAAAGACCAAATAGCGTGCTACTAAACGTTTTGACTTCTACTGCTCAAAAACTACATAACCAACAATATTTATATTTCGAATTTTGATTTCATATCTGTAGGAAATGCATTGTATGTACTGTAAAAAAATGAATCTTATTATTGTTACCAAAATCCTAGGTTTTTAGCCTCGGCATAAGGGAGAATAAATACAATAGAAAACAAAAGAGAAAAGTAAATATATTGTGCACTAATAAATCATGCTGTATGTATCGTTAAAGTCAAAACAATTTACAGTCCTAATTTTCTCTTCTTTAAAGTCATGTGTAATGCCGTCAAAGATTGTCATCCGATTTATGTAAAATTGTCGTAATAGCAATGTTTTTATGTCATTTTCCTACTTTATTTATAATATTTAGAAATGGGTAAAGCAATGTTAAAGCCTCAGATTTATGTACAATTCATAGCAGCTTTCGTAAATCTTGGCAGTATTTTGAGCTTGGCGTTATCTAGATAAAATCTCTTTTAACTTGAAACTGTGTAAATTTATCCCGCCTAAAAGATTAAATATTACTTTATACTCTTATTGTAAGCAATACATAAACAAAAGCAATATAAAACCCATTTATTTACTTCTTTTAGATATATGATGTACGATCAAAAATCAATTCCTATATGATTTATTTTGTTTTGTTTCACAAATCAAAACTTTAAACCTCCGAATCAATAACCGATCAAAACTCGCAAAGCCAATCAAATGTCATTTTCAATCGAGAATCATACGCGATTGACCTTGCGAGTGCTTTCTTTCCTAATTTGTTTTCTTATTTTAATTTAGAACGCAAAAGTTAAGTCGAAATTGCATTTCTGAATGCCTCATGATATCCCCAAGGCTGCCACTTTTTCTTGCATTGATTTCTTTCGCCTCTGGCTATTATGGTCCTTAGCGGAAATGGATGCTTTTTGATAATGAACTGTAAGTACAGACACGAGATGCTCTGTGCCGCGAATCCAGATCGAGATCAATCGATGCAATTATGCTCATTATTTGCCTATCAGTAATTGCACGGCTACAGCTAGGAAGAGCCGATCACGTGATAAGTATTTTCCTCACGAGGCTTTTTTCAGAGATGGATTATGTATTAGTTAAATCAGTTGTGGAAAAACCTTTGCTTTCGAGTTTGTTATGATGATAAGATTGCACTGGAATGCACCTTTGCAACAGTTAGGGTATTTGTTACTATCATTCATGAACTGCCACATAAAAGAAACAGTGAAATAAAAATCTAAGTATTAATGACCTCCGAAATATGCAAAATATAGTTGTTTTAAAGTAGCTTCCTGCTGCGAAGTTATGATAGAAACTTTTCATACTTCGAAACAATATATCTACTAACACTGGTGTAATCGTCATACATTTATTCGAGAAAAATTCGATTCCAGGTGGTAACTCGTAACTCTAAACTGATAGTGGATGCTGCATATAATGTAAATTCGATTTGTAAATCTCATTACATTGGAAAGTTTACCTAAAGCTAAGAATAATACAGAAAGTTGTGTTGTCCATTATACTTTAATGAATATAATTTCTATCCCACTATACAATACAAACAATAACTTGTAACTTTTTTTTTTCAAAAGAAAAGTTTTTGTATTTAATGAGCAATAGATATATTTTAGGTGCATTTTTAACAGATGCTATTAGAATTTTATCAGTCATTTATCCTATATAAAAAGTAAGTTAAAATAAATACTATTCTAAATTTAAAATGTGTCCATGTTTTACTTAAAAATCTTTTAAAAGCATTTTATAGTACAAAAAAAATCGATATTTTTTACAATTATTAACTTACTCTGAATAATTACAGAAATGCTCATAAATACTAAGAGTTATTCTAAAAGTTCAAAGCTTTTAAAAGCATTTTATAGTGCAGAAAAAGATCGATATTTTTTACAATTATTAATTTACTCTTAATAATTATCAGGAATGCTCCTAAATACTAAGAGTTATTCTAAATGTTTCAAGGAAGTTTTAAAAGTAAAAATGTTTATATTATGGTTAGAAGAAGTGTAGAATAGACTAAACTTATTTTGAAACAATGATTAATAGCTCTTATAATGATTAATATTTTACTTAAAGTTTTAACCATGCTTACATAAATATATCGCCATTGACTTATTAATTTTTCAAGTTCATTAGCCATTACTAGTTTTCAGTTCGTTATTTGAATCCACAGAAACTTATAGCACATAGTTCTCTTTTAAATATGCTCTTAATATTTTTTTTAGTAAAACAGAAATTTATTTTCTGAATCATTTAGAAAAAAATTTTGAAAAGTTACAACACTGAATGTTGACAATTATTAACTTACTCTTAATAATTATCAGGAATACTCATGATAAATACTAAGAGTTATTCTAAAAGTTTAAAGGAAATTCTAAAAGTAAAAATGTTTATATTATGGTTAAAAGAAGTGTAAGATAGACTAAACTTATTTTGAGACAATGATTAATAGCTCTTAAAATGATTAATATTTCGCTTAAAGTTTTAATTATGCTTACATAAATATGTCACCATTGACTTATTAATTTTTCAAGTGCATTAGCCATCACTAGTTTTCAGTTCTTTATTTCAATCCAGAGAAACTTATAGCACATAGTTCCCCTTTAAATCTGCTCTTAATATATTTTTTAGTAAAACAGAAAAGGATTTTCTGCACCATTTAGAAAAAAAAATCTGAAAAGTTACAACACTGAATGTTGATGATAGATATGCTATTTAGGGCAACTCTCTAAAGCCAAATATGTGTAGTTCAATTATGCATAGACTCCTTGTACATGTATTAAGGCTTTCCTTGCTAGCGCTCTTAATTATTCGGTAAATCTCTTTTCGCTATTTCTCAAGTAAATATGAGCAGATTAAACAGATAAAAGACGATAAAGAAATTCAATAAAACTGCAAGAATTTATTTATGAATTGAATAAATGTTGAGTGATTTATACTACTCTATTTGAAATTGCTGAATAAATGGAGAAAATAAATACATGTTGAATATAAAAGTATAGAATGAAAGATTTTCATCATTAGACTTATTCGTTTTTAATACCCTAAAATTCATAATACGTCCTATAAACTTTATATCACGGAGCATAGCAACTTTTTAATATTCGTGAATGCATTTAAATAAATAATTTTCATCAATTAATTGTATCTGAAAAAGTGTTTTTAAATACGTGAATCATTTATTATATTACAGTTGCTTCTTTTTAATTACGATATAGAGAAATATCAATTTCTGGGTTGTATAAAAAGAAAATTTGTTATTTTTAAACTAATGTTAGCTTTTTACTAATTATTCATTGAATCATTATAAGTTTTAGGTTTAATTTAATCAAACTTAGTATCATTTATAATAATTGTCTTTAAATATACATAAAATTGTTTATTAAAAAATACTCATCAGTGAATATGCATATATAATAGGATCATTTCTAAATACGAATATAAACTATAATATTATGTTTGAATATATGCATATACACATATTTCGTTCTTAATACGGTCAACGTACTCAGGGCATTTTCACTCGCACTTCTAAAATGTTAATCATTCGTGAGTGAGTTCTCATAGCAATGCATTTTTCTAAACATTATTGAAATAGCTGAAATATTCATCACCAAATCCACCTCCACTTCATTACGCATTCACAAATGCAAATCATAACCAATTAGATGTCTTTGATTAAGTTAGAAGCGGCAGGCTGTAAAGGGTGTAGAACCTCCCTGAATTCAAAACTACTGCTCTTTCGCTCAATTAGCCACAGATTGTGTCGGGGAGACACCATCACTTAGCTTTGTCATTTAAATCAAATGACTACACTTTTAATACTGATTTTACTGATTCTTCGAAATTCGAGAAACTATTTCCATCGTCTAGACTCTAATGTTTGTCTAGACACACTTTTATCTTTTAAGGTCAAGGGAGGGACACATACACA
This sequence comes from Pardosa pseudoannulata, assembly GCA_032207245.1. Lineage (NCBI taxonomy): Eukaryota > Metazoa > Arthropoda > Arachnida > Araneae > Lycosidae > Pardosa > Pardosa pseudoannulata. The sequence goes on from CM063501.1 coordinate 140,811,612, forward strand.
CACACCAAAAGGAGACGTGTCTTGTCTTTGTCGGAAACAATGTCTTAATCGCTTTTTGGTTCAGGGTGTTTCGTCTTTAATAGATTTTCTTGTCCGTAACTCAAGACATCGGCTTCGACAGTAGCTGTATAAAAATGTTGGCAGTCGTCTCCATTTTTTCTGTAAAACAAAGGATCTGAGAATTTTCACCCAATTCTGTAATGGATCTCACTTTACTCTGCCTGCTAATTAGCCTAATTCGGAAAAAAGGATCGCGCCCAAGAAGGATAAAATAGCAGGTCACAGATTTCTGAAAGGAGCTCCTGTACCTCGTGAACTGAAGCCATGCAAGTGACATCTACTTCCGAGTTTAGAATGTTATATGACTTCCAGAGAAATGTCATCGAAAATATTTTTTTAACTGATAAAAGGTATATTTTACCTTTTTAGTTACAGTACAAAAGAAACAGCTCATAAAGTCAATCCACTAAAATTATGTGCTAAAATCTGGTTTAGATTGTTATGTGACTTCCAGTAAAATGTCATCGAAAATAATTTTTTTTAAATGATAAAGGTATATTTTAAATTTTTAGTTACAGTACAAAAAACTGCTCATAAACTCAATCCACTAAAATTATGTGCTAAAATATCTAAAATTATGTGCTAAAATCTGGTTCAGAATGTTATATGACTTCCAGAGAAATGTCATCGAAAATAATTCTTTTTAAATGATAAAAGGTATATTTTATACTTTATCTTTTTAGTTACAGTAAAAAAAAAAAAAAAAAAAAAAAAAAAAAAAGCTCAGAAAGTCAATCCACTAAAATTATGTGCTAAAATATCTAATGTCTAATGTGCTCTAATTTTCTAAAATATCTAAAATTATATGTTAAAATCTGGTTTAGAATAATATATGACTTCCAGATAAATGTCATGGAAAATAATATTTTTTTAAATGATAAAAAGTGTTTTACCTTTTTAGTTACAGTACAAAAGAAACAGCTCATAAAGTAATCCACTAAAATTATGTGCTAAAATATCTAATGTTTAATGTGCTCTAATTTTCTAAAATATCTAAAATTATGTGTTAAATTCTGTTTTAGAATGTTATATGACTTCCAGAGAAATGTCATCGAAAATAATTTTTTCTAAATGATAAAAGGTATATTTTACCTTTTTAGTTATAGTACTAAAGAAACAGCTCATAAACTCAATCCACTAAAATTATGTGTTAATGTGCTCTAATGTGCTAAAATCTGGTTTAGAATGTTATATGACTTCCAGAGAAATGTCATGGAAAATAATTCTTTTTAAATGATAAAAGGTATATTTTATATTTTAACTTTTTAGTTACAGTACAAAAGAAACAGCTCATAAAGTCAACCCACTGAAACTGTGTGCTAAAATACTCTAAAAAGGGATGGACATATTTTAACCCATTCCATAAAAAACATTATACTGTTATACACTTGTATCTATTCAATTTGGAACATGAGTTAAATCGCACCTACCTAACAAATAACAACGTACTGCAATAAATGTTAAATCATAATCCCTTGTAATCAAAAACCAAGCTTAAAATTATAATTACATCTATCATCAGTTCAATTAATTTTTCTACGTGTACATACTGCATGTATTAATCAATTAACCTTAAATAAAGGGCGGAAATTTACCGAGTAATTACATTACACAGGCACAGCACATGTTTAATGAGCTTATAACTATTAATGTGTCAATGCTTATAAACTAATAATCCTACTTAGATTAATAATAACTATTATGACTAGAAAAGCCTAAAATAATTGGGAATTTTTCTTACTATTTAGAAGTTTTAAACAAATATGTTTACCTACATCATTTGTACACATAAGATTTACGCAAGTACTTATCTCATGTTTTCAAAGAAAATACCTTCTTTTTATTGAATACGTACCTTTTATCTTAAAGTTTTGAGCATGCAAGTTATTTTATTCATTTTAGAATTATGTGAAATATAGATCTTTTGAAACTTATATGCAACACTGAAGATTTCATTTTCAAATTAGATCTAAAGCATTTTTTGTTGAAAATTCACGACAAACTTTTCCATTACAAAATTTGATTTCTAGTAGGCAAAATAAGGAAATGATAATAGTTCTACAATCGTTTTAATACATATATATTTACAAAATTACGTTGAAACTTTGGATATTCTCAGACTTTTCATGCTCACCGGTAAGCTCACGTGCAGCTGATGTATCCGAAATTAAGGGAAGAAATTATAGTTTCTCTTCGAGGAAAGCAGTTTACGTGTTGTAATTCCTAATCAAAATTTACCCCCTGTGGATTACTATTTACTTCATACTTCAACGTTTATTCCAGGTGCTTATCTTTTCACACAGCGCAGGTGTCCTTCTGTTTTGGGACACGGAAGGGTAACAACTACATTTTAACAACTATTTCAAGACTTACGCTGGTTTAATATTAATTTTGGTTTTCTTTTTTCTTATAAAGAGTTCAAATTAACTTTTAACCAGGATATCTTGTGATTAAATTTTTATTAGTAATATGTATTAACACATTGTGTGCTGGTACATTTTACTGCGGAATTGTACCTCGAGCGGGCATTTTGCGAGTAAATATACTTATTCAGTTAAATCTCAATGGATCGAAAATTATTTAAATTTTTAGCCAATTTTTAATATTTTATATTGAAATATATAAGCAAATATATAAATAGAAATATATAAATAACAACCATAAGATTTATCCACTATATATTTTTAGTTGATAAATTTATAATAGTATCGTAAATATGAAAAATCAAATAGAAATAGTAGTATATAGTTTTAATTTTTTTCGAATTATGTTATATATAAACATAGTCACATTATGAAAAAGTGAAGAGAGCAATCGTTAAACTAATAATGTAAAAACTAGTTTTTATTTGTCTAAATTTTTCCAGAATCTAAGTAGTAGACAAGAACATTCGGCTTCGTTTTCTTGTATATACCGTTATTTTTGTACCCACAAACAAACCCTGTTGTTACACTAACCCGTACTAGTATGTGTCCCACATACAATGTGTTAATTTAACTGAAACCACTTTGATGACGCGGTTAAAAAAAATTGGGTATTGTGCCCTAACATTAAATATGGCTGTATTAGAAATAAGATATAACTTGAACTAAAAAAAATGAAGTTGCATTATACAAATTTCAGTTATTAATTTCAGGTAATAGCGAAGTATTTTAAGATTAAACAGGTCTTCCCTTTTACCTGCTGCTCTTGAAGTTTATATAAAATTAAGAAATATAAAAATTTTCCCCTGGACTTCCATGATGGCAAAAAATATTTTTGCTTTAAATCAGTGTTAATAGACAAGTAATTTTTCATAAAAACTTAATTATAAACTAAGAAGTTACTAAAATACTGGTACCGACATCAAATTCTTTATTACCAAAGAACAATTGACAACTTTTATTCTAGATATAGCATCGCATTAGATGATTTGCGATCAAGAAATCAATTAGGGTAATTTGTCTACACTTTTATGAAAGCAAAACACAGTAATAACTTCGTTGTGTAAGCTGTAAATGTGTGAAAATTCTCTTTTAGACACAAATAAGTATTATAAGTACCAATTTAGAAAAAGGTAAATGTTTACCTATCTTCTAATTATAAAGAGATAATATATATATATATATATAGTTTAAGACAAATTAATTCGTTTACTAGACTTCAGAAACAAATCTCTTTACTTCATATTTGTTTTCATCCTTGCATAAGTATAAAGACCCGCATGCATATAAACGACTTACTGCAAGGATATGTTAGAAATTTCTTTATCATAAGCAAGAATAATAATTGGAAATTTGATGCTTTATTGTAATTGAATATGCATTTTTGAAAAGAAAGCTGTAGCGTCTTATCTGGAAAATCATGTGCCACACAACCAGAGACTAGTATAATATAGAATTTCTTTTCTTTTTCAGTTAAAGATCTCTGTCGCATCTTAGATGAAATATTATCACGAATTCCTGCGAGTCATTTCACAACCCACAATTCCCCCATCCATTAAAGATTAACGAAATAGAATGTCTGGAATAAAAAAAAAGTATGATTGGAACTATACGCACATAGGATTGGTAAGGCGCCAGCCAGAGAGTGTTTTGAAAAACATGAAAGACAAATCTAATGAAAATAAATTGAAATCTTTGTCTGTTTTTTCTCCTTTTTATCCTCCTCGTCATCTCTCGATAAAAAGGCTCCTAGAAATTACAAAGTGAACGTGTAAGTCACGCAAAGGAAACCGGTTGCTCTGAAGCTGCTAGACTTATGACAACTGCAGGAAGTCCTGCACATGATTGAGGAGGGGCTGCGCTTCTAGCATAAAATAAATCGAGGCAATTTCTCCCTGATATCCCATTAGAAAAGTGATAATAACTTTTAATATTTGTCTTTAATTGCGAGCGCGATTCATTTGGATGAAGGTAAGTGTTGTAAAGTATGAATGAGGCATAATTAATTAGGACTTCTTATCTAACATGAAGCAAGTTGCCTCTTGGTGAACGAAAGCATAGAGGAGTGTTGTTGTTGATCCTGACTTAATCCACCTAAAATCTATAAATCCTTAATTGCTTTTTGTATTACGTACTGAGCTTCATTAATTAGGATTCTCCTTCGGAAGCGTAAGCTTTCTATAAAATTTCAACTGGAAGAACTCTTACGAGAAATTTTCATCTTAAAATGTAATAAATTATCGGATTACTAAAAGAGCATTCAAATACTCTGTTCTTAAACAGTTGCTAAGAAATAGCACAGAAAACCAATAAACATCCATACTTTGTTTATTAACATATCCCATAAAAAGAAGGGAAATTTGTTAAGAAAGGACTATTTTTTCCTACTGTTAGTCTAAGGAAATCCTTAAGCCTCGTGAAGCACACCTGTTCCTATTTATTTACAATATAATTTTCACTTAATTGCTTTTTTATATAAACATTTTAGTATTGTTTTGCAAATATCAACAGCATATGATTCTCAAATTTATCACAAGTTTTAATGACTATTTTATAAATCATTGAATTAAAGATTAAAGATCCTTGTATTATATTAAAAAGAATTTGAAGATAGTGTAATAAAAATCTGCATTATCTTAATGTAATAATGAATTAGATATAATAAGAGATCAATGAAAACAAATTTTAAAGATCTTAATAGTTCTGTATAAGAATTTCATAACGTATTCTCATAAGTAAGACCAAATGTCTATCACTTAAGTTTATCACTTTCTAAAGGTTATATCCTACTCTAATTCACTAACAGGTTAGGTAAATCGGAAATCAATTTATAAGATATAATCCACTTATATATCTTGCTTTAAATTAGATAAAGAGGTGTAGTTAACTATTGTAGTTAGCTGGCTAGCTTTCGAATGCCAGAAATCCAAGTTTTTGTCGAATATATTAAATGTTGTTAAACTCATAAAACGATTGTTTCGCGTATGATGTTCCCCAGAAAACAGAATCTGTTATATCCTAATAAATCTTTCAGATATCTAATTCTGTAAAACTAAAGTATGGTATGAACTAATATTTTAACATCATAAATTTCCTGAACTATATTTGGAAATTTTCTCCTGTATATATAATAACGGATAACGGGAAGTGGTAGCTTCCGTATATTTATAGGTGAAAACAGGAATATTACGTTCTATATTTATGAAACCTTATCTAAAGTTAATTCAGTAGAATTTATTTTTGACGTAATATAAATTCACTTTTGAACAATAAATTAAATTTGAGATATCAATTCGAAATGACTGTTTTTAGAGAGCACTAATTGATTTCACATCGTGATAAAACACTCATGCTTAAAGTATTGTAAAATATAAACGCTATTAACATCTCATTTATTTAAATTGTCACTTTTATGTAGCGCTTCATTTAATAAAAGTTATTATATTTTTTGACAACTGTACACATTTGAAATAGTTCTTTATAATACAGAGAGACACATTTCTGTTTGTGACTAAAAATGTCTGTTTTATTTATTAACTTATTTGACAAAAAGTAAGAGGAGAATAAAACCGAATTCTGAAAGTAAAATTTGGCGCCAGGCTGGTGCGTTATTTGTCTGACAGCATGTAATTAATTAACTTAAAAATTCAGTTTGCTTAACATGACATTTTTCTATTTTGTTTTGCCGGCGTATGAGTACGGAACGCTAATGCATACGTTTGTTTAAAAAATGCCCTCAGCAAAACATATTAGCATGGAGCTTTATCCATTCCGTTATGATTCATTAAGGCGAAATTAAATAATTAATGACAATAATTAGAGTACTCTGAAACCATAGGTAACTGTTGAAAATGTATATGCATTACAGACTGACATCTCAGACACCTCACAACATATTGGAATTGAATTGATTAAGCGAGGCGTGGTGCTTCATTAACTTCCAAACCTGTTTACCACACATTTTGCTCAAGACACTGCGTGACATATTGAACATTGCTTTCCTAAACAAGAGCTGCACATAATCAAAATAAACCAAAAATCGATCACATCTAATATTCAATCGATCTTTTTATTTGTTCTTTTTTAAGAGTGGATTCATTATTCTTATCACCTCAAGTGAAATCTAGCAAAATTTACAAGCGGAACCGCATAACTAATAAAATCGAACTCGTTTAACAGGTGTTTCGTATTAAGTATTCAAGCAGACACTCATTAATTCCTTCATCACTCAAAAGAAAACTAAGTTCTCTCTTAATAATGGGAGATTTATCCGCCACAAAACATTCCAATACATACAAAAAAAGCTAAAGGTCACTAAGTTGGATTTTTCTGTTTTGGAGATTTAGACACAAATTATACCTTATTATTTACTGAAAGCCTGCCCTGTTTTTGTTTGGATTGTGATTATTGCTTTGGACAATAGGATCTGATTCATCGGTTTGGAGGTTTCTTTAAGTAGAATACAGCACGTGCTAGGATAATTAGGTTGTAGTTATTAGGTTAACGTCATGTTTATTCTCTTTCATTATTAAAAATGCACTATTGATTTATCGACAATGCGTGTAATAAATTTCAGACGAGTTTATATAAGAATATAAAACCATTTAGAGCATAGAGCTATTTCCAGGAACATTTTAATAGAAACATTCCAGTTGCTTACCTAAAAATATCTACTATCCGTAATACATAACTTATATATATATATATATGTATATATGTAATGTAGAATGTATCCTTATATCCTAATTATTTCTTTACTTATAGCCATGAAAAAGAGAAAGTAACAAAAAAAAAATTCCCTTCACAGTTTGGAATTGTTTTGATTTTTTCACAAAAAAATTTTTTTTATCATAAATTTCTTTATTCTGTTGTAAATATGTTGCTATTCATAATGTATTTAAAATATGTCCCCTCGCTATTTTCATGTGCAGTACAGAACATGCAGCACTGAAACTCTAGCACATAAAAAGATTTTCTTTCTCATAATCTAGGGATATTTGTTTGAATTGGCTCGGAGTGATACGGTTTACTATTTTGCAATACGAGGGCTAATGAGAACGGAACTTACTGCTTAAAGTCAATTCCGAACGGCTACGAACATACTTGCCACCTGCCGGATACGAACAGGTGAACTTCGGTACTGAAGAGCAGCGCCCTGCCATTTGGCCATCGTTCAGCCTTGGAATTTTGGGATATAAATGTAAATTCATTGATGAGACAATTTTCGCATCTATGATTAAAAACGAAGGTAAAGTAACAAGTGCCAATGTTCATTAACATTGCTCTTTCATGTTATCACGTTATGTATGTGCCTATAAATAAATTTGTATACCGATTAATAGGAAAAATGGCTTGGAGATAATTGCTAGCGTTAATTTTTGGCACTGCATCTAAACACACACACATTGTGTTAGTATATACCACATCTTTTCGAAAAAAAAAACACAGTAAAAATTTTCAGTCACAGTAAAGTTTTCTTAATTGGCATCAGATAGACTTAAATGTTTCCAAATACAAAAATGTATTAGTAAGGAAACCATCAAAGTCAATAATTTTCATATACAATGTTGTTATGATGGAACTAAACTGGCATTTCACGTCTGAAAAATCAAAATACAACTCCACTCGAAAGAAAGCTTCGGGTTTCGGGTTATTTAATATTACTGTTATTAGTTTGTGACAGTCTGATGACAGTTATTTGATGGACCATTAAAATTCTTTGATTTAATTATAAATGGTCCAACAATTTCTCAAGAGCATTACCATAAGAATGGTAAGTTCCGTACACTGTACTAAACACAACTTTGCTGCTCATTGTAAAAGAATGTCTCACAAACAAAATACACCATCTCAGACCCAGTAAAGCAATAGGAAAAGAAATCAACCGAAGACTTGGCATTCTTGATGGGAGGAACCATTATTAAAGGACTTACACGTCAAGCAGTGAAGTCAAAATATGAGAGAAAAAAAAAAGAGTGATGCAACTTCTTTTTCACTTCCAAAAGTTTTGAGCCCTGTCGAACGTTTCTTTTAGTTCAGAGGTTTCATAATTGGACGTTTCTCGAAGAACGGTAAAGACCGCTTTTCATCAGAACTTGACAGTTTCAAGTTCACCTTTTGACAGAGTAGTTGCTTCCCCTCTTCTTTTTGTGCGCATGTGGCAAAGAGACAAAAATATGATAAAAAAGAGGGGAGCAATATTCTAATATCCATCGTCATTTTTATTTTCAGATTGAGGACATCTATAATAAGAAAACTTTAAAATCAGTGACTAAAGTTCCTTTCTCAACGTCTACTTTGTTACATATCATGGTTTGTAAAATTTCCTTTTAGTTTACAATTAAATAAAATGTAACTTAAAAGTGGTTACCCTGAATTGCATGTTACTAAGTCAAAAGTATTACTACTGAAGTAACCAGCACAATCAGTAGCAGCACAAGTAATACTAGGTACTGAAGTACCTAGTATTACTTGTGCTCCTACTGATTTTTTATCCAATTAAATGGCAAAGAATTTCTCACTAATTTTGTTCTGATCTGAAAAACTGAACTAACTTTCCTCAAACTCAAATGATATAATTTAAAACTAAAATAAAAAAAGAGTTTTTTTTTTAATATCTAATTTATGATTTAATACCTCTTTTTAAATATTCACAAAAGTTTAATTGTAAAATAACTATTAAATACCAAAATTCAGATATATATTGATAATTTTTAAAGAAAAAGATTAAGAGGAAAAAAAGTACATTTATAATTTAAAATGAATATATTTTGGCTTAATATGAGGGCTAAAAATAACATGATTATATAATTATATTTTAAGAGTGCAATCAAGGTTAAAGTAATTCTTAAGATGAACTTAAAATGTGAAGTTTAAGAGTCCCTAAAAAAAAAAACCCTACCTGCTTTGAGGTATGAAGTTCTTTAAAATAAATCGTAAAAAACAGATAATAACTAGTGCACTTTTAAACTGAAGCAAATACTAATTGTATCTTATTATCGCTAATTAATAGCCTTATTATTTAAACTTGTTTTAAATGACTTTAAACGTAATTAAGTTTTCTCAATTACCAATATGTGGGTCCTTAATTAAAAATGTTATATTTTATTTTTTTTATGCAGGGTTTAAAAGTTCAAACTCTCTGACTGTCGTCAAAGACTACTTTTTTTTATTTCAAACTTCGTGTTCTATAATCTTCTTCAAATATTATTTTATGGATAAACATTATGTCAACACCTTACTCTTGCATCGAGAAGATTTCAAAATCAAAGTGTCTCAGCAGGTGGTAAAAACAGCTTTCCATTTTCGCTTGACAGTCTCAACTTTTGCTCGGACAGATTTTTTTTTATTATTAATTTCTTATTTTTAGATCATGTAGAAAGACAGGTAAAAATTTCAAAAGAGAAAAGTGTGGAGTAAAATATTTTACATTTAAAATACATTTTGAGCTAAATACGATTGAAAAAAAAAATTTATTTATCTTTATTTTGAGTGAACAAATATTAAAACCTATTGAAATGATTATATTTTGAAAATATTAGCTTTAAACTCTTTAGAATAAAGAGTATAAAACTAATTTTAAAGTGAAATATTTCTCTACTTGATATTTGTTACAATTCAAATATCAGCTACATATAATTCAAACGCTTTAATTCAAATAAGTGCAATATAATTTTTTACTTAATATTCCACAACTTTTTCAGTACCCTTTTGCTAAAATATTTGCTACGTAACAAGTATTTGAGTGTAAAAACTGTATGTGTATGCATAATAAATCTAATAATTTCATTTATAATTTTGCCTAATTAATCCTATGTTTGACTGAACGGTAAAAATAATTTACTTCTTAATAAACAGATCATAATTAATTATCTAAGGCCTAAATTTAAGTAATTGAGAGACGAAGATATTATCAAATAATTTAAGCCAAATAAAAAAAAATATACATATAATGCTTAATTTCTTTCAAAAGAGAAGCCACACACAGAGCTGCATATACGGTTCCGCTAAGAATACTCTCGAAATATATTATATTTCAAATTTGAATCAATAAATATTCATAACCCATCCATTTATTAATTTTATTTGTAGATAGTTCAACGTTTAGTGGTAACGTTTTCGATGTCATCGTCATTCTACCTTCAAATGCTAAATATTGCTAAACATATCTGAATGCTACAAGCATTCGATTCCTCACAATAAAGTGGCTGTGTCTGAAAAATAAATGGGTAACTGCATAATTACATAATGTCAAGGGGAAATGCACTGTTTGTATGTCTCGTGGATCTTGTAAAAATCAGCAAAAGCGGGAAGAATCACAAATTACAGATCTGAGCGAAGAATATCAATTAATTGAGATTCCGTCCTACCGTTTGATGAGTGAGAAGTATCAAAGGTCTAATAGTCCTTCAGAGGAGTGAGAAAAAAACTGACAAGGTAGAGTGACGCTCTAGTATTCCCTACCGTCAAAAAGAATCGGGCCACTATATGAATCTTCAAAACCTTCACACAAACCCCCGAGGCCTAGGTGGGTCTGAAGAGCTCTTCGGTTGAGTGACCTGAAGACACGGGACGCATAATCAAGACCGTCCTTTTTTTTCTTCATTTTTAAATATCATATGTTTATACACATATAATATTCCCTTCAGAATCTAAGATACGTGAAGAGAAGCGGAGTAAATGATAGAGGAAAATAGCAATTCCAACAGGTGATGTGAAAATTGAGCCGAGCCGGGATATCCCCTTCTATTTGTGGAGGACGGTAAGTGACACTTGATGTTCGCTACTGACGTAGATGGAAAAAATCCTGTTGGCAGTTGTTATTTGGAAGAGGCTTTGAATTTGCACGGTATGCCTTCTTTTTTTTTCTTTAAATACGGAGCGTATAATAGTGTAACTGAGAATACCGCAGTGTCCTGTTTCGCATTAAATAGTTCATACCGCTGAATGGACGAAAAAATGTGCTTCAATGATGAGGAAGCGTTAGAGAAATTTGAGTGGTTGTCTTCATAAAAGCTATTTTATTATACATGTGATAAATGCAGGCTAGGTGTGAATTGGGAGGAAGGGAGACAATTGAAATAAGACGTTTGCATATGAATTGAAAAAACAAAATTTTCTTTTATCTGTTCAGTACAGCTAATCTAAGTATTAAGTATTATGCTATTTTTGATATGCTTGTGAGTTGTTTCAAAAATAGGTCAAAATGATCCGTGACAGCTAGTTATTACATTATTGGAACAAATTATTTTGAAGTAATAAAACTTGCATCATATAGCTAAAAATCAAAAAGTTACTCTCTTTGTCCAATGAGATATTATTTTTGGCGTCGAATAAAAATTGTTTGATACTAAATAGTCAGTTTTTAGGGATTAAATACTTTTTATCCCATTCAACCTAAATTTGATAAATTTGTATAACTATTCAAAACTATAGAAATCTATAAACAACACTTATTCGAAAATTTATTCTTTGAAAACATATGTAATGTGTTATTATAATAACATTTTAAAATAAGTTAAATAGCCATCTTTAACTTTTTATATTTTCACCAATACATTCAGATAAATATAAGTTCAGATACATTTAGATAAATATAAGTTCAGATACATTTCAGATTCATTCAGATAATATAAGTTTAACATAAAATATCAACTCACCTTCTAGAATGATTCCCATGGCATGTCTATAGTGTGCTGCCGTTAGACTTCTGCAAGCCATCAGCGTAACATGGGATCGAAGAGCTGAATCTTCCATATCGTCGCCATTTTCAAAGAAAACTACTAGTTCTGTATTGGATGGGACGGTTCTTATAGTCTCAAAAACTGGCTCGCCTTTTATAAGTGAACCTAATAGATTGACATCATTGCTGAGAGAGGACGAGCATCTCAAGAAACGGATCCAGTTACAGTGGCGAACTCTGCGGCAATCAATCTCTTGGACTTCATCATAGCACCCAAACCGGTGTCGAATCTAGTTCCAAGAAAGAAAAAGAAATTTAGGAGCAAGAAAAAAATAGTGTTACTTTAGACTGTTGACACTGAAACAGAGTTCCCAGTTACATAAATATTGAAATGTAAGTCATCATTTTGTTATGCGAGATTAAAGTAAAAAAGCAGTAGAACCGTTATGTACAGTGACATGATGAGAAGAAAACTAACACCGACCCAGATGACTCTACAGATTCAACCGAAAGGCTCATCTTCACCAATTCTAAAGGTAGGTTCCGTACTTGATACTCTTTCTTGTATGATTCTGTTACAATGACACCGGT